>CAXIVR010000007.1:35597202-36197202 GCA_964035755.1 Teleogryllus oceanicus | reverse complement strand
TACTAATACATTAAGTATATTGAGTATTTGCTTCCTTAACCATTTGATTGAAGCGCATTTACTTACTACGTGTTCTGACAGGAATTTGATAAATTAGTCCTGGAAAAATAAAAAATTAAAACAAATCCATTTATACGTATAAATAATAATAAGTGGATTGAGTGTTGCTTGTATGCTGTTACAAATATATCTGTTAAATAATCTATAAAAGTCAATTATTATTGTGTTCTTAACAATGTTGAAAAAATAATTATTTGAATACAGAACTGTTCAAGGCTTGTTCCATAAACTGTTCGTACTCTCAGTGCCGCTTTTTGTGAGTCTGTTTACGTAATATACTAAGATTCTGAACACAAAAATATGTTCATGAACGGAAATGACATATCACGCGGAGCGTAATGAACTAAATTAGCTATTAATCTACTGCATTCTTTTTTCTCTTATGTTACGAGAAAATCGTCAATTGTAGTGTCACAAGCCAAATAATTATTATCATCATAGTTATCAACACGGTCATTAGGTCGTCTTTTAATTTTCTTCCTTTACAAATTTTACTTCGTAAAAAGAGAATGTATTCTAATCGTGCGCCTGAAAACAGTGAATTTTCGACAGTAACACTCCTATTGTTGGAATCTGGTATCGAAAAAGTGGATAAATCTTGTTCCTATATGTAGTCCGTTACTTCGTATAACATACTGTGTTGTCACAATCCATGTTTTGTTTGTCCTTGATACTGAAAAATCAGTTGATAGCAAAACGTCTGTGGTCCGTCGTCTATCCGTGATCAAAGCTACACCCTAAATCGTTCAGCCAATGTTTTCCAAAATTGATATTCCTGGATCGGTTTAGAGAAACTCGAGGCCCTGCGAGTTTGAATCGGATATTTTAATTTTTGGAGATACATTACATGTATCCTCCTCCTGTTTGGAATTAATGCAATATATGTTTTAAAAAATTTTCATTTTACCCCTCGGATAGAACACGGGACGTTTTAAAAAATGTCGCAGTTCGCATTGTCGTTGAATTCTGAATTTTCATAAATTTTCAGAAGTTAGAAATGATGCAGAAAAGTTTGTGCTGTTTCAGCACCACTGATGTAGGTGTTTCAGGACAATAGTTGCGTGAAAGGCTATATTTTTTCTTACTTTCGAAGTTGTTTTGCTCTTCTGATAGTAAGTACATCGTGCTATTGATTGTATTATTCTCGGATATCATAGCTCAGTGAAGGACAACTCCCGGTAGTGGAGGACAACTCGATGAACAGAAATAAAAACCTTTCAGCTGGAATGTCATTATAACCTAGCATTACGTTTCTTCCGGATGTTCTTTCAGTCTCTGATTTAAAAACAGAGATTGTGAAGATAACCACAAAACTGCAATTATTACTATTCATATTTCATTTTTAATCATTATGCTGAACAATATTGTTCTCTTGAAGGTTAAGTGTGCTGTAAAATTAAATTAGACATCTCAGCTTAGTAGAAAACGTAAATGAACTCAGGTGAAAGGTAATAATGCTTTAGAGAATGTGAATTTTAGAATTAAAGATCCAGAGACCAAAAAATGTTTTCAGTTTGAGAGGATTAAGTATTGTCTTGATAGTAACTCTTGTCAGAAAACCACTCTAATTTATTAATCTGAAAACTTCTAAAACGCAACACCAAGAAATGTAATTCATTTATTATAAAACACTCGTGTATAGAGAAGAAGTTTATTCATCTTAACTGATGTTTACTATTTCGGATCTCAGATTTCGAACCATTTAACAAAATATGATGACAGAGAAATGAAACATATTACCAGCACGGGAACAATTTGGAATCTGTGAATTTTCTTCGAAATGAATGTGTCGCACACAAAGTAAAATAATCCAAGGTCAAACACTCTTTAGGATAACCACCATCTTAAATAAACGAACTATACAGCTGTCGGTTTCCTCTTATCCCGCAATTAAACGTTAATCGGGTGCTAGGCATGGCTTCTTTCCCAATACAGCCTTTTATCGCCTCCCATCTGCATCGCCGCCTCCCCAAAGAGATGTGACGGCGAGATTCGAGAGGCGCGTGCGCTGGGAGCCCTGATGGCCTCTCGGGCGCCGCTGAAGCGGCTGGGGGAGGCGAGGCGAGGCGAGCACGCGGAGAGCACGGGCCGGGCTCTGCCGCCGCCGCCCGGCGCGTGCTTGGCGTGCGAATGCCGGGCGGCCGGGGCGCCGACAGCGTGCGCACGCGTGCGTGGGTGGACGGGACGTCCTTTGACACGTGCCACTCCACCGGCTCCGCTGGTTTAGCGGTAACATCGTTGTCGCTGATACGGCGTCAACCGAGAGGTCTTAGGGTTCGAGTTACGACGGAAGATTTCCGACTTGAGCTACAAACAGATGAATTCAGACGTCTGTAGGAGAATTCTGGCGGCCGGCTGTTCTGAGCGGTAGTTTTCCGTGGTTTCTCCTATTAACACCAGGTGAAAATCGGGACAGAACCCTAGTAAGGGGGGCGTAGACTGAGCGTGATCTTCCTTGTCTCATCCCTCCACTGTCCTCTGCCTTTACAACAAACATACGTACGTTTACATGCACTTCGCTGCCACACATGCCAGGAGACAAGTCGAAAGTTTACTACTCGTTCCGACTGAGACAATGCTCTTCTGGTGGATATACCTGCGAGAACGCCTCCAAAACCGACATATAAGTAGGCGCCCGATCCCACGTTATAGCTGTAGAGAAACACCGCCACTTATGGAACATAACTTGAATTGCTTATCATAATGACCTCAGAAGATGACGCACCCCGAAGTCTCCCTCATTCGCCGTCCACCCTCTCAGCGCTCCGCTCTCCGGTTGGTAGTGACTGCTGCCTTCCACCTCTTTTGGAATTGCAATTCGCAAATCCCTGACAGACGGACGTGAATCAAGTCAGCACTTGATGTCACTGCAGTGCCTCTGACCGAAAGTCCTAGGGAACCAGTCTGGACGGTGGCAGATTTTCCACACTGGCTTCATAGTGTAACGTATATTTGGCTCCCTCATCCTCATACCTTGCAACTCAGGAGCAGGGTGTCAAGTCTATGACGCTGCAATAGCTAAGTCGACTTCAGCCGATGTCTGGAGAAGAAGACTTGCGGCCGACTTATCTTAGCGGTAGTTTTCCGTGGTTTCTCCTATCAATACCTGGCGACTACCGGAGCAATACCCAAACAAACAGGCCACGGACCACGCGCGATCTTTCCTTCCACTTCTTTGGCCTATTCTCACCACTTACGTACACACATTTACATTTACATGCACTACACTACCACACATTCTGGGAGACCGGCCGGGAACTTAGAGCTTGTCCCGGTTGGAACAGTGCCCCGTTGGAGGAATATACCTGGTTGGGGAAACAACAACTACAAGCCGAAGGTTAGATCGGTGTAGGATCTCGCTATTCAGCGAGAGAAGATCACTGTCACCTCTCGCGATAAAAACTTTCAATAGACGTTCGGGACGAATGACATTTGGAGTTAGTGCGACTAGCATCACTAAACAACGAGTCAATCAATGAAGCTAATTTATGTTTTCTATTACCGTTTTAACGCGCGTCAGTATCAATAGAACATTAAAGAATTGCGGTCAATATATGTGGCAATTTCTAGATTATACAGCCTTGTAGATGGATTAATAGTTATTTTCAAATTATGGACGTTGTTTGATATGGTCAAGATTCAGGAGATGAGACAATGGATCGAGACCAAAAGAATAGAAACTATGAAAAACCTTCTTGATTCACAAAACATGAACAGGTTTTCTACTATTAAATTATAGACGGGATGGACTTCGGGAAGGAAGGTAGATTTTATTTTCACCTCTAACTTTGTGAATTTTTTCCCTTCATCATAACGTTTGAACAAACCGACGGATTTTCTTAATTGTAGAGCCAAACAACCTTTTTCAGTACGAGAATGATGTAGGATGTATGCAGTTTCTTGAAAATTAATATAGAGGACACTTACGAATGTTTTCCCAAGCTTTATGCTAATTTGATTCTACATTGAATGTTTCTGAATTATTAAAAACCGTTCGTTGGTATACTTATTAAGAGTGTGATGTTACTGCTTTGTTTAAACAATACTTTTCTTTTGCCAAAAACTATTTTTTCAAACATTTACTTCGACGAAACGTAATCGTATTTTGCAAGAATCAAACAGAGTGTTGTTTTAGAGAGCTATTTTGTTTATGTAGTTTCATGTCTAATCTTGTTCCTTGCCAAGTTAACACACTTAAAGATATTTCAAATATTTAAAAATTTTTAATTTTTAATAAACCAGCGTTCTTCACCAAGAACAAATGTACTTTCACATTTTAAAATCATTTTGTTGCGCGTTGTGCGACCTGTCACAACTAGAGGCTGCATTTATGTGCTATGGCAGTGGCGTCAGAGCTAACACATTCAGTTAGCAATAATCACGGAAGATCGCAGAAAAACAAACAATGTGCCGAGCTTTCCTGTGTCACGGTGTCACGCAACAACAAGGTCAAGATTCAGGAATTAACAACGTGAACTCTAAATATTCACAAGGCGACACGAGTAATGTACGTAGTCAATTCTTAAAATAAAGCGGGATTCATGACTAAAGACATACAATATCCAGAACTTTACACACTAGATTTCTCGACCTCATCCCGCTGAAAACGGACATGCATTCTTTTAGAAGATCGTTCATGCATTCTTTTACAAGATCGTTCATCGCATCATATCAGCACGCTGGTTGTTTGATTCGAATACTCAAATATTGGTGAAATTTGTTTCGTGATCAAACGAGGACTAGGAATTTTGTGATCATTAAGGACTTAAATACAAACATGATTTTCGTTGTTTGCTACTTCAGAACAGAAAATACATATTTGCATTGTACAAAAGGCTTAAATGGGTAGTTTTAATTGCATAGAAAATTAGATGGCATCATTTGACAGATTCAAGTCAAGCACTTGGTATGAAAGACTTAAAGAAATTATTCTCTTTTGACCTACAGATTATTGTCTTGAACCCTAGAATCAAAGTTGATTGATTAATTAGTGATTCCGGGCGCGTCAACTGCTTAAGTTTAGTCGCGTAAGTATAGTGCATGGTTTATACCGGGAGGTGACAATGATGAGATCCGGCGCCGACCTACCGTCCGATTGCGGGAATATCTCCCACCGCCCCAGTCGGGGCAAACTCTAAGCTCCCAACCGGTCTCCCGTCATGTGCGGTAGTGTCACGAATATACGTGTGTGTAAGGGGTGAGAATAGGACAATAAAAAGGAAGGAAAGGTAGCGCGTAGTCCATGGCCCGTTTGTTAGGGAACTGCATTCGCAGGTACGGCATTCGCTTGGTGTTGATCGGAGGAACAGCGAAAAACTACCGATCTGAGGAGCAGACCACTAGAATTTTCCTTCAGACAACGGCTAAACTAGTGCTATGTAGTTAGTGTCGAAATGCTGCCACCATCGGGAGCCGAACCTAGGACCTCCCGGTGAGAAGACATCAGTCGATTCCCCGAGCCACCTCTCCGGGTCCTAGCATCAAAGAATACCAACATCGTCACGTAGGCTTACTCAAACGATAAACGACCAACCGAATAAATCCCGCCCCAACACCTGCAGCAAGCTCGTCCAAGTGCCGCTCCAGCGCCGGTGACGCGGCCGTGCGACACGACACAATGGAGAGGCGTGCGTGGGGCGGGAGCACGCGCGCGTCGCGGCAGACGGCCCAGGCGGGGCAGCTGCGCGGCGTGCGCGTGTTTGGTCGGGCGCACGCACGCGCGTGACCGCGCCGCGCCGTGACAGATCCGCGACACGCTGCCGCCGCCGCCGCCGACGTCGGAGCGCGCGGCGCGGGTTGCTGGCGACCCGCTCACATGTCGCGCCGCGGTGGATTACCCTCCCAGCGCGTGCCCACGCGCATGCGCGAGGGCGACCAACGCGCTCGGCTGTGCAGCAACCTGCTCGGGAGAGCCACGTCGCGCCGGAGGACGGAGGCAGGGAGCGAGAATTGTTTGGACAAAAGCATACACATAAATGGAACACGTATCAAATGTGTGGATTTAATCCGGCAGTGATCGCAATAGATCCGTGAGATTCAGTCTTCGGCAATTTAATGTTCCTGAATTATTGTGATGCATTTGTCGTCTGATATTTCATGTATTCCTTCATTGTACTTTGCTGAGATTGTCTGGCTTTTTATTTTTATCCTTTCGCTGAATCGTTTACTGTGAGCCTGTTCAAACTTGATGGCTGCGCTGCGCGATATCTGACGTACACGTTGGGTGCAATGGCGCCAGTGCATTGTGAGCTCCTGGCCTGAGCCGTACGTATCATAGCAATACTTTCAGCCGTGTCTATGACAAGTGCCTTTTCAGAAAATGCAATAATTTACCTGTTCTAAAATCGACTGTCACACTATTTTACCAAAGAGAAAGAAGATGTGCAGCAGACATCTGTAGGGAAATGAAAATAATGGGAACCTGCAAAAATAAGAAAAAAAAGCAAAGATTTTCTAAATATTTTTATAGAAAAGTGAAATATATATTTGTTTAGAACATGCGAAAATAATTTGAGGAAATTGTATTTTATATTATTTAATAGGATAATGTGATGTTTAAGGATTTTCGCGTATACTTTGTCAATTTTTACCTGTCTCATCATAACTATTCAGACAAGAATTGTGCAGTGTAAAATTTGTTAACAATTGAATTGAACTCCATAAAATATGTATTTCATTAGATGGACCTTCAGTTCATTCACATTTACGAAACGTGGCAGCTGCATCTGAGAGATACATTTGCGGGCACTAGCGTGAGTCGACCTATTGCAGGCACTCCCAGGTTAATTAAGTTGAACCGGCTGAGGGGGGAGGGGGGCTCAGGGCATCAAGTAATGCGATTGTACTGCTTCTGGTCGGTAGGCCAGGAGTTTCAAACCCAAAAACGAGTAGTTAGCTGGGTAGATTTCAACCAAAGTGTGGAGAAGAATTCTAACAGCTCGATCGTTAGTTTCCGATCAACAAAAGGCAAATGAGGGAAGAGTAACCCCAATAAACCGGTGACGGGGCGCGCGCGATATTGTCTCTCTCTCCCATTTCCTATCCTCACCACTCACTACTCACCCTCATACATACACTACACAACCACAACACGGGAGTCTAGTCGGAGGCTTAGAGCTTGCTCCGGCTGGGGCGCGCCCGGGCGGTGCGTAGCTGATGATGTATACCTGAGTGACGAAATAGGGGACTAATGACTAGGGACTGGATTTTTATGTAATTACATATTTTCGTCTTTGTACTTAATGTTCTCAAATTTGTAATATTGGCGAATTGTCGCCGTCCTAACACAATATCCAATTTTTTGTTGCATATTTTTACATATTTTGTACTATATTACATATTTTACACATTTTTGTATTTTCACAAAATACTTTTATTCTATTAATTTTCTTCAATATTTATTACATTTTTTACATTACAATACTTTATTACATTTTTTATGAAAATAAGTGTTTTCAAAAACATCAGCATTTTTTCCTACATTATTACTGCGATGCCCTGACCCCTACGTGTGAAGACCCGTGATGTCCTCACAATCCGGCGCCCCTGCTTCATTGATTTCAGTGGCGCGAAGTGTGCGTGAGAGACTGAAATAATTTTCACCTTTAGGCGTGAAAAGTATCACTGGCAACGAGGTTCGGGACCTTTTCTTCGAAGAAACATTGACGATCGCCGACGTTTAACATTCAATGAGAGCGCTTCACGCTGCAGTGATTGTTTGCTGGTCGTAGATATCGCCAGTTCGTAGGATGTCTTCTATTCCGTCTAGTCTGGCTGCGAAACTATGATCCTGGATAACAATAGATGAAGCTTTTACTATTGACGGGAAATTTGTATGGTGTAAAGTCTGCTTCAACTTATTCTCTCCAAATCATTTTAAGACGTTTGTATTATTTTTAAAATTTGTTTAGGAATTTTTTATAAATGTAATTTCGTATTAGGTAAATATGATTTATAATGAGTGAATTTTAATATTACATATTATATCGGATTTTAGATATTTATTACACATTCTTACTGTTTTTATTACATATTTATGTACATATTTTGACTTTCATACTACATATTTTTCCGGCCTCTTCTAATGACTATAGCTGTCGACGTGCCCAAAGGCACGGAATAATCAATCAATTAAGTAGAAATGCTTAAGGAGTAGTTACGGTAGGCATGTGAATCACCATAAAGCATACCAGTATTTTGGTGTAAAATGTGTTGTATGATTCCAAGGATGTTCAATGTTAATCGCGGAGACTACAGCCTCATGTTGGAAATGCTCTAGCAAGCATAGACAAATTGATCGTATCAAATTGGCGATTGCATTGCTCAGCTAACTTAATAAAACTTTCTTATCGCGTGCAGCTATCTGAATTAGCAATATAGAGAACATTAAAACTTCATTTATACATGTTCTTTTCAAAAAAAAATTCCCTCGCAAAAACGCGACTTGAAATGTAAACGGTCATTGTGTAGATCATTATTATTTATTTTCCTGTCTATAGATTTTTCAATATATTAAACTGATTTTGGTCCTTTATTTTAAAGACAGAAAAAATATCAATGTAATATAGTGATATGAAACAGTTATCCTACAAAAATGTTTTCTGTCTTTAAAATAAAAGACGAAATGCAGTTAGCAAATGCATATTGGTCAGCGTGTACGTTTCGAGCTCTGCGAACCGAGGTACAAATTTAGATTGATCCATTTCATGGTGGTCAAAGCAGGTTCCTGACAGATTTCCCGGGGTTATTTATTTTTCATGCAAAAATTACTAAAAAGATAGACAAATTAAATAGAATAAAAATTTTTTTTAAAAAAAATTAAAAAATAATTGTATAAAATGATTACTCAATGAAGAATAATTTAATACAATAATAACTGAAAAAACATTAGCTAAGATTAAAGATATAATATATAATAATTTTCATCGTGAAGAGATTTTTTGACAATATTGTTGAACGTTTTGGAAGATATCTGGAAAAATGTTGTTTTTAAAACAAAGTTCATTTGGTACCGTGTATTGTACACTCTCATAAAACATGGTAAGCAGTTCCATCAGCTTCTTTACACGCATATTTTTGGATCTCGATAAGATTGAAAGAATGAAGTTTAAAATTAAAGTATCTATGCCCTGTCGTATAAAAAATTGTATTCCTTAGAGGAAGAAAAATGTTATATTTTATTAACAAAGTTGACATGAGAAAGAAAATAATATATAAGTGGGCATCCTTTTAAACCAGAATTCCATCTTGGGGTTTCCTCGTTTACCTTTCCTCATATTTCATAATCGTCTTCTCATCAATTTACTATCGTTACTATTATCATCTAAGCATCAATATCTTTCACTAGTCCAGGGTAAGCTGCTCAGATTCATTTACTCGAATCTTAATAACGAAAGTCAGCAATGCTCAGTAGAACGGTTGTCGTTGCAGCAGTGCATTTTGGATCCATATTCGTTTTTTTATTCGGCATAAATCTTATAAGATTCTTGTTGTTGTTTTTTTTTGAAAAAGATTTGTTTATTGATTGATGTTGCTAGACGTGTAAACTGCCAGCGTCATTAGGGGCTGCGAGGGACAATAGCCTGTTGGTGAGATCCGGCGCCGTCCTACAGACCTGCTTGCGGGAGATTTCTTTCTCTAATATATCCCCCAGCGGGGCTTCGCCCCAGCAGGCATGAGCTCTAAGGTCCCGACTGGTCACTCGTCGTGAGTGGTAGTGTAATACATGTAAGTGTGCTTGTCAGTAAGGGATAGTACGATGAAGAGGATGGATATTTCCCGCGCGATCTGACGCTCTTTTGTTAGGATACTGCTCCGCCATTCGCCTGGTACTGATCGAAGAAACGAGGGAAACGTATTAACAATAATCTATAAATAATTGTTCTGTCCGCCGCTATCCTGCGATTTGTTTACAGCTGCCTCTCACAGGTCATCAGCTGTTACGGTGTCATCCAATCGGGAGCGTACACGTCACTTCAGTGATGTCACTAAGGTGACGTTCAACTTTACGATTGGATGACACCATAACAACAGATTTATGTCAGAGGCAGCTCTAAATAAATTCAAGTAGAGAATTCTCCATCAATGTTGGATTCGTTCTAGCTAGTGTCGAAAATCCTCTGACGAAAATCCGCCATCGTAGGGAATTGAAACCGAGCATCTCGCAGTTGGAGTCACTGCAGAAACAACGGCAATCACACTCATTCTATGTAATATCATAGTGTACAAAATGATGTATTATTTGTTGAATTACGCTATAGGTAACGACGATCCAAGGGCTACAATCTGTAAGGCACGATATGGCATAGAACGAAACGGTACACCCCGAGGGCAAAGGGCATAGGAATCTGTAATTTGTCTCTATAAAGTAGAAAGTAACTGACAAAATCATTCTATGAGTTTAATGTGGCGTCGCCGACGCTGTAAGCTATTTTAAAAGTATTTTCATGAGTTGAACATTTCTTTCATACTTCATTTCTTTCATACCTAACTTTGTTCAATTATGTTCTTACAGTATCTGGTATTGGGCTAACCAATGAATTGTAGTAGCTGTTGTTATACTTCCGTTCAAAAATTCTCAACCCTCAATGGCCTTGTAAATTACCTCCATACGGGATATAACAATTCCAAAATATTACAATTTCAAAATTCAATATTACAATACAATTCAATATTACAATTTCAAAATTATAATCACCATAAAAAATATTTGCAGGAATGAATAATGCGAATAGTTAGGATTTAGCACAGGTATACGTTTACATTTTGTTTTCAAATATGAACATAAATGATCACTTGTAACCTGTTGTTCTGCGTTATTCTCTATTACTTTTATAAGGTCATTCTCAATTAGTTCGGAAAATTCTGACGCGAAGGCTTCTACACCTAAATTGGATTCCCCCGAGTTGCTTAATACATCCACATTTTTGTCCTAAGATTTTAAAACTTCACGAACTCAGTCCTCTCTACAACTATTTTGTATGTTTATGTGAATAATGTAAATGAGTTTTAAGTCACGTTTAATTGAAAATCTTTGTACTCTTAAGAAATGTTTTTTAAATTTATGGTTTTCCTATTATTTAGTGCATATTATTCAAATTCAATGTTCCAAGGCAATTTGCAAATTTACTATAAAATACCCATGAAATATTTCGTATCTTACAAATTCTACCGCGCGATTTTCATTTCATATGGCTGGTTGTAAACAATCATGGTGCCAATCTCATGGAAGAAAATTATGATGCCGTGGACTGAAAGTAACCTCGGGGTACTGTGGAATAATCAACGCCACCTACATAGATCTATTTAGGTTACGTTGGTTTTATTCTCAGTATTCTCACTAAGAACGTAGGGAAAACAAAAACGAAAAAATAGGTTTTCGGAAATTTCTTTGAATCTTTTTTTCGGATCCGAAAACAAATTATCAGCTCTCCATCAGGAGATTGAGACGCGTCGAATGAAAACTCGTATGTCAACACTGGTGTACGGGAAATGGTCTAGCCGTGAATGACGAAAAACCACACATATGCACGCTCGAATTACTCAGATACTATATAATGATAAGGTAGATTTTAACTGTAAGTCAAAAATCAAGTCTTCACACTTGTGAAATAATTTGTTGTTCGCTGAATGTGTAAGAAGAAGGAACCATCCATCACTGAATCTTCACAAGGAAAAACGCTTTTGGACGGTTTCGAATCACGGAAATAGCAATTTGGTTTGGTTTGTAAACTTAACGGTTAAACTGTTGTTCACTTGTTAAACAGTTCCAATGCAAGCAAAATATTATTTAAGATCCACCTCAGAACAACACGTTTGTGCTGAATAGATTCAGAAATAATACATCATATGGGTTATAGTTCAATCATTCTCTCCTGTAAAGAGAAGAACGTTCGTTGCGTGGCAATATAATTTTCTTATATATATATATATATATATATATATATATATATATATATATATATATATATTTGTGTGTGTGTGTGTGTGTGTGTGTGTGTGTGTGTAAACAAAAAATTGTTTGTTTCTTGTCAACTGTTCCAATGGACGTCCAATTCAGATAACAAGTGATCTACGACTCTGTACACCTGGACTTCTATACAGTAGATGAATTGGCGTGTGCTGTATTTGCGATTGCGATAAGCTATATTTTCAAATGCTCATAAATACCATAAACAGTTGTATCTCTAATAAGAAATAAATGATTTGAATACGTTTTTAAGTGCCACAAAGATTCACAAAATGATCATTTCCTCAAAAGGCGGTTCATGCGTTGAATGAAGCCCAATCGACACATCGGCAGCTGCTCCTATCGCCCACGAACATCTCCGTGCGCCTGCGCCTGGAGGCTGCGGCAGTGCTTTGTCCCCTGGAGCACGTGCTCTGCGCCCCTTTCTCTCCGGCTGCGGCAGCCAATGGGCTACCTGCGGCGGTTGTGCGCCCTGGTGGCAGAGGAGGAGAAGGAGGGTGAGGTAGAGGAGGATTGGGCAGAGGAGGAGGAGGAGGAGGAGGTAGAGGAGAAAGAGGAGTTAGGCGAGGAGGTAGAGGGGGAGGGAGAGGAGGAGGAAGAGGTAGATGAGGAGCAGGTAGAGGAGGTAGAAGAGGAGAAGGTAGATGAGGAGGTAGAGGAGTAGAAGGTAGTGAAGGAGAAAGCAGAGGAAAAGGATGAAGTAGAGGAGGAGAAGGATGATTAGGTAGAGGAGGATAATGAGGTAGAGGACAAAGGAGTTAGATTAAGACGAGGAGGAGTAGGTGGAGGAAGAGGAGTTGGAGGAGGAGGTAGAGGAGAAAGAAGTTAAAGGAAGAGAGAGCAGATGGAGGAGACGACGGTACACGCGCCGGGCAGGTGCACGGGGTCGCTACGCACGCGCCACGCAAGTGCCTCGATGAGCCGCGTGCGCGCGGACGTGCGCACGTGCCTTCCATCGCGCGCCACCCCCGCCACGCCCCGCCCCCGCGCTCACCAATTCATGTTTCCAAACGGCGTGTGAGCCGATGGCCCTCGAATTGCTTGCGACGTTTCCTCTACTACGACTTGGGCTAGCCATATCAAGTGTATACCGGCTGCGATGTCTCTGGGACTACACCAGTAGCTTCTACAGCACTCATTGGAGGTCACCAACTTCGAGCCCCGACGGGGGCGAATTTTCAGACTAGCTATATATTAGTTTTTCGTGAATTTACGGTAAATACTAGGCGAGTACCGGAGCCGTATCTTACGAAATTAATAATGGACAGCGCGCGATCTTCATTTGCTCGTCCTTCTCCTTTCCTTTCCTTTCCTCTCCCTATTCACACTTACATACTTTTATACGTACTACATATACTACCGCATACGTTGCAAAGTCAGATAAGAGGTAACATCTTGTCCGGATTGGGGTGTTCCTCAACTGTGGGATATGAATGGAGGAGAAACCCAAGCCGCCGTGGGGTTTGGCGGCTTGGTGCCCGACGGTTGCAGGATTTTCCTATTCCTAGCTAGACAGCTAGGTCCAATTCAACCGCCGGGGAAAAAGCTCGCAAGTCGACAGGTACGTCGGCGCCATATCTCCCCATTCAACGGAGGAAGATCACTGTTACATCTTGAGATGAAAACATGCGCTACACTTAGGAGACTAGTTACCTTAGCCGTTTACGCGCCCGGAATCACTTTCAATTAATGAAGCAACCAAACAGGCATAGCGTGATTACACCCCGTTCGATATTCGTCGTGAGTACAAGACAAAGCTCGCCAAGGTATCAGTTTTTCCATCATATTTGTAGAACATGAAAAAGAACAAATGCTCTTTTTAACGTTGTTAATTTTGCATAACTAGTATTGTAAAGCTCAGATTAAGTAAGTAAAGTTTGCTATTTTGAAATTAAACTGTTTGAATGTTCTTAATTTATTTGAAACAGACTCTTACTTATATCGTCGGCTGCTCCAAGGAGGAGGGGCAAGGGGGTCGTGATTCTCTTTGAATCTTGAAATAAGTTCATGTATATTTTTGTGAAAACGTGAAGTTAATAATTTTCTCATAATTTTGCGTGAAATATTAGTAAATTTTAAACATTTTTTCGAAATTATATTTGCGATAATTTCTTGCGATCCCGAATATTTCCTTCTATGATGTAAAGAATGGTAAAAAACTTGGTGCTGATCCCATTTTCAGAAAACTCACTGAATGTTTGAAAATTGCAAAAAATTAACGTTTAAAAAATAAAATATTGACAATAATGATTTATCTGAAACGAAATCTATTTAAAGAAGAAAATACATAAAGTCTTATACCATTTTGTGAAAAAAAACGAGTAGTTTTGTGTAATTCCTGCAAGTTCTTTCTTGAGTTGCCGGCGACGCCGCTAGCCGAATTCGTTTACTACGCTTCATGAAGTCACGAAGGTGATGTGAAGCGAACGTTAAGCGAATTCTAGACTCGCGGGTTCCTGGTTGGGTGACCTGAGTCGAGCCCCTGGCCGAAGGAATAAAAGGCACTGATTGACTGCGACGTGGCGAGACTTGACAAATATAATAATTATTCGGTATAGTAATTTTCTCAGTAACGGAGGATTACTCCATAAGAAAGCGCTGAACGCTCAAGGGTTAAGAGACGCGTTGCATCAACAACGACGCAACGAAAAAAAATGACGCAATTCATTAAAAAATTCTCAAAATTATTCAAAAATGATTTTTTTCACGAGTAGAGCAAAGGACGCTAAAAATGGCATAGGTCTTACATTCAACAAAGTCTCTGAATTTTAGGAAATTGAAAAACGTATAAATAATGCGACAAAGTACGTGGAGTTGTAACACTACTTTTTTTAAACTTCTATTTTTTCCATAGGTAAACAACGCTTGCTAACAGTAGAAACATAAATTGGATTTTCCAAAAAATTATATTCCTCAATTGGTTTTGCTCGACAACGCCCAACAAATTCCAAACTTTAATCTTTTAATTTTGGGATACTTATATGAAACCCGAACGAATTCTCAAAATGTCACAAAAATGTCTCAAAAAACTCCAAATTTTTATCTAAATTGTTTGTTGGAAAAGAACAAAGAAGAAGTGACGTAGGTCTAGTTAACGTCTCTGAATTTTCTAAAATTACAAACGGTCAAATATTTTGAACACTCTTCTCCAATAATATTGTTAAATATAAACATATTGTTCTGCTTGTCATCTATTCTTGAAAATAATATCTTTGAATTATGTCATGCAGAGTTTTCATGATGTCTTATTTTCACAAAGGTTTCAACGAGATCGGGACAATTAAAAAATACAAAACAAGATTTTGTGGGAACGTAACATTACGAACGAACTTTATCGTATACGTAAGTGTAATTTAGCTAGAATAAGAGAAAGAAGAATGTCTTGGCCTGATAGGAAACTATAATTAAAGAACCTAACCCCTTTACCGAAAACAATGACACCCTCAAGAGGCCAATGGATTCTATGGACATGTACTGCAAGTAAAAGTATATTTCAGTCGGCCCGGTGGCCGCGCTCGCTAAGGAAGTAGTGTCGTAGTGATCTCGAACCGAAGGGTCGCGGGTTCGATTCCCGCCTCGGGCATGGTTGTATTTGTGTTCGTCCTTTCACCCCTTATCATCACCATATCGATTCATCCACATAGTTACCATACCGTTAACAGCAATAGTGGTCGCTAATGACCTAAGATGTTGATGAGACCTTAAATAACCAATTTAAAAAAAAAAGTATATTTCCAAGATAGACCTACGCGTTATTCGGTGAACATGAAAGTTCTTTTTGCAGGAAATGTTCTCACAGGAACGATAGGGACTGCGAGATGACGTGAAAGGTGTTTCAGGAGCCAATAGTCAGCAGGTGGGAAGAGGACTAGGCGAAATCGTGAAGCTAACCCCGATTCAAGAGGATGGAAATTAACTATACGAGAAAGTCAATGCGACTTTCTAGCACTACCTGTTACTATTTTATTGCCGTTGATTGAGGGTTGTATTTCAGCATTTGAACAATGAATTTCTTAGTTTTCAATGTTTTTTAAAATAATTTTAAAACTATTTTAATGAAATTTAAGGATTCTCTCCTGTAGCTCCTGGACAGCTTACTAGCTGTCCCGTGTTCAATCCCAGGCCGGGGCAAAAATGAATCAGTAACGTTCTAATTCAAATGACCTCAGTGTCTATAGCTTTGTAACGAAAGAAAAAGGCCAGGCAGGCCAACTAAGCTAGGTATGGTAACGGAAAAACGTCATTCTCGTCACATGTCTCCCTTATCCTCACGCGTGGATTATAAATAAAAACACTGCCCAGGCTTGTGAATACCGCTAGCTGGCAAAAGTCAGAAGAATCAGACCCTAAAATGCCAAATACATAATATATACATGCGTATATATTACGCAACGCATTGAAGGACACACGGATGTTGTCACAAATAACAGATGTTCTTGAAAACCTCGCTTTCGCTACGATTTACAAACCCTATTGTTTATTCTATATCACCATATGGAAATTTCAGAAATATACTTTATATTAAAATAATTTGTAAATACGATAAAATTGACTGTTGCCACAGACAAATTATTGGAGGTTAAGGTATGCAAGTGGTACATTTTACCGTCTTCTTGCGTCTACAACTAAAAGAGCCACCTTAGTGCTTTTGGTTGGAAGTCAAAGTTTAGAAATATGTCACTATATGTATTATGAATAATTTTAAAATCTACAATGGAGTTTTAAGGGTGTAATTCTGGATAATCATTAGCTTTCTTTATTATTATCAAAGTGATAGATGGCGAGGGGTTTGGGTGATTTTCTAGACGTGAAGATAACTTGAACTAGGCGGCGGCGCTAGCCGAAGTCGTTTACTACGCTCCGTGAAGACACGAAGGTTAAGCGAATTCGAGACTCGCGGGTTCGTGGTTGGGTGACCGGCCAGGAACCCCTAACGGCGTCGAGCCCCTGGTCGAAGGGATAAAAGGCACTGACTGACTGCCACGTGACGAGACTTGACTAGTATAGTAATTAACGGAGGATTACTCCAAAGAATGCGCTCAACCCCCCTTAAGGGGCTTGGAGACGCGTTGCGTCAAGATGCAACAATTAAAAAAAAAACTACTTGTTTCGATTCTTTCAAAGATTGTTGGCACTTTCAGGTCTCTGTGAAGCGCTGTGTTTGAGATATACACTATATGATCAAAAATAACCGGACCCCCCCCCCAAAAAAAAGCGTACGGTTTTCATCTTAGGTACATTGTGCTGCCACCTACCGTCAGGTACGCATTCTCCCCGACATCAGTAGTCATTATACATCGTGTAATAGACTGGGAATGGGAACTGGGAATGGGGACTGAGAATGGGACACTCCGTGATCCCATGGACTTCGCACGTGGTCATGTAATTGGCTGTCACGTGTGTCGGAAGTCTGTACGCAAGATTTCCACTCTCTTAAACATCCCTAAGTCCACTGATGTTTCTGATGGGATAGTGAAGTGGAGACGTGAAGGGACATGTACAGCACAAATGCGTACCTCGTCTGTTAACTGACAGAGATCGCCGACATTTGAAAAGGGTCGTAAAATGTAATAGGCAGGCATCTATCCAGACCATCACACAGAAATTCCAAACCGCATCAGGATCCACTCCAAGTACTATGACAGGCGTGAGGTGAGAAACCTTGGATTCCATGGTCGAGCGGCTGCTCATAAGCCACCCATCACGCACGAAAATGCCAAACTCCGCCTCACTTGGTGTACGGAGCGTCAATACTACACGATTGAACAGTGGAGTGAAGAATCACGGTACACAATGTGGCGATCCGATGGCAGGGTGTGGGTATGACGAACGCCCGGTGAACGTCATCTGCCAGCGTGTGAAGTGACAACAGTGAAATTCGGAGGTGGTGGTGTCATTGTGTGGGCGTGTTTTTCCTGGAGGGGGTTTGGACCCCTTGTTGTGCGTGGCACAGGCCTACATTGATATTGTAAGCACCTTCTTTCATCCCACTGCTGAAGAGCACTTCGGGGTTGGCGATTGCATCTTTCAACACGATCGAGCACCTGCTCAAACTGCACGGGCTGTGGCGTAGAGGTTCCACGACAATAACATCCCTGTAATGGACTGGCCTGCACAGAGTCCCGACTTGAATCCTATAGTACATCTTTGAGATGTCTTGGAACGCCGACTTCGTTCCAGGCCTCAACGACCGACATCGATATCTCTCCTCAGTGCAACACTCCGTGAAGAATGGTCTGCCATTCCCCAAGAAACCTTCCAGCACCTGATTGAAAGTATGCCTGCGAGAGTGAACGCTGTCATCACGATTAAGGGTGGGCCAACACCATATTGACTTCCAGCATTACCGATGAAGCGTACCACGAACTTGTACGTCTGTTTCACGCAAGTGTCCGGAAACTTTTTATCACAAAGTGTATCATGGTAATGCAGCAATCATCCTAAGCGTTTTTGATTGAAATCTCTGTAAAATGGAGACATTTGACGTACTTGCTGTGCCCCAAATTTGGATGGCTTAGGTACATTTAGGAATTATTATGGTTTTGTAGATCAATAATTTGTTGTCAAGGGATAGCTTTGAATGGTATCCTAGTAGCTGAAAGAGTTTTTTCACTTGTAGTTGTAGTTGCTTCTTCTTGGCTAGTAAGTTGGGTTTCCAGGTAAGCCTTTTGTTAATGCGGATAATGACTTAATGCTGTTGACAATTTACGACAGAAAATACAATGAATATACATTATGTTTTATATTTATCATAATCTTTACACATTGTTTCTTAGATATTGTTTTGGCCTGTAACAGAAAATCGTGCTCTCACCCTGACCTTAATGAATGCAACAAAATGTATAAAATGCTATTTCCAAATAATAATCAGAACTTCCTCACCTCTTTCATGATTTCCGTAGATATTACAAAAATTATATGTATGAAAGTACATTGAATACTTACAATTGACAGTCACAAACATTTTTTTAACGATCACACTACACGATGTTCTCTAAGCAAGATCAACGGCTCTTCCCTTTCCCGCTAACTTGCCAAGTTGCGCATGACGCCATCTTCCCCATTTCATTCTAGCTGCGCATTTCAATCAACACAAATTACGTAGCGTTTTATTAATAAAGGAAAGGTGTGATCTATTCAATATACAGGACTTTCACTGCCCATTTCTTTCTTTTTTTGGTAACTCACTTGTTAAAAACCGTTCACTGGGAGCAGGGATATCAAAATAGTTCTCTTTACAGCTTCAATACTTATGATAACTCGTTTCTCCTCACATGTCGCATGCGCCTCGTTACTACGAGACGTGCTGTAGGCTCGCGCAATCACGCGTCGCACTGTCGCGCCCGCGGGCACGCCGCCGGCGCGCCGGGCACGCCGCGTGTGGCGCCGCCGAGCATTGTCTCGCCCCAAGGATAGGCGGCAGATGGATGTCCCCCGAAACCTCGCACGCTAATGCCCCCCGCGGGGAGAATCACAATGGAAGCACGTTGCTCGCGACGACCGTCGGCTAAGGGGCGTTTCTCTCGATACCGCTCTTTCAAGTGGTCGAGTTGCTTGTTTGTGATTCCGGGCGCGTCAACTGGCAAGGTCGTTAATCCCGTAAGTGTGGTGCATGCTTTCCCGCGGGAGTCCGGAATGGTGAGATCCGGCGCCGACCCACTGTCGGCAAGCGAGCTTTCCCCAACCAGGTATCTCTCACCAATGGGGCACCGCCCCAGCTGGGACAAGCTCTAAGCTTCCGATCGGTCTCCCGGCAAGTGTGGCAGTGTAGTGCATGTTAGTGTAAGTGTATGTGTAAGGGGTGAAGATAGGACAAGGAAGAGAAAGGAAAGATTGCGCGCGGTCCGTGGCCCGTTTGTTAGGGAACTGTCCCGGGATTTGCCTTGTGTTGGTAGGAGAAACTACGGAAAACTACCGATCAGAGCAGCCGCCCGCAAGAATTCTCCTCCAGACAGCGACTGAATTCGACCTACTTGAGAAATTAGTGTCGAAAATCTTGTCACTGTCGGGGCTGCAATCTAGGACTTCCCTGTCGGATACACTGCAATGACATCAGTTGATGCACTAAATTCACCTCTCCCGGTCATGTGTCGACAATGATTTTTTTCTACTCTCATGGTATAATTTTATCATTTTATGGCTGCAACCCGTTTCCTAATGATACTCATTTCAATAGATATTTCATTATGATACACGTTCTTGACCAATCAGAGAGTAGTTTACAAACCGAGTATTATCACTTTATTAATCAATCTTTCTGGTAAATGTTTCGTTCGATATTGTACACTAAAATTGCATTTAGTATTATATTATACCTGTCAGTATTAATTTCTTTATTTTTAGCATTTTTGACGTGAATTTTATTTACAATAAATTGGATTGTACTTTTACTTTGATCCTATTTGACTAGTGCAGTGGTAAACCAAAGCCAACTGCATAGGGCAGGTAGGGTCTATGGGTTGGGCTTAGCTGAATCCTGCATGTCAACTGCCACGAAACGATTCAGTGTAAAAGTTTAAATAAGAAAAGTTACCATAAGTTAAACCTTAAAATAGTACTGCATGAAACTCGATGTAACGGTTATTAATACACTCATGTGAAGTTTACAATACTCGCTCGTTCCTCGTTCGTATCGTAATTTAAAATGCGTGTCTTAATACCCATTTTAACAATATCGTTTCATAATGTACTATTACGCACTAGAAAAAAGGTTCTATAATAGGAATATAAAATTTATTGGAGTAATTGCTATGGAGATTGGGCCCGTAGTGCGTATTTCCATCACGGGAGGTAGCGGTATGTTACGTTTAGGACTCATTGTTGGTTCCTTCATATGGTCTCGTAATTGCATTTGTCACGATTGTACTAGAAATCACGGAGAAAACACATGTATTTTGAAAAAATTGATTCTGGATGAATTTAAAGACTCAATTTTGAAGAACGGTTTTCATTAACACATTTATCTTTAATACTGTAATACGAGAGGGTTTTAAACTATTTTAAAATTTATAATGTTTTACTGAAAACGAATCTAGCGCCATATTTAAAATCGTACTTTCAAGCAACAAATTTTATAGAAAAACTTTGGAACTTTTTTAAGAAAGTGTCCATGAATTTAATGTCAAGATCCCCCCAAAATTTGAAGATTCCTTTTAAGTTCGAGGGGTAGTAATATTAGCTAATAGATACAGGAATATCCATTTTGGTGAAAATACCGTGTACGAATTATGCGCTAGAGGTGTTCGCAGACAGATTAACTCACGATTTTAGAAAAAAAACAACAACACCTTTTAAGTATTAAGAACCGACAAAACTAATTTTCTGCCAAAATATCGGCATATAATCTTGCTCTCATACATCACAGAAATTTATCTATAGTACTTATGCAACTAATGAAGCATTTTTTTATAGAATTATTCATTTTTCTCTTTACCAAATAATATTATTATTAAATGAATGAGAAATTTTCTTTCAATAATCCTAGGGATAAATAGGCAATTTACACTTAAAATCGTAGTTGCATTACGAAACATACTAAGCTGGTACACTATTTAAATTGGCAAAACATAAGAATTGGTAATGAATCTTCAAATAATTGATAAAAGTTTGGTGGGATAATGTTCTATTAAAAACGTACTAATATATGTATGTGTGTATATATATACATAACCAATTCAATTCAATAATGACTAATTTTGATGATCTACGAAATATCTTTTCAGAATGACTATGACCCAAACACTATTACAAGTGCTAGTCCTACTTTCTATGATGGACCTACCGCATCTGCTTGTGTATGGTTTGGATCATTGTCGACGAACTCCGCGGGTTGTCTTTCTCGATACGGACACAAAAATCGATGTTGGTGAGTTTGCAAGTGTTTTGAAGGTAACAGAATTAATCTTTCCTTCAGTAAATTCTTATTATATAGAGAAATCGTGTTTTCAAATCATTTTAATATTGTAACTAATATAAAATAATTATTTCGTTTAGTACTGCAATATCTTCGACTGTATTATAATTTCACAGGCTATTTGAAGACATTTTATTAATACACATTGTACCACATCATTGCTAAATTTTAAGTAAGACTGTAATATACTAATATAATGATCAAACTTTATGTCTCCATTTACAGCTATACAGATTACCATACCATTTGGAATTGCACTTCCCACATTTAAAAGGAAAAAAGACAGCGAAAGAAGAAATGCAGAAGAACCCATGGCCGAAAAAAGAAATTTCAGATTATACACTACCCATAGTAAAAAACATACACAAACCCACGCCCCAACACGTTTAGATGCCTTCTTCCAGCAACTAGAGGTACGTAAATTTTTTCGTTCTTGTTCCATGATTTGAGCAGTCTAACGTGCCAGACTCACTGGAAACCTTACTCGCTCTGCAGGTGTAAGCCTTCTGGTCCTCGGATGAGGGCGTGGGTTCGAATCCCACTCCTGACACGTTCCTTTTGTTGTGTATTTTCATCGTGTTATTTTACACCAGTGTACGTGAATAAGCATCAACGTGTCCAATTGTTCTGGGTGATATCGCAACTCCTTGAATTTGATAGCGATATTTTAATTTTGTGGGCATTTTGCATGAAGCTCCTGGGACTTTCATAAAATTGGCTCCATCATTTTTAAGTTCTCCTCCGGAATTCTCGTGTTGTTTTTCCGAGAAACCACGGAAAACTATCGATCGGAGCGTCCGTTTGCTAGGTTCTCCTCCAGAGGTCGTTTGCATTCGATTTATGTAGATATATTGCCGTTGTCGAAACACCTTCTGCTGTCTTACTTGAGCTTAAGACCTCCAAATCAGAGTCACCTCCAAATCAGAGTAACATAAACTGATGCTCTAAGCCATCTATGACAGTTTGTTCCTGTATAGTCATTTACTTTTCTGTTATTTTGTCTCAACAGAACGTTTGGTTGGTCATTGATTGCAAAATATTGGTTTACGGTAAAACATGTTTCTATCTGTCCGTCTATGCACAATGCTCGCGTCTCAACCGCAGACTGGGTTTTCCTCATCGAACTGACCTACGGCACGGCCCCTTGAATTTGCAATGTAGTATTTGATTTTGAGAAGTCTTTAAATGAAACCTCAAAGTTAGTTTCCTAATATTTTAAAAATTGATTCTATTCTTTTGTTTAATTTTTCATAAGAAAGAACTATATATTAATTGCTCAAATTATATTTGCATTGATTTCTCTCTATTTTTAAATATTGCAAATGTTGCAGTTTTTTGGCGTCTTCTACAAGTTGTGTAATATTGAAGATAGAGATTTTTTCGTTATAAAATATATTATTTAAACTTTGATCCCTAAATAAAGTCACGCATAATTTTTCGAAAGTTTGAGTAGTTTTGCATGAAATGGATTGAAATTTGAATAGAAGATTTTTTCAAAAACTCTTCATTTTTTTCTTTAAGTGTTTTTTCTCAGATACTGTATTAACGCTTATAAAAATTTCAGAATCAATTTTTGTTGATCTCTTTAAATTTTCGAAAATTGAATAAGTAACAAATAATTCGAGAAAATATGTATGTTGTAGCACCATTAGTTAATACATACTTATTTTCTTTCAGTGAGATAGAAATTAAAGAAAGTATTTTCTGCTTTAGTCTTCTGTAGGCAAATTGGTAGACAACAATGTTTACAGCTCAAACCAATATTGGTGAATAATGTTAATCAGCATTTAAAAAAAACTGATGTAATGAAGATTTATTTTAACTCTACGACCAGAGTATTTTTTACGTTTTACGTTTTATGATGCGGGTCCCTTGGCAAACCCTATACGATTTCTCAAATAAAGTGATGTTATAGTGGCAATTTTTACCGTTCTGCGGGTGGACTTACTCGAGTTTGTTCTGATTTTTGCACAGGAAGCATTTATTTCAGGAGAAACTACCACGGTCTGAGATTCTTCCTCCACCAATGACGTAATGGGTGTAACTTGTAGCTTTTGAAGATTCCGGAGACACAACTTGTTATTTCTACTGATGTACAAGCATCAACAGAAAATATTTGACGGTTTATCCCTGTGTTTCTAAATCCAGAGAAAGCATTTTGTGTTGTGGCTGCTCTTACAATTGCCTCTTCAATGAGAGAATTGACTTTGTGGACAGTCACTATTTTACGTGGGTGATTTCGAAGCCAGTTCTTAAAACTTTGAGAGTAACGAACTGAGGAGTAACAAAAAACTCATCTACTCGTAAAAAATTGCAATAGTAATAATATGCAGTGAAAAATTTCGGGACAAAGTAGAATACCAACATTTCACTTTGTCCCGCTCGACGTTAGCACAAAATGCTTCAAAATAATCATATTAACCTTGCTTGTGTTTGATAAATCCAAAAGAAATGAAAAATGAGCTTTAAAACGAAGGTATTAAAACACTTTCGTACTTCTGCATTTTTGTGCCAAAAACAATGTTTTACCTTACGTTTTTGTAAAGCACTGAGATAAATCATAAATACAGCATTAAGTCGGTCTTCTGATGTGCTAGCCTTTTGACACTCTCGCACAGTCATGCCAACACTCTTCTGGACAAAATACTTTTTATAGAACTGGGGCTTCAAAGATGTGGGTTTTAAATGCAAATTACCCTTTGTCCCGTAGTTCCACTTTGCCTCACCTTCCCATGCATACGAGATGTGAGGGCAACTTTTTTATATATTCCGAATAACGGTTATTTCACTTAACAATTTGAAAACATGGTGTGCATAGTATGAGATTCGACCACCAGATAACGCCAGAGTACATTGGTGTGTAGTAGACAACACACAAGATTTGCACGTAGCTGAAATGATTACGAGTCATTCCGAGCTACGAAAGAATTGAATAATAGAGATGCCCTATCGAAATGTTGCACGATGGGTTGAGGCCTTCAAATGTTGGCGCGTAGCAACTGTTGACCCCGGTGCTCACACAGAGATGCAAGTGACTGTTATCGAACACTGTTTAGCAGATGGAAAGCGTTGGACTGTGGCAGAATTAGCCGCATATACTGGTATGTCTGCATCTGCAATGTTCCGCGTTTTACGGAATGACTTGAACATGTCCAAGGTTTGTGCAAAGTGGGTGCCAAAATAACAGAGGTGCAAAAATGGACGCAATACGAGACGTACCGTATCAATTTGAAGCGATTACAACATGAAGGAAATCAGATGATCAATCACGATATTGCATTTGATGGAACGTGGGCCAGAGCATATGAACCAGAACTAAAGAAGCAATCAAATGAATGGCGGGGGCGTGGTTCACCACGAAAACACAAGTTTCGACAGAAACCATCACACTCGAAGGTCATGCGTGTTTTGGCTTATGACGGCCAAGGTATTCTCGTGTGTCATCCTGTTAGTTAGAAACAAACTGTCACTTCCACGTCCTACAGATCATTCTTGCTGCCCACTACGTCGTAGATTGCGGAGGAAGCGTCCAGGGCTTCTCAGCAATACTCCTTGATAATGTAACAAGCAACACTGCAGCCTATGTCAAGAACCTTGTGCGGCGATGGAGATCTTGGAACCCCATGGTGAAGCCCTCCATGCTCCCCTGATCTCAGTGCGACGAGGATCTCATTCTAAAAGCCGGCGGCGCTAGCCGAATTCGTTTACTACGCTCCGTGAAGTCACGAAGGTTAAGCGAATTCGAGACTCGCGGGTTCTTGGTTGGGTGACCGGCCAGGAACCCCGGGATCTAACGTCGTCGAGCCCCTGGCCGAAGGGATAAAGGCACTGACTGACTGCGACGTGACGAGACTTGACTTAGTAATTAACGGAGGATTACTCCAAAGAATGCGCTCAACGCCCCTTAAGGGGCTTGGAGACGCGTTGGTCAAGATGTGGAGCAACAAAAAAAAAAAAGTGAGGCCCGGGAAGCTGTTTGCAAACAGGGAATATATACAAACAAGGCTTCGTCGAGAGATGGCGTGCACTGCCAGAAATAACATAAAATTTAATGTACGACTTACATAAATTTTAATGTACCTTGAACATTAATGGGATATTTTGTACCTGTACATTACATTTAATGCTTAAATTACAATCAATGTAGATTTAATGTACGACTGTTAACTTAGTTGTCTACATTAAATTTAATCGTACACGTACATTTAATTTAATGTACTGTAACCGCCCATTTGTCGGTTACATTGATTTTTGAGAAGCACGCGAGAACGTCCAGACACGACAAGTTGCAATTATAGTGTTACCGAATTGAATGAGATCGCGCCAGCAGTAAAGGGTATCCCTTGCGAGCATTTATTAAAGTTTTTGAACGCACTCGTAGCGTTTTTGAACGCAGTCGTAAAAGGAAGCCAGATAGCTAATTCCTGTAAAGAATTGTAAAAACCTATTTATATCATTTTTCTACTATCGATAATATTTGTTCTTTTAGTGTGTGTTTTCAAATTATTGTTTAATCGTTTTCAAATTGTTCAAAGCCAATAATTAGTAAAAGAGTTATTATTAATTGTACGTTCAATGCATAACGACATTTTATTTCTTTGCTGGCTAAATTGTATAAAGTAATAATCTACGTGAAAGTGAAACAACGTCATGTACATATTCCATTAACTATTCAAGTGACAATTTCTTTGAAAGTGTATGTAAAGGGTATTTCGGTATGTGATTCTTTTTCAGTGTTTTGTGTTTTCATGTATTATAGTCTTGTGTGTAGTTATTTTATTGTGTTTTTTGTGAAGTGAAGGGTAATATAATTTTATGTAAAGTGTTTATGCAAGTGTTAAAACGCAACTGCAGTTGTTAGTTAATCACGTAATTGATAAAGGTAGAGCAAGTGATAGAATTTTTCAATGCAATGTGTAAATGCTAGATTATAATTGTATTCAAATATTTAACAGAATATATCTAAAACTCTGTTCATAGTTAAAAGATTAACTTGCCTATGTTTCTTTTATTACAAAAGCAGGTTAAAAGACGAACCCACTCCTGTAGGGCAGTTAGGACATTCCTTATTCCATAACCATTCCTATTTTTTGGTGTGACATTGTCATAACAAGTCACAGAACACGTTACTAGGTTACTTGAGTGACCCGCTGTAGGCTTTTTAGAGAATAGTGAAAAGGTAGAGCGGCCACAGTACACATACATTAAAGTTACTGTATGTTACTGTATATATTTTGAAGGTTGTTAGCTCGTAAGAGAGCGAGTGTTACGCGTACTGTTTTGTTTTGAGTACGTGTGTTACGAATAAAACAATGACCTCTATTTACGCATCTTCCCGAATTCCTTACCCAAAACGCCTTGTGGCCGAATCTCAAATTTGTACCAGCCTTGCGAAGAATATTCCAGCGACTTTCAACCATAAATCCTGATTTTTGTTTCTAGCAGCTTTATTTACGGATAAAAAATAATTGCAATGACTTCTGAAAATACCTTCATGTTTATATTAACCAAAATGCAAGATTGTTCAATAGTTTTAGCCAACAAGTAGGCTTATGTTTCTTTGAAGTTAGATCGTACATTGCTATCTTAAGAAGCCTATAGATTCCAGACTTGTTTGGCGCTTTTCCCGTAAAGGAACACCTTAGACGGAGATTTCTCGCTTGTTTAAGCGGTCTAATTAAAATGGCTATGACCTTTAATGGGTTACAAGTAGTCGACGTCTATTCCCATAATGAGATTCAGAACAAAAGATTGTTAGAATGTTTTTAAGTCGAAGAACAAGGATTCCAGGCTATATTTAGTCTATTTGAAGAAGACGTTGAACGGAATACCATTGGTAACTTCAGCGGTAGTGTTACCTTTTGGAGATAAGTAAAGAATGAATATGAAATGAAGCCGAGATTTATTGCATTCCTAATTAGGAGCTAAACACATTAAGGTTTGAAGAATAATTTCTTTTTATAATCACGCATTCAGAATTCTTTAATCTCTTGAGCATGACATAAGGAGCAACTTTTTACTGGCCCTAATTCTGTTTTGTGAATACTATTTTATGCATGATTTCGCACTATTTTTACCTTTCGTGATAAAATGCCTGTAGAAACCATATTGCAGACGAAATTATCGATATTTTCTACCCATTTAAGTTTCTCGATTTTGCATGCTAATAGCGTTAAAATTATTTATTACTAGTTATTTTGTGGTTAGTATTCAATGACAGGTAGGCACAATACTTTACTTATGTACTCACAACACAACTTTAATTCAAATAGTATATTGTTAAGTAACGGAGATGAAATGGGACTATCAAAATTAAATTGATGAAAATAACTGTGTAGTGTAACCTGATAACGAATTCTCTGCGAAAACACATACCGTACGAACACACAAGTTCAATACAGAACGATAAGAAGAAGATTTCTTAACAATTGTGTCTACGGTAGGAATATTTACCGCTGTACAAAGTGATGAGGACATTTTTATTATGGCTAGGATATCATCAAGGTTGACAAAAAAAAACTATGTATTTTTTAATAATTATAACATACCCTTTAATGCTCAGCAGAATATTGTTAACAACACGATTTTATAAATATGGAATGAAAAAATATACGAAACTAAACAAAACTCATACTTTTCATACAACTGTTGTCATTAACTCGGAATGTAAATTCCTAGAACTTGTACCGCGAAACCTGGTAGACATTTCATCTAGCTAGCCGTGTATGTTACTCTTTTTCCTGAATGATTTTACTCAGCTTTCTGCGGAGGGCGGGGCTTCGGGGCCCTCGCGAGCGGTCAGTCTGTCGGCAGCGCCGGCGCCCCTACAAGGCGTGCGGCCTGCGGCGGCGGCGGCGGCGGCGGCGGCGGCGGCGGCGGCGGCGGTGGCGGCGGCGGCACGCGCGTCCGCGGCGCGCCGGTGGCAGAAGGGTGCCGCCTCCGCCTCCGCCGCCGCCGCCGCGGCCTGCCCTTATATGACCCCTGGCGAGGCTCGGTATTCCCCTTTGCAGAAATCGAATCGGCTGCTCCCGTCGAGAAAGGACAAACCAAACACAAACAGACGAGCGGAAAAAAGCGCCTCGAAAACGGCGCGGGCGGAGGCAGACGGCCCGGCGCGCGGGGCACGGGCGCGACGAGGGGGGCGGGGCGGCGCGGGCGAGTGCGAGAGAAGTGCGGGCCAGCGAGGCGGGGGCGGCGCGGTTTGCATGGCATGAAGGGAACGGATGTGGAGCGGGGAGGCAGTAGAGGTAAGAGCGACGGGGGCGGAAAGAAGGGGGAGGTGTTGTGGGTCAGCATGGCTTGAGGGCAAGGAGAGTGAAGCCGGGAGGCCTTAGCGTTACAGGTGGCGGAGGCAGATATGTAAAGGGCTTGGGTAGGGTGGGGAAGTGGGTGAAGCAGTGTCGGTGAGGATGGTGCGGGCGAATGCAAGAGGAGTGCGGTGCACAAACGCAAGGCAGCAAGGCGGGGGCGGCGCGGCGAGTGGGGTATGCAGGCAACGGATGTGGAGTGGGGGGGAGGGGGCGGGGGGAGGGGAAAGGGGGGGGGGGGGTCGGTGGGGGCGGTACGGGCGAATGCAGGCCAAGTGCATTTCATGAGAGGAACGGGTGTGGAACTGGAAGACAGTAGCTGCAGTGTCAGTGGGGCAGGGGGTGGCGCGAGGAACGGCGGAATCCAGGCCAAGAGCGGGCAAGGGCGTGAAGCAAGGAGGCTGATGCGACGAAGATGACAGGGCAGCGATATGAGGCGGGGAGGCAGGGGCGAAGGAGAGGGATGGGGGGGGGCGAGGAATCAGAGGCGGTGGGCGGCATGCGGGGGTGGTCGACGGGAAATAGCGCGCAGGGCACGGACGCGAGACAGTGAGGGAAAGGCAATGATGGCGGAACAGAGCATGTAGAGGAAGAGGAGGCAAAGGGGAAGGGGGGCGGGGAGGGGGCAGGGCTTAGAGGAACGGAGGAAAAGGGGCGGGGATGGCGGGAGAGCACGTAGAAGAAGCGGAGGCAAAGGCGTCAGGGTTGGCAGGGATGGGGGGCAGAGCGTGTAGAGGAAGCGGAAGTAAAAGCGGCGGGGATGGCGGGGCAGTGCAGTAGAGAAAGCGGATGCAAAGGCGTCAGGGGTGGCGGGGCGGAGAGGGCGGACGAAGACGGACTCGGGCGCAAGGCTTTGCGACAGAGGCGGTGGGGCAGCTGAGGAGGTGCAGATGGCATGTGTGGTGGAAAATGAGTCCCGGGCGGGGAAGTGGAGATGGTAGAGGCGGCGAGCACAACACGGTTAGGGCGGAGGTGAGTGTTGAGTGTGCGTGAAGTAGGTGCGACTGGTTGGCAGGGCTGGGGAAGTAGAATAACCCGTCAACAAGGTGACAAGAATGTCAACATATGGAGGCTTGAACGGGGTGAAAATGTAGGCATTGGAGGAGATACTGAAAGTAAGCAGAAGGCGCGACTACATTTAACAGCTAAAACATATGGATAAATATAACACACATAGAACGCACGTATTATACGTATTTCGTATATACAATTCATTTAAAATACCATACTAGTAATTACTCCAGAGAAGTGAGTATTTCGGAGTAAAATTTGTTAGAAAGTTTGCGTTGGATGTTTCATGTTGATCAATGAGGCGGAATCTGGAGCATCGTCGTCGATGTGGAAATGCATCATCAAAGCATGGCAAATTGGTGAAAGTTTTACAATTGAATCGTTTATTTCAGAAACCTTTCCAACGCCAAATTTCTCATTTCGGGGGAACTAAATAAAAGTGCCCTAGCAGTGCAGGTTTTTTCTGATTTAAAAATATTTTTAATATTGAAACGGCTGATAAATTAATATATTTATGCCATTTTGTTTCTGATCACATTAATTTTTTTAAAGTTTAAATTTCTGTACGTGACGTGTTTCTGAAACAAAAAGAGATCAGAAATAACTTGCTTTAATTTGTAATATTAGTTTGTAAAAAGAGTTATTATTTGTATTGAAATTATGAGTGTTGCTATTTATTATTTATTACATTAGACGGTATGATTTTAGAAAATATGAAATATTCGACCTGGCATTTTTGACACAAAAAAAAATCAGACTTATTTTTTGTCTTGAAAACATCAATTTCACATTCACCATCACTACTTTGCTAATGCAAAAATTCATGAAAGCGTTAATAGTCAACCACATAAAGTCTCAGGTTTACTAAATGCTGTATCTTATCTTGCGTCTCCTTTTATGTAAAGGTTCATCTTTAGATCTAGACATGTTCTTAAAAAAATCGTTTTTATTTCACACCGAGCAGCAGAATCAAATCACTTGCGAAAGACTCTTCAAAACACCACTTTGAGCAGATGCTACTTACAAACTGAGTACAACAATGTCCCAATTTTTAGAAACGCAGATAGGGATCACAGCGACACTTCCTGTACTTTTTTCGAAATTCTCCCCTCCCGATGGTACTGATAACCCTTCAAATTAGCTTGGATTACAATAATATTGTAATTCTTAGTTTAATTATTATACTGAATAAATATTCACGCAGCCATTCGCGCTAATGTCCGCATGGGCGTATTACGGGGTTAATAAGAAATTTCTTTTTCATATAAAGCAGAAACCCGTCAGTCGACGTCGCTTGCAGGGTTTGTGTTCTAAACATTATTTTTAGAGTCTTTTAGACTACATTGCGAGTGTTGTACATGGTTCACTTTTGCACTAAACGATGTGTTTATCTTCATGGAACAATATCCTGCCGCTAACGCGTTTCTTTAGATTTTTGGCGTTTGGCGGATTTCTGAAGTAAAATATCAAATGGACGCGAAATGGTTCAAGGCGTGTGCGGGTTAATATGGGGTCAGAATGGGGGTAAAGTCGGAAAAGAAGTTTTGGGAAGCAGGCAGGAGAGAGGCTGTGGAGACATAGGCTTGTTGGAGGCGTCAGTGGGACAAATTAGAGTGTATGTGTGTGTGCGTGTGTGTGTGTGTGTGTGCGTGTGTGTGTGTGCGTGTGTGTGTGTGTGTATGTGTGTGTATGCGTGTGTGTGAGGTCACGTTTTAGTAAGGGTGATCTCGAAGAAATGAGATTTCTACAAAATTCATTTGAACAAGTTCATTTTCTAGGATACATCGTTTTGTAATATTTTATGATTGTCATTTGCAATTCGGTTCTTAATTCTTGATAAAGCTACTGTACTTCATTTTAGTTTAATTAATTTCATTTATGCCAGTGACACTTTCGTTTTACTCTCATCTTGCTAAATTAATTTTCGTTGCTTCCATATCTTCACAGAAATTATGTTAAAGGGTGTTTTTACATCCACATTATTCTTTTCAATAAAGCATTGTTATGAGTTTCATAATATTAAGTGACAGTAATAGTAATAGTCTATAATTGACCTCAAGATCAAAAAAGAATTACAAGATAATGAAAAATTCTCTGTGTTTGTCATATTATCTGTGCAAATACTAGAATAATCAGCTAATTTAAACATATCTATTGTCATGATATTTGGTATAAATTATTAATATTTTATACCATTCCAAAAAATAGTAAAGAAATAGTTTGGATAATTTGATAATGGGAAGGTATCTTTTGAAATGCGACACGATTGCCATCGCGGCGAGTATGAGAGTGATCTTCAGTTGAAAGCTCTTCTTATTAATGAACTTACAAGCTCTTGGTTTATGGATGTACAGCTGTACCTGCACGTTTGTACATACTTGCAACGTTACTCTAGTAAATTTGCATGTCGCCAACTTGTGCACTTGCAAGCACAGTCGTCGCCCAATACATTTCCCTATAGTTACGAGCTTGTGTCACAGATGGCAGCACTGTGTAGTAGAGTGGCGGGGTGCGTATTCACTTAGGTAGAGTCCGCTCAGTTTGCTTATAATCTCGAAATATTGCCTATTTAGAAACACTTCAGAATATAACATTGAGTTTTCTGTCTTCTTTTTGCACGATGATACCATAATACCCTATTGACATGAATGTGAATATCTGCATTCAATCAAAACACGTGAATAAAATATACAGACGATTGGAAACAGAATGGAATTTCCTGTAGCCTTATTATTAATGTTCATCCGAATTAAAAGAGCGATGGAGAAACTGTCATTTATATAATTCTTGGATTCTATTATTTAAACCTAATTTTCAGTCTTGTTTATACATTAATATATGTTGAATTTTCTTTGACCCACTTCTTAATTTCAAGATTTACGCTGATTTTTTCACAATTTTCCTGATTTTATTGCTTGAAGAAATCTAACAATATTTTTGGAAACCGAGGTACTTCACGCACAGCTTATGTCATGTATCATTCATTTGTTTTCTGAAATATTGAGAAAATAATTTCGTTTCAAGGAAATTATTGACTTCACTCGATCTATGAAAATTCACCCTCTAACACCAGGTTATTGTGTATCTAATAACCAGGGCTCGGATTAAACTAAAAATTCTTTGAAAATGGCCTACAAAATGAATTAAAAATAAGGAGAAAAAGACTTTAAAATAAAAAGAAAATGAACTAACTTTTTTAAAAATACTAAAAAATTTGTATGAAAATATTTATTCAATTAATTTTACAATTTTAATACAATTTATTTATATAAAATTATATTTAATATTAAGTCTTTATTTTAGGGGAAAATAAAATCCTTAGCTTCAACCTTCCAAACGTCAGTCTTGAAAGGTTGAGAAAGTTCCAAAGATCCGTGTAATTTTGAGAGTCCGAAAAACAGCGTCCACTGCAATAGTGAATTTCGTCGTGTACGTATATACATGTATACACACAATAAAAATGCTGTTCTAGTGTGTTATTGTAAAGGGACAAAAAGGATGCATAGGTCCAAAAAAATGACCTAAAAATTGAAAAGCGGCAAAAAGTACAGAAAGTGGCCCAATAACTATACATTTCTATCACCTTATATGTCACGATAAACATTCGTTTATAAGTTAGCTACGTCTAGAAAGCATCAATGAAAAGATGAGATGTCAGAATCAGAGCCCTATTTATAACCTACATACGGATTAAAGAACCGTGACGATGTTGTTAACTGAAGAAGCGAGGTATCAAGAGAAAAATGAGAGACTCATGATCTTAATTTGAATCAGTACATTTATTTTGATACGTATTTACTGTTTTGAATATAAGATTAATTAAAGATTATAATCACTGCGCGTAAGGCAAATTCGTATATTTAAGAGTGTTTTTTTTTTGTGTTTTCAAAAACATAATGTCCGCTGCTTGCTCCACCTTTGTCAAGTGGTGATCTAAATATTGTGTGGCAAGTGACATCATGAAACTTTGAAAACCAATACTAAAAATCTGGTGAAAAATTATTTATCAGAATAGCAATCAAATAATAACTATATACGAGAGTGGAGGGAGAGGGGGTAAGATCAGTGACGTATAAAGGGGAGGAGACATAAGTTCGTCTTCCCAACTTTTTTCTTTTTGTAATTTTCACTGAAATTATTTATAAAAAATACAACGTATTAATCTCTGAAATTCCAAAAGAGCGTATGCATTACGTTTACACATTTATTTCAAGCTAAATACTATTTAACTTTTTTAGAAATATAATGGGTGCAGAATACGATAACAAAAAGTGCTTTCTTCCCCTCACTGATATTCTTTGTGAATCCATCCCGGGTCTTATATCCCGTGTCTTGGTCAGTTTGAGACATAATATGGACTCCTCTCCAGAAATAGAACACCAAAAATTCCCTTCAGGGATAAACCGCCAGAAATGAACTCCTCTCCATGAATAGGACACAAGGAATGATGTTCCTCTCAGAGATATGTCACCAGAGATTAATCTCTCTCCAGAAACAGGACCCCAAGAATGAACCCCTCCAGGGACCCCCGGAACTCAGGGATATGTCGGAGGGTGAGCTCCTCTCCTCTCCAGGGACCGAGCAGCAGGAGTGAAGTCGCGCTCGCTGCATGGGGCGGGGCACGAAGGCCGGACTCGCGCGTCACAGAGCTCGGCCGCCGCCGCCGCAGCCTATTTCCATGCAAAGTCGCGCAATAAAAGGCGGCTGGTTGGGCGTGGCGGTGCGGCGACGGTGGGCGGCGGCGACAGCCACGCGCTCGCGCGCTATCCTCCGCCGTTCCCGCCTCCCCCTCCTCCTCCTCCTCTTCTCATCCTTTTCTTCCCCTTCTTCCTTCTCCTCTTCTTTTTCCTCCTTCTCCTGTCCCTCCTATTTCTCCTCCTCTTCATCCTCCTCCTCCTTGCTCTTCATCTCCTCCCCTTCTCAGCCTCCTTCTCCTCCCCGCCTTCTTCTTCTTCTGTCCTCCTCTTTCTTCTCCTCCGCTGCAGTCACCGCCACTGGCAACGCAGACATCGCCGACGATACCTTTGCTTCTGGTAGTACATGCTTCCGCAGGTGATTCGGAAATTAAAAGATGAGCGTTAGGAACTAGGGCTCAGGAAACTTCAAAGAAAGGCAAAATATCTGAAAAGCTATGAATGAAATAATAATAATAATAATAATAATAATAATAATAATAATAATAATAATACTTAAATCAAATTCTGAAAACATTCTCTTAAAATAATTACATTGTTTTTACAGCATCGCACAATGCTCATACATGCACAATGCATCGTACAATGGCTCAAGTTTGGCATTATGGAATGATGTTTATGAAAGTGAGAATTGAAAATGTTCTTCTCAATTACTCATTTAGAATTCTGTACTAACAGGAAAGTGATTGATTTATCTTTTGACAGAATTTACAAGTGTAAGACGTACGTTACATCACGAAGTAATTACTGGACATGTCGTACATGGACTGGTGGTATCGTACATGAAGTGGGCATGTCAATGCTTTTCCAGTCATACAAAATACATCAGGAAAACGTGAAAAAATTACATTTAAAGCTGTATTCCTTGAAAATAGAAATTCCATTATTTGCAATTTGCAATTCCATAAGTGCATTTACATGAAGAGAGTAAGTAATCTGAATTAACGTTTCCTTTTTTGTGCACATATGAATGAATATTTTCATATAATATAGCTCTTTATTTTTATTTCATTTTAAAATTTCAGAATTTTGTGTTCTGAAATTGCTGTACAAAGTTTAAAAAAAATTAATTAGAAGAGACAAATATAATTCATAGCAATAAAAGTTAATTCATAATGATTTTTAAAATGGTCTTTGGAGATTCATTTATTTTCCTTCCAAAAATGTGTTTTACTTACTAATTTTATCTATGTATTGAATTATTTCGGACAGTTTTAAATTTTACAGACTTATTTACTGTCTTAATACTTCAGTAAGAAATCTGAATTAACGTAAGATAAACTTAACGATTCTCTACAGACAAACGTTGATATTGCCGATGTATCTAGATTTGCAAATATCTCTACAATGTTCGAAAAGGATATGAAATTTTAATTATTGCATGGATGTAAAATTTACATAGTTTGTATTGGGATGACCAAAAATGCTTGTTTAATTTTGATAGATATTACGGAATAAGTAAAATATTTGGTTGATTAATGGGCATTCGCAATGGAGTTGATTACTGGAAATGAATGAAAGAGTAATGGGTGGAGATTACTTTTAGTAATTTAAATAATTGGTGTTTTTTTGATATTGATATTCAGGGTAAGCCAGTAGAAGGCGATGGAGACAAAAAACAGAGCGAGAGATTAGAACGTAGATAGTGTATTCAATGGGCACATTGTCACTGACACGTACACTAGAGGACAATTCAAAATATCTGTACGCAGGCAAAGCTGTTAATTGAAGATTCCTTCCGCCTCTCGGCATTACATGATTTACTGATTCACTACATGTGGGAAGTCGGCCGATTGTTCGGTTCAGTCGGGGCAAGTGTGTTAGGAACCGGGCGAGTGGGTGGGTGGCCAGGCAGGTGGAGAGCTGTGCTTCAGCGATTGTCATAGGAGGCAGGCGCAGGTGGGGGGGGGCGTGCTGGCAGGGCGTGCGGTGGGGCAGTGCAGGTGGGGGTTGGGGCGTGCTGGCAGGGCGTGCGGTGGGGCAGTGCAGGTGGGGTTGGGGCGTGCGGTGGGGCAGTGCAGCCGGGGGTTGGGGCGTGCTGGCAGGGCGTGCGGTGGGGCAGTGCAGGTGGGGGTTGGGGCGTGCTGGCAGGGCGTGCGGTGGGGCAGTGCAGGTGGGGGTTGGGGCGTGCTGGCAGGGCGTGCGGTGGGGCAGTGCAGGGGGGGTTGGGGCGTGCGGTGGGCAGGGCAGCGCGGGGTTGGGGCGTGCTGGCAGGGCGGGCGGTGGGGCAGAGCAGGTGGGGTTGGGGCGTGCTGACAGGGCGTGCGGTGGGGCAGTGCAGGTGGGGGTTGGGGCGTGCGATGGGGCAGTGCAGCCGGGGGTTGGGGCGTGCTGGCAGGGCGTGCGGTGGGGCAGTGCAGGTGGGGGTTGGGGCGTGCTGGCAGGGCGTGCGGTGGGGCAGTGCAGGTGGGGGTTGGGGCGTGCTGGCAGGGCGTGTGGTGGGGCAGTGCAGGTGGGCCGAGCGATGGAGCAGCGCGATGGAAGGAAGTCGGCGCGGCTGCACGATGCCGAAACAGCAACTTACTTTTCAGAAATGCGTTGTACACTCTTGTATGTATTGCAAGCTAGCGCACAAAGTCCTCCCTTTGAACCACACTTATTAAATATTTTTAGTAGGTTTGATGATTTCTCTAGCTTAAAACCCAGTATCTACACACTCAGACCCCAGAAACATATTAAAACTTTCTTTTCTCAAAATAATTGGCTTTTTTACTTAATGTGTCTAAACCCTCTGATGTCTCATGAACAGCGTGATAGCTTTATATGAGACAGCCTCGAGTTCAGTTTCCAGCCGGAGTAAAAATGAAGCTGTAGCTTTCTAATAAAAATCGCCTCAATTTCTGTAGCTGCATAATGGAAGAAGAGGCTCAAGCAGGCCAAGTAAGCGAGATACTGTGATGGGAGTACATCATGCTCGCCACATGTTTTCCTTACCACCTATGCGTGGATAATAAATAACTAGTGGTGCTACAGAATGGCTTTATCTTACTAAAGTTTCCTAATTTCTTTGGTGTGGGCTGACTTAAAGGTCTTGCCCCATCCTCTTAAAATCTGCCATCTATCGCCGTACAAAGTACATTTTTTGACATTTTTTCAATTTTTCGCTTTCCCAATAATAGAATCGAAATATTAGCTTCTTTCCCTTCTATTGTTGATTGATGATTCCGGGCTCGTCAACTGCTAAGGTCATGATTTCCGTAAGTGAAATGCATGTTTTCCTCGAGAGGTGGGGTTTTTCTTTTATGCTAGATGATGAAATCCGGAGCCGACCTACCGTTGGCTCCAGTTAGGTATCTCTCACCAGCCCCTCTACCGCCCCAGTCGGTACAAATCTAACCTCTCGATCGATCTCCCGGCATGTGTGGTAGTTTAGTGCATGTTAGTGTAACTGTGCAAGCAAGGGGTGAGGATATGATCAGGAAGAGGAAGGAAAGATCGCGCGCGGTCCTTGGTCCGTTCGTTATGATACTGCTCCGGAATTCGCCTGATATTGCTCAGAGAGACCATTGAAAAGCTAGTGTCGAAGACGCTGCCTCAATCGGGTCTCGAATCCTAGGACCTCCCGGTCGGAGGCCCTTGAGTGACCTCATTTGGCGCCTTGAGCTACCTCTCCCTTGCCTCTCTCACAACAAATCCACAGAAACTGTTTTTAAAGCCATGAGAATTAGCTTATAAAACCTTATTAAGTACAGGCAATTATTGATACGTTATTTTCCAGAATTGAGCTAATTAGTTATGATATGTTTTGGAGTATCAAATACAAAAATTTGTTAGCTTGGGACTAATGACAGTTTAAAAGATATAATTAATGACGCCAAAAGTATTAAAGTATTGTTTTGTGAAGTATTTGAAAACAACTTATTTCGAAAAATGTTAATTACAATGCAAATGAAAAAATAGTTATCGTGGTTAACACTGTTGTTATCTGTATCGAACTTATTTCTCTACATTACCATTTATCCCACTGAACAAAACATTACACAATCCTTTACCCCTGCAAAATTACTGTTTTATCGACTTTTATTGTAGCAACTATAGTATATTATAGAACTAGTTAGTAAATTTAAGGTTTATTGACTAAGTATATATTTTGAAAATGATCGACATTAAAATTTTTAAATTTAATTTATTTCTAAATTGTAATAGGCTATTTTTCTATAACAGCATTATAAAATTTGCAAGAGAAGGAAAGTTTAGGGAAATTACTTTGTCATGACTACACGGCTTTTTTACATATCTGCAGAAAACTGTGATAGGCAGTACGATTAACCGCCACCCTCTGACCCTTGGCTCCCTGCGATTGGATGAATATGTGATGACGCAATTATTTGCGCTACAAACGGCTATTAACTCATAATAATCTGTGTCATAAAGTGCCATTTTGTGAACTATTCCTCCTAAAGAACGAGTGGTGCTAAAACACCACATACTTTCTCGCCCGCGCTTTCATGCAAAATTACGCGAAATGTACTGAAATTTTCGATAAATTTTACATGACCCTATTTCAAAATGTATCTTTAAGGAATAGATTTCATTAAGGGAAAAATCTTAATCTTGATAATTGTCGTTGTAGGAAGACGCCAAAAAAATCTCATTTAAAGTACTCCCAGAAGTGAAATATCGGTTTCAAATTCAAGGAACCGCGACATCAGCCAGATAGATTGAAGAATATCAGTTTTGGAGAAAATAAGCTGAACTGTTTAGCTGCTAGCGTTGTACACAAACGCACCAATGAACGGACAGACGGTCGGACAGATAGACGTTTTGCTGTCATTCAATTTTTTGATATCAATAACCCACAAAACATGAATTCTGGCTACACCACGTGTTAGAGGATTTTTTTATAAATTTAACAACTGGATTTATCCACTTTTTTGTTATCAGGGCCCTCTAGTAAGAGTTTTTCCGCCGAAAATTTGCCGTTTTTTCTCGCAGCATTACATAACTCCCTCTCTACTGCGGAAATGGTTGCGAGGAAGTAAAAAGGTCGTTTATAATACAGGTATAAAAAACACATCTGTAATTGTATTATCTTTAGTTGGAGAGCTCTTTACTTATAAGTGCGTTACCTCTGGCGTTGAGCGCCTCTCTGGAGGCTGCGCAGAACAGACGATATAGAGTAGGGTTTTCAAACTGCGCTGCGATTCCCGGGAACATATGGCAGAGGCGTCGCGGTGATGTATTAAAATTGATAATTTATACTCCCATTCTATAATGCTGTCATTTGAAGGCAGCAACCTGTTGCATAATGATACTCATTACGATACAGATTTCATTATGATACAGATTCTTGACCAATCACAGAGCAGCTTACAAACGAAGTATTGACACTTCATTAATCATTGACAATCGTTCTAGTAAATGTTTCGTTCGATTGTGTACATTAAAATTGCATTTGATATTATATTATACTTGTCAGTTTTAATTTCTTTTATTATTATTATTATTATTATTATTATTATTATTATTATTATTATTATTATTATTATTATTATTAATTTTTCGTGTAGTATTATTCAAAATAAATTGGATCATAATTTCACTTTGATCCTATTTGACCAGCGCAGAACTTCCTCGCAGGCGGATTGGTAATCGTAGCTACTTGCGGCAGTATCGAGGGAATCTGCCCGCTAGGAGGCTTTGGGTGAATCTTGCAAGTCAACGGCCACTAAACGATTCATTATAAAAGTTTAAATTAAAAAGTTGTAGAAAAAGTACTGTCTGAAACTCGGTGTAATGGATTTTAATACATTCGTGTGAAGTTTACGATACTCGCTCGTATCGTATGAGCAATATAATGTAACATCATTGCATCATTGTTTCATAATGTACTATTAGATACTTTTCAGTAGAGATATTTTCCAGAAGAGAAGAAGATACTCTTTCTCCTCTAGAAGGGAAGAAAAGGTTGTTCACCATAATTGGATCAAAGATCCCTTCAGTACAGAAATCCCATCAACATTAAACACTGAAGAACAAAAGCAATTCATCGATATTTCTTTCACTCCAGATTAAAATCGAAGTTCGTTTCATTATCACTCACTGATATCTGGAGCTCTGTGGAAAAGGAGGTCTTATTTGAGGTATGATTTTCAGCATTGGCAGTAATGAAAACTATTCACAGACCGAAATTGAACGTCGAAAAAGCATTTCGAGTCAGAGTTTCAAATATTGAACCCTGATTTGAACAATTGTTGATGAAGACGCAAGCTCAGTCTTTCCATTAACTTTAGAATAATTTTATCATACAATTAAAAGTTGAATAAAATGTGCTGTGTTATTTTAATATCTCATTAGAATGGAGTAATAAAATATCCTGTTATGTCACTTACTCATTTGTTTTGAATCTTTAGTAGGCCTATATTAACCGTTATATTTGAATCTTATTGTTACCAGGGCAGCCGCGGGAAGTTTCGATTAGGTCAAGGGAGCCGTGGAAGGAAAACTTCCGAAAACCCCTGCTATGGAGGGAACGTGGCATGAAGCACGCCTCCTCTTCCGCGGAGCTCTAGGGCAACATTCGCCAGCGTGTTTTGTTTGGGAACTCCTTTAACACAATGCAAGTGGATTATGACACGCACGAGAAATCTTTCGTAAGTCGGAATATAAACAATCTCAATGAAATTGCGTTCTCTTGATGGTAGAAGTAGGATCCTTGAAGATTATTAAAGCGAGCCTTTAAACGGAACTCGGAACGGTCCTTGGAGCACTTTTAAATTTCATTGCTTACTACTTTTGGGATGTTTTAAGTGTTATTATAACAGATAATGTAATATATTGTAATATCCGATATTTATCTTCTTATTGATAATTCGAGTTATTGGTCTTCATCTCTTCCATATATCAGTTCACCCTGCATTGTCCTCCTGATACCCAGTCTATCTACGAAACCTTTTTTTTTTTATGCTTCCTTGGAGCTATGAATAATTGGCTGAATATCCAACTTCTGAAGTCTCAAAAACCTCTATGAGTTTGAAATTGTCGTTTCTTTAAACAATGTTCAATTAAAAAATATGTTCTAGTTAAGTTCAGTGAGTGAGTGACTGAGAATTTCGTGTTTCCGGAGCGTGAAATACTTAGGTGATTAATCCCCGTACAACACGTGCGTGTAAAAAGACGGGCAATGACGGTGATACTACAACTCTGGGATGTTAGATTCGGGGTCAATCTTCACGTCAGCTTGATGGGCCTTCCTCTCCTGGTATCTCCCCCTGCGGGGAACCACTCCTGCAGGAACAAGCTCCCGGTGGGTTTATTAAAGAAACAAATGTTAGAGGGTCAACCAAATAGTCGAATGTTATAAAAAGTTTACTTAATATTTATTTATCCTTGTTCGATAATACATCTTTCAAAGGGTTGAAGTAAATATAATAACATACAGAACGTATGACGGAAAACTTGCAAAAGTAACCTCAGAATATTCAACTATAATATATAATAAGTTTGGATAAATATAAATTGAATAATAATTTACAAATAAAAATATTATACTTTTTTTAAAAAAAAAAATTAATTAATAATTTTTATATCCATTGTTATATAATTTAATCATGAATTATTTTGTGAATATAGGGAAATAAAAAATTTATTGAATGATCAATTTCAAAGTGTTTGATGCGAGCAAAGGTTTGGGAATCCCTGCCCCAGAACGTGTTCGGCGGCGGCGGCAGCGGCGATAGCTACATGTGTTGTGGCTGGACGGAGGGGACTTGAGTGGGGGGCGAGGGCGGAGGGGCAGCACGGAGGGGCCGAGCTCTTCTGCCGAGGCGAGCGGTCGCGCAAGGGCGATGTGCGAGGGGGGCCGGGGGGGGGGGGGCGGCGAGGGCGACGGCGGGGATCGTGGTTGTGGCGGCGTTGGCGGAGGTGGAGGTGGAGGCGGAGGAGAAGGCGAAGGTGGAGGCGAAGGCGGAGGCGGAGGCGAGGCGGAGGCGGAGGCGGAGGCGGAGGCGAAGGCGAAGGCGGAGATGGAAGCGGCGGCGGAGGCGAAGGCGGAGGCGAAGGGGAGGCGAGGGCGGAGATGGCGGAGGCGGAGGCGGAGGCGGAGGCGGAGATGGAGGCGGAGGCGGAGGCGAAGGCGGAGGCGAAGGGGGAGGCGAAGGCGGAGGCGAAGGGGGAGGCGAAGGCGGAGGCGGAGGTGGAGGCGGAGGCGGAGGCGAAGGCGAAGGCGGAGATGGAGGCGGAGGCGAAGGCGAAGGCGGAGGCGAGGGGAGGCGAAGGCGGAGGCGGAGGCGAAGGGGAGGCGGAGGCGTAGGCGGCGGAGGCGGAGGCGCGGCGGCGGCGGCGGCGGCGGCGGCGGCGGCGGCGGTGGCGGTGGTGGCGGCGGTGGCGGCGGTGGCGGTGGCGTTGGTGGCGGCGGCGGCGGCGGTGGCGGTGGTGGCGGCGGTGGCGGCGGTGGCGGCGGTGGTGATCGTGGCGGTGCAGCTCTTTCCATCACGCGCCCACGCCGCCGCCGGGGCTCGAAGCGCAGACCGGAACCGCACCCGGCCTTGGCCCGGCCAGTGTCGCGACGACGACAACGATGGCGGCGGCCGTGGCACTGGACAAGGCGCCGCCTGGTCCGGATCGAGATGTGCGCCTTTGAGTGTCCAGTTTTACTGAAGCTCCGCACGAAAATGGGAACAGGCAAAACCCCTGAAAATCACGCAGAAAATAACAAAAGTAGTAACATGGGCGTTGAACTATCTCAATCATTTTAAACCTAGCCAGCATCGTATTTGGAAACAAATTATTCATTGGATCAATAATCGATTGTGGTTTATTGTTTCCATCTTCCCTCTATTGAAAGTTATTTTCTCATCCACTTCCCCGTCCCCCTTTTCCCCGCAGCCCTCTCAGCCCCCTTTCCTTCCCCGCAGCCCTCTTGACGTGCCCTGGCCCAGCGCTTATCTGTGGGCGCATTGTCGACAGCTACTTGTTTAGTCAGCCGGACGGAAGGGCAGAGAAGACGCTCGGGGGCGATCGGATCTAGCCTAGTAAAAGATGCGTGACGTGGGCAAATGCAACGGGCCACCGCAGGCAATCTGGTTCGAATCCACATTTGAGCGGCTCTAAACTATTCCTTCTATAGTCTTTGCCTTATTCCTGCAACGTTATGAACAGACAAATGAAAGGATTAAGCATTAAAGAAAACCGATTATGGATTTTACCTGAGAATCTTGAAACGTGTTACTTCTTCTCTTATGCTGTATCTGAACTCCACCACTTATTTTCTTTTGGATTGTAAAGTATAAAAGTCAGAATATAAAAGAACTTACAACTACAATATTGAAGATACAATTTTTTCCCTGAATGAAATCTATTGTATAAAGACATATTTTGATAAATCATGCGCAATTTTTCGAAAATACGAGCAGTTTTCTAGTAATTATGCGTGAAATGAAGGCAACTTTTAATATTTTTAAACATTTTTTTCCAAAACGGGTTAAAATTAAAAAAAAAAATGTCTCCCTGTATGTATCAATGAACGGTAAAAACGTACTGCTAGTAACATTTTCGGCAAACACTCTGTATTTTCAAAAATTTCGAACGCCACCTAAATAGATATTAAAGATGGCATTGATTAAACTCCAGCACCCAAAGGAAGTTTTCGCTCAATATGCTATAATTTTCTTCCACGACGTTAGGAACACAGATGTTGACATCTTTAAGTGAACAAGTGAAGTTAATTTTAACAAGTAAATCGCGTGACATATTTCGTTTTAATTTTTATGCGTTTCCTGTTGTTGTATTTTTAAAAATCAATTTGCAAAAACCTACGAACAGTATTGCCTTGAAACTTATTAAATTTGAAGAATTTGAAGTGAATACAGAAAAAAAAACCTGTGAGTAAAGTTAGAAAATAAATGAACGTTCTTACGTTCGACTTCTCACTTTTACGTTTCTAAGTACAAATACCGATTTTAGAATGACGTGACCCAGAGATTATTCTTATGAAACTGAAGTAACATTTTATTCACATAAACATACAAAACAGTCGCCTTTTAATGTTTATATAGATTCACATACGAAAACGATTAATAGAGCAATTGCAGAAGTGAACACAAATTAGACTGAGTTTGTGGAGTTTAATTCTTCAAAAATTAGGGAGAAAAAATGGAAGTGTTAAGAGTAGTTGCAGAAGATTTTGCGACAGAATTTTCGGAACTAATTGAGAATGATCTTGAATTTGAATTAGAGAATAACCCTGAACATATTACAGGTGATTGTGAATTATTGTTCGTATTAATAAAAATCGTAAAAAATGCAATGTACTAAAATCTAATTATTCGCATAAATAATATTTTTACGGCGATTACAATTTTGAAGTTACAATATTGCCAGTTCATATCCCGTATGGAGGAAACATACAAAGCTATTGGATGTTGTAAATTTTTGACGTGAAGTATAACATTATCACCTACTACGATTCATTGGTAAGTGCAATGCCAGATACTGTAGGATCATATTTGAACAAAGCTGCGCATGAAAGAAATGACATATGAAAGCAATTTCAACACATGGAAATACTTTTAAAACAGTTAAGTAGCGCTGGCGACGCCGCATTTAACTAACTAATTGTGTTTTAATTGTATGTATTAATTTGTTTCACAATTCAATTCATGTCTTGCAACATTTTTGAGTAGTGCAAGTGTGTAACTTCAATTGTAAAATGCCTCACTGTTTTGTTTCTTCGATCCTCAATGCTCTTTCGTAAAGAATCGCGAAAAAAAAAACTCTTGTGGGGGCTTGACGTTGATGCAATGTTGTATTCCCTTGCCCATCAAAATCAAGTGGTTAAGTTTTGTACAAGTATTGGTATTATGCCGGAAATTTGAGCTCAAACTAACATGTTAATTATTGTGAAGTGTTGTATAGTATTATTGTAGAATGGTGGTATTGTAACGATATAGTGTTGTATTAGAGATCTAAATTGTAACTTGTGTATTGGATATTGTAATTGGTGTGGTCGCTAGTGACCTCGCAGTTGATGCGACCTAAATCAATAAATTAAAAAGTAAAAAGAATCTTACATATCCCCAAAAGTCATTACTTGGATGCCACCGCTGGTTTCCAATGGAGGTGGGCGCGGTGGCCGCCGTGCGGCCCTGGGCTCCGCCGGTGGCCCCCGGCGCCGCCGCCGCCGCCGCGCCGGGCCGTCGCGACGCGTCGCCAGCCGCGGTCGCCGGGCGGTGTCGCGGCTCCACTTGTTCGTTTTGTGCTTGATGCGTTTTACCTACCGCAGTGGCTGAGCTGGTAGCGTACTGCCAGCTGGTCCGAAGTGTTTCCTGACGACCAATTTGTTGTGTCAAATGAAGCCATTGTTAAGTGAATCCTCGAGGTCTCGTGTTCGAATGTTACATTGTTTTGTGTTTATTGCCAAATGTTTAGGTGCAGTTGTGGGAAAACCGGTTGCAATTCGCACTCGACAACTTTTCTCGTTTTGGGTTCCGGTTAAGAAAAGGAATTTCCTTGCCAATCCAACAGTGTGAGACCCAATTGTTATTCGGATATCTGGGTGTGTAGAGAAGGTCTGTAGATAAAGAATGTATGTCGTGTTGTCATACTAATACTATTTATGAATTACTGATGTATCTAATGAACAGTAAAAACTGTTCATGAATTCATTAAAATATTTTCATTCAAATGATTTATAGATTATTTTTTTGAAGACATTTGAACGATATACACAGAATTTTCAGTGTTGCTAAGCAGCTCATATTGCAGAATCAATATTAAGTCTGACAGAAATTTCACAATTGTAAAATATTGTTCTTCATTAATATTATTCGTGGGAGAATTAAGCTATTGAATCTTTTCTCTAAATACAGTGAAGTTTTATTTTTTCTATTTCCCTTACATTACGAGCTTTTTTCATGTTACATTGCTAACATTTGTGTTGGTAACATGACAGCAATGACAAGTAAATCTACACACCTAAAAAATTTCCAAACAATAACTTCCTATAAATCTCTGCGAGAACATGGAAGCGCTCCAAGATTCGTTGTGAACTACTCGCCTGCATTCGCATGAAAAAAGGAACGTAGCCCCCGCCGCCCGCTCCGCAGACAGGCCGCATAACGCTTCGCCCGCGCGTCGTCTCCCGCCCCTTCCCTCCCTTCCCCGCGCCTGCCCCGCGTTGAGTCTCGTGGCGGGCGGGTTGACAGCCGAGAGAAATGCACTCGCGGCGTGTATCCCTGCCCCGCTCCGCCCCACAGCGCTCCGCAAGGTCCCATCCCACCTCTCCTACCCCGCCCCGGCCCCGCCCCGGCCCCGCCCCCCCCGCCCCGCCCGTCCCCCCCCCCGCTCTCCTCACTCCACCCCTATCCGCTCCCTACCCCGCTTCGCTTAGCCCCATTCCCTCCAACCAAACCCAACCACCTCGATGTAGGTGGAGTTACCCCGTTCCACCCCGCCCACTTCGTCCCAACCCTACCCACCGCTCCAGCAGCTCTCCACCTGTCCCACCCCGTCATCACCGTCCCCTGCAGCCGGCTGGCCTGCCGCGGACCGCGGCATCAGCTCGCTCCTCGCGGACGTGCGGACGTGAGGCGAGGTGAGCGCGCCGCCGAGCTGTAGCGATGGGTGGAGATGGTACTGCCGATATTCATCGAGTGTATGATATTGTTAGTATTGATAGGGTCTACTGTTGCTCAGATGATTTTGTGCCGGTGATGATGGTAGAAGTGATGAAGGGCTGGGAGTGGTTGTAATTATATAGCGGGGACGATGAATGAAGACGTTGAGTTGGGGTGGAGGTATGGAATCAGTAGTTCTTAGGTTCTGGTAGAGAGTCATTTTGCAGATCTGGTTGGAGGACGAACTTCCAGGGACGGGAGTAGAAGTGTCGAGAGTCGTAGTGGCCTAAATGGCGGTGTTGGTGTCGCCAATTGAGGACGGCGGTGATCCCTAGGTAGTTTCAGAGTCGTAGTGAAGGTATTAGGAAGTATTAGGTATAAGGATGATGTTGCCCACGTAGTGCCGGGGAATGGAATTGTTGGGGTGGTAGTGTCGGGAGCAGTGGGGTCAAATGTCGTTCTGGAAGAGAAGCGGCGTTGATATCACCATTGCGACATGCCAAGGTGGCTCAGGGCTTGAGCTGATGTTACTGCTTTGCCTCTCTCCGGGAGGCCTTGGATTTTACTCTCGACAGGATGACAGGATTTTTGACACTAGCTACATAGCTAGGTCGAATTCAGCCGCTGTCTGGAGGAGTTTTCTGGCGGCAGACTGCTCTGATCGGTAGTTTTCTGTGGTTCGTCCTCTCTACGCCAGGCGAATGACTGAGCAGTAGTCTAGTAAAACAGGTCACGAATCCCGCGCGATCTTTCCTTCCTATTCTTTACCCTCTCGTTATTCCGTACTTCCACACACATTCTCTTACATGCACTACACTTCAACAAATTTCCGAAGACCGGTCAGGAGATTACGTCAGTTGCGATGATTGTTTGTTTGTTTGTTTGTTTGTTTGTTTGGTTGGTTGGTTTGTTTGTTTGTTTGTCTGTCTGTCTGTCTGTCTGTCAGTCAGTGATTCCCGTAAGTTTAGTGTATGTTTTTGCTTTGGAGGTGATCTTCCACCGCTGGATGGCAATCCCGGCTACCGGGGTTTTCCCCAACCAGGTATCTCCCATAAGCGGGGCACCGCCCCAGCCGGGACATGTTCTAAGTTCCCGACCGGTCTCCCGGCATGTGTGGTAGTGTAGTAAATGTTAGTGTAAGTATGTGTGTGTAAGGGGTGAGGATAGGGCAAAGGAAGAGCAAGGAAAGATCGCGCGCGCGGCCCTTGGCCCGTTTGTTAGGGTACTGCTCCGGCATTCGCCTGGTGTTGATCGGAGAAACCACGGAAAACTACCGATCAGGGCAGCCAACCTCTAGAGTTCTTCTTCAAACAGCGTCTGAATTCGACCTAACTGACAAACTATTGTCGAAAATCCTGTCGGGACTGGAACCTAGGTCCTCCAGGTCAGAGACGCTGCAGTGACATCAGTTGATGCACTGAGCCACCGCTCCCGGTACTAGTGGCTAGTGGCTAGTGGCTAGTGATTAGTGATTAGTGATTAGTGATTAGTGATTAGTGGTGAGTGATTAGTGGTGAGTGATTAGTGATTAGTGACTAGCGGCTAGTCGCTGGTGGCGGCGTTGTGGAGGGGTGGGCAGCGAGGCGACGGCAGCGGCGTGGCGGCCCGGGCCTGACGCAAGTTCTGACGCAGCACGTGCGTTCCCAGGCCGAGTTTGCCGCCGCCGCCGCCGCCGTTGCCGTAGCGAGAGTCCGGCCTTGGCTGCGACGGACGGGCAATGGCTGAGCGAGCGAAAGGTCAACGCTTGCGTCTCGGCGCCGCCGCCGCCGCCGCCTCCGGGAGCGCGTATCTGGTGCCTTCCGGCGCCCGCGGCTGCCCACCGCGCGATGTTTTTGTCGCGGTCGATAAAGTAGTTGCGAATCGATTGCGATAGCCGGACGATTAGTGGCTATTTATCGGACGGGAATTGTTTCAATCAAAGGTGCAGATTGCACGGTTTGTTAGTGACTTGTGATTTTCCTGGCGGCCGTGAATGATTGATGAAATTTGTAATAGAGGGGATTATTTTTGATTCTACTTCTTCCTCTGGTGCTGGCGATATATGGTTGCTCTGATGTTTGGTCGCTTGGAGTTTTTTTTTTTTTCCCCTCGAAAAGAATGGGTTTTGAATTAATTTAAACTTTAAATTTTAATTATTCAAGTTGTCTTTAATAGAGTTACATTTTTTATGGAATGAAATTTGTCTACAGTGATTCGACGTACGATACTTAAAATAATTCCAAGTATTAATATCATATGCTTAATATATTTTATGCTTCACAAATTCGTGTTCTCATGAACCACAGAAAAATTTCATATCTATTTCATTCCCACACCTTGCTCTCTGTATCTTCTGCAAACGTGTGTCAGTCCTGTAACATGTGCCTATCAGATAGACCTCGTACTTAATATAAAGGCGATCCGTCACCATTCGGTTGTGAGCACTATTCAAACAACTGTTTCTTTGTGTAGGCCTTCGCTCTTTATAACAATTTATTACAGTATTTTCTATTATTATTATTATTATTATTATTATTATTATTATTATTATTATTGTGTCAAAGTATGTTTGACCGTTCCAAAAATTGATTCCCCAACCGGGGATTGAATCAGGATTTCCCGGAATACGCCCAGTTTCTCTAGTCACTTGAGCTACCTTGTAAAACTACGTTTCATAAGCGTGAAGCATAACAAATAGAAGACAGTCAATAAATCATGACTACTATAACAAGATTCAATAATCACAATCTTGTTTACCCAATGTTATGATTTATAAATGGATATGCTATTCGACGATGATACTGTAATATTGTAGTAGCATACTATATAACGTTGAGAATAATAAGTAGATTTTTTACCCCCCTTGGGTGCAATTTAAAAGAAAAATATTGGGTACTAATTAAAGCAACGTTATAAATACAGATAATTTTTATTTCATTTTTAATATATTCCAAATAGAAGTTAATTACTTGCCTTTCTGCTATTGAAACTACTTTGATGCGTCGTTCTCTTGCGTGAGCCGTCGAAATAGGCAGACGTTTCGTAACAGTGCCAGTTTTTATTGGTGCGCCTCATCAATGTCTGTTAAATAGCATTCGTGAGGTCTGTCCATTCATTCTACATCTGAAGGAGTCTCCGGCCGCTTTTTGACAGTTACGCTACGAGTTCTTTCAAAAGCAACGTGTCTACATGCGAAACTCGATGAACCAAAGTTGCGAAAAATGTGACGTAATCAGTTATATCAGTTCAGAAGGGTTCCCTCAGATCCAAAGTTTTGTGCTGTAGAAATAATTTCCTCTTCACTGCGAACAAAACTGCGAGTAATTGTAATCATTACACTCGTATTCACTCGATAGATAACTCAGGAAAACTCAAGTTTAAGAAACTGATGTTTCTCGATATTTAGAAGTTTGTACATTTCACTTCATTTTCTCTATATACAAAGGAGAAGAATCGCATTATGGAGTTTCAATTTTTCTCCACGGATATGAATGCAGGAGAAGGACTAAAAGATGCCGCTTAGGGGTTAGCGTACATGAAATTGGTAAAATACTCTAAAGTTAGGTGTCATAGATTGAACGCTACATGTAGTTCACCCTTCACATGTAGAATTGAACAAGTTGTTTGGGCTGCTCTCAAGTGCGGGTAATGTTCTGTGAACGGTTGGTATTCCACAGGAGTGCTGCAACTGCATATCAACCTACGCATAAGGAGACGTTCTGGTGGAGATCAATGGTTCGACCTCTGGGCGACTCATAGCGTTTCACAGCCGTGCATTGCGCCATCGCGAATGAGTGTTGTCGCCGCGGTCATCCACTGAGTGCCGGGCACGCCCTTCCGGTCTCTTGAACGCCCACCTCCCCCGCCGCTTCCAACACCCTACTGTCGCCTTGGTCGCCCCCACCCCCACCGCCACCGCCACCACCACCACCTCCGACGCCATGGCTTCCCCACCGTCGCCACCGAGCCCCTACGATTCCGTGGACGGACAGTTCAGGACACAGCCGAAATTGAAAGGGACCTTTGTAGTGGATGATTTGCGCGCTGCATTCAAATCTGACTCTGCCATTACACCCGTTTGCATCATTATCTTTGTTTTTGGGTAAGGGAAACAGAAATGAAAATATAAAACAAAAAAAGCAACAAAAAAATATTTGCTGTAAATGATTAATGGTTTGATACGTTTTCACTGCGAGCTGCCATTTTTCTTTAAAATAGAGATATGCAAGTTTTCACACAAAAGGTCTTCAAAATTAACAATTAATTTCTGTTAAGGAACAACACAGATGATCCTTTCGTAATATTTTGTTCTTAAGAGTCAAACTGTACGATCATGTACACTGAATTTAAACTTGGAACAATTAATTTCTGTGTGCACTTCATATATGCCGGACACCTAATATATGCTACAACCATATAATATCAGGTATATTTTCAAACAGTTAAATAATACACGCACCACAAAAAACATATAGTTACTCTGAACAACTTTCTCCCATCACTGTGGCAACGATGGCTACGAGATACACAAGTTTCCACTACAAAATATTCCTTCGGCGTTCAAATTATTCCGTAACAGCAGTGAGTCTAGTTTATTTCTATTCTAACGTCTTTGGGCGCCACCAACACCACCGCTTCCACCGTCACCACTGCCTACATCCCCACTCCCTCCACACCCGCCATCACCATTGGCATCGCCACAAACCCTCACCACTACTGCCGTAGTGTCTTTTTAATTCTCATATATTTACGTACGCTGGAGAAAGATATGTAATGCTGCAGCAAAACACCGCGAATTTACGGCAGAAAATTTCGTATTCTAGTTCCCTGATACCAAAAAAGTGAATAATTCTTGTTTCTATAGGTAGTTTAGTACGTTCTCAAAAACATTGTGTAGTCAGAATCCACATTTTGTGAGACCTTGATACCGAATAAAATGGTTTGCTGTGAAACGTCTATCCGTCCGTCGGTTCATCTGTCGGTCTGCTCGTCTGTCCGTCCGTCCGTCCATCCGTCCATCCGTCCATCCGTCCATCCGTCCGTCCGTTCATCCGCCTGTCCGTCCGTCTGTCCGTCCGTCCGTCCGTCCGTCCGTCCGTCCGTCCGTCCGTCCGTCCGTCCGTCCGTCCGTCCGTCCGTCCGTCCGTCCGTCCGTCCGTCCGCCCCGTCCGTCCGTCCGCCCGTCTGTCTGTCTGTCCGTCCGTCTGTGGAAAACTACATTTTAATTTTTGGGGGTACTTTACAAGAAACCTCAAGGACTTTTCCAATTTTTTTCTCAAAAATGGCTCCACATTTTTTGGATTCAATGTTTTCTATTGGATAGGGTACTCATGAAAATAGTTTCATGAGTACTCATGAAAATTTTTGTTAAAGCTCTGTATTATCGAAAGTTGCAAATGTTTATAATTAGAACCTTTAATATTGATGATAGATATTTTTTCCTACATGATATCTGTTCTTTAAAAAATTAGATATTTAAATAAGGTGATGTATTTTATTTATTTATTTATTTTGAAAATATGAGTAGTTTCCGCATAATTTTCAGTTTAATGATGAAAAAGTTAAAATGTTCTTCGAACTGGTGTTGTGCCCTTAATACTGAATCTTTAAATCATTTCACATGTATTGTCGAAGAGAAGTTACCGCGATATTAGTTAGCGCAGGAGCAAGTTCATTATTTTCCAATAGAAAACCAGTTCAAGCTTCATGCATGGGAACTCCGCAAACGTATAAAATCACTGAAAAACGGTAAATCACGCGGACCAGACGGCATCTCGACAGATTTTATTAAACTCGGTGGGGAGGCAGTATTGCCGTATTTGTTAAGATTATTCAATGTTTCAATCAATAATGCAAGTCTACCAGACGATTGGAAGACAGCTATAGTGGTCCCTATTTTCAAAAAGGTGATAAAACGAAAGTTTGTATTATAGACCAGTATCGCTCACATCAGTAGTATGAAAATAATGGAGCATTTAATAGCCGGGTACATTCGCCGCGAATGGGAAAAAGCGAACTGGATTTTCACGGACAGCATGGGTTTAGAAGTAAATATTCGTGCGAAAGCCAAATCGTTTCTCTTTTGCAAGATCTAGCTGACGAAGTTGACGCGGGTGGGAGGGTGGATGCAATCGTAATCGACTTTGCGAAAGCATTCGACGTAGTACCGCATAACCTACTTATCAGGAAATTATTAACTTCAGGAATTGATGCTAGAGTTGTGAAGTGGGTAAGCGAATTTCTTAGAGACAGGAAACAAAAGTTCGAATTGGCACTCAGTTTTCGACTACGGTTATTGTTACTTCAGGGTTCCACAGGAAGTGTCATAGGGCCATTATTTTCTTAGCGCACGTAAATGATCTCCACGTTAACATACAATCAAAGGTGCGTTTATTTGCAGACGATTGTGTTATATACCGAAAAATCAAAAGTAGCGCTGACGAACAAATATTACAGCAGGATTTAGAACATTTACGTGATTGGGCTGAAAAAATGACATGGGAATTAACGGATCGAAAAGCAAAACAATAACGTTCGGCGGGGACGAAATTATGAGGAACCAGACTATCGTTTAGGTGAGGTCATCATCCCAAGAGTCTCATCATGCAAGTATTTAGGCATTCATATAGATAGTAAATTAGGGTGGAGAAGCATATAAATCAGGTAGTTAGGAAAACGTGGAAGTCTTTGCATTTTGTAATGCGAATTCTAAAGAAAAGCTCTGCAAACGCAAAAGAATTAGCATATTTTTCGCTGGTTCGCCCTCTCATGGAATACGGAGTGGCATGTTGGGATCCATACAGAAAGTCGCACCGGAAAAATCTAGATAGAATACAGAGAAAAGCGAATAAGTTTACCTACAGAACTAACGCGATAAAAAAGGCATGGGAACCTCTAGAAATGAGAAGAACAAGGGCGAGGCTTTGCGCTCTTTATAAATCATACGTAGGTCAAACAGCTTGGAAGGAAATTCAGGTTAGACTAGAAAAACCAAATTATTTCGGCCGAAGCGATCACACTCACAAAATTCGATCAAGGAAACAAAATTCAGATCTTGGGAAATTTTCCTTTGTAACAGAACAATTAAAGATTGGAACAGTTTACCGCAGCAATTTTCAAAGCCTTTCCTCTAAGTGTCCGAAGTTTTAGAAATAAGTTAGAACAATATGATAGTAATAGACATTAAATGAGTAAGTGCTGTGAAGTGCGGTGAAGTGCGGTGAAGTGCTGTGAAGTGCGGTGAAGTGCGATGAAGTGCTGGTCAGTGTAACTCAAAGCAAAAACAGTGTAGTGTAGTGTAGTGTAGTGTAGTGTAGTGTAGTGTAGTGTAGTGTAGTGTTGTGCAGTGCAGTGTCGTGCAGTTAATTGTAGTGAACGCGATCAATGAATTAAAAACAATAAATTTAGCCAATATTTATGTAGCTTGTATTAAATTTTAGCATCACCGACATATAATTATAATTATTATATATCATACGAGTTGAAATATTTGTTATAATACTGAATATTAGTGATAGTATGATTATTGCATGTTCGGCTTGTACTGTACTCCTTTATTATTATTGTTATTATTATTAATATCGTTATTATTATTAATATTGTTGTTATTATTAATGTTAAGTGTTATTATTATTGTAATTATTGTTAATTAACTGCCACCGGTCATACCCAATTGCAGTTCAAATAAATGTATGTATGTATGTATATTTGAGAGAATTTTCTGAGAAGAGAAAAATAATGGAGCATTTAGCATTGCATACTAAGAAAAGAGAAAAACATGTAATTTGGGTTATGACGAGTAGTTTTGAAGAATATTACAATATTAAACTTAATGATAATGATGATAATAATAATAATAATAACAATAATAATAATAATAATAATAATAATAATAGATGAGAATAAAAACTCTAAACTGTGAAAAGAGACATCAATTTACTTGTCATGGCCTGTATAATACTAATAAGACAGTACGTTCATAATAAAATGGAACATTCGTATGAGGGGGGAGATGAAACGGTTACTACTTGTAACGAAGGGAGGAGAAACGCGTGTTAGAAGAACTTAAACTTCGCGATCGTATTATTTAAATGGCCTTTTCAAAGAATGGAGATATATAGGTTGTAAAATTTTACAAAGTTCATCACATCCCTAAACCTTGTCACCATAACCCAGATGAAAATTCCCGCGCAAAACGCTACCTTTGGCTTTTCCCTAGCCCCTGCCGCAGAGAGCAGCGTATTGTGCTCTCCGAAGCAACTCTGCCATTTGAACCACGTCTGGCCACGTAATCGACAGCCGCCGTTGTTCCCACGACGCCAAGTGCAAGTGCAAGAGCGTCTTCTGAGAGCGGCGGCGGTCAGCGGAAGACGAACGGACGCAATAGCTCCCGTGGCTCCTCAGGTGACTAACGCACGCTTCCTGCGGAGCGTGGAAACGAACGATCTTGCTACACTGCCATCAGCTGCCGACACAACTAGTGTTTGCACAAACTCAATATGTTTTGATGATTGATAGATTGATTGTTAGTGATTCCTGGCGCGTAAACGACGAAGGTCATTAGTTCCGTAAGTGTAGTGTATGTCTTTTCCTCATGAGTTGGGCGTGATCTTCCCCTGCTGGGTGACGAGATCCGGCGTCGATCTACCCTCGGCTAGCGGGGAATCCCCCAACCAGGTATATCCCACTGCCTCAGCCGGAGCACAAGCTCTAAGCTCCCGACCGGTCTTCCGGCAGGTGTGGTAGTGTAGTGCATGTTAGTGTAAGTGTATGTGTAAGGGGAGACGATAGGACAAGGAAGAGGAAGGATAGATCGCGCGCGGTCCGTGGCCCGTTTGTTAAGGTTGCTCCGGCATTCGCCTGGTGTTGATCAGAGAAACCACAGAAAACTACCGATCAGAGCGGTCGGCCAGTAGAAATTTTCCCCAGACAGCGACTGAATTCGGTTTAGCTGACAAGCTAGTATCAAAAATCCTGCCACCATCGGGACTCGAACCTAGAACCTCGCGGAGTGACCAGTTGATGCGCTGAGCCACCTCTCCCAGTCAAAATGTTTTGATGTGGATCTGCGATTTGTAGGGCAAATGATTCATTCAGAAGCTATATTAATGATACGACATAACCTCATTCTGTTACGAATTAATTGAGAGAGGAAGCGTTTTGGAGTTAGTCTAGTAATTATGCTATTCCCGAGTTAAACATTGTAATAACAGCTCTAAATTTAACAAGATATTTCATGTCAAAATTCCATGAGTGATTTTTATTACCAATGTATATTTTCAACTTCAATTTATCAAAAATTTGTAAGCAATCTCTTTTATGATATTGGAAATGTGTAGATTATTTAATAATTTTGCTTAATAATTTACATCATGTAGAACTCTTGTCTTACTAAATATGCTGCAATATATTTGCCGAGTTTTTTCTCTTTAGATCACAAACGAAAGTCAATTTTTTGTACTACGTATTAACTGAGATTCATATCAACTGAATCCAAACAGTTATGTTGATCCTGTTGGCAAAAGCTTGTAGGAGACCTACTGATGTTTATGTTGACCATTTTGCGGTGCAATGGAGTGGCACTTATGACAAGAGAGAGGAAAACTACTCTCCAATAATTTTTCTTCTTTTGGGCTTTCCGTCTATATTATTCGGGCTAGTCTCCAGTAATTAGAGGAAGGGAAAACACATTAGACAGATAAACACAAAAGAAAGAAAAGAGAGCGAGGAAAATTTGAACATTTCATCTTCTGCACTGTTTTCTCTTGTCTCTTTTTAAACATTCTTGCTATTAAGCATTGAAGGCTTTCATGGCCGGAGTTTATATTATTCATGTCTTTCGGGCTGATGGGCCGTGGTCCAATTGGCTTTGAACTGCCAATGGAACCACAGTTGGCAGTTCAAAGCCAATTGAACGATGGCCCATCAGCCTGGAAGACATGAATAATATTCTTGCTATTGTCAATCAAGAAATATAAGGGCTTACGGAAATGCACATTCAAGATGCAAATGAATCTTGGGAATGATTATTCGCATACTTAGTTTCAGGGTTGGTGGTGGAGTTAGAAACGATAAATCGGATATCTTCAATCTTAAAAAAGAAATTTATTTCAATATTTTGTTGTATTGGAATGAAAATTAATGCTGAATTCACTTTTCTGAATCACTGAATTCACTTTCAAAAATTCGAAAATCATAAAAATTATTAAGTATTCAATAAAATTAATTTCAAATACACAGCATCATTACAATAAATTATTAAAACAATAACTAATTTTGGTTAATAGTAAGTCTCCTTTGTCTTGAAGAATTAGCCTCTTTATAGATTAGACATCTCAGATGCATGCCTGTTTTACGTAAGTACGTTTTACGCAATATTTGCATTTTCACCTTGTGAATAATATTAAGTAAATACCGGAATGATGTTTCTTAAATTGATCTTAGTGTTCTTATGTATTGCAATATCAGTGTATAAGAATCAACCAGATTTATCCACTCTTTCGCTACCAGGGTCCTGAAATAAGAGTTTTCCTGTCGAATAATCGTCGTTTTCCAGCGTACAATTATAAGGCTTTCTCTTCTTACAGACCAACGGCAAAGAAAGTAAAAAAAAGCTGATACTGAAAAGGTCTTGCTATTGGCTATATTTTATATGCAGTTGAAACGGGATGAAAAATCTAGTACTACAAATCGTTCGCGGACTGTGGTTCTTTGATGAGGTCCCCTCCAACAGCTGCCCTGAGGATATCCTGAGAACGCCCAAACCAACTCCACTAAAGACAAACTTCGTCAGAGCAGTGACTCGTCTAAAACAATTGTTGCAGGAAAATGCCTTTATACTTAGCAAAACCCTTTCCTCCATGATGAATGACGTGTTTTACTCTCTGTAACAACTGTCTTGTAGACTACCTTAATGAACTTTTAACTTAAAAATACAGTATATTTTATACACATTTTTCACTTGCTTTTTGAACTCTCAAAATAGAAAACTGGAAATATTAGACTGGAAAACTTGAATCTTTGTAAAGAGTTATTCCTCACAAATATTGAATACCGAAGATATCTTAATTCTTGCTTTATTCTAAGCTTCCAGAGTTCTCTTCATTTCTATAGTTTTATATCATACGATTACCTTCGTGCTGTTTACTTACGTGTTTGGAATAGATTAAACAGCTCATATTCAATATAATAAAACATTACGTAGTTGATAAAATGTTTCATTATTACATTCGATGTAATAAAGAGTTGCACTGTTGCGCTCGTGAATAATCAAGTAACTTGAATTTGCTGGTCTCTTTTAGCCTCTTGTAATATAAATAACTATTTTTGTACCCAATGTGTATCGTAAAAAATCTTTAACTTATTTTTACATTACACAACCTAAACAAAATAATAAATGTGATGTATTGACAATTAAAACCTCTCCTGAAATTCCGTGGTTTCTTCATTGTCCCCACTCAGCTACTACCTTCCCCATTCAGTGTTGTATTTTTTTTCTGCGAATCGACCATTATTGGGCTATGCGATACGTGCACCCTACTAGGAGTCAGACTGAAATATCGGGGTAGATGCGTTAATTTCTGTAGGGGAGGGGAATCTTGCAATTATTGCAGATTCCATTTTCATACTCCAGGGTTGATATCCCTGGGAGATGGGGAGAGTTATGATGATGAAATACACATACACAAACATACAAAGACACACACCACACAACCATGCCCGGGGCGCGAATCGAACCCGTAATTCTCTGGTCCGAGACTGCTACTGCACTACTTCCTTAAAGACCTTGATCATCATACCTTAAAGACCTTGATTATTATTATTATTACTATTATTATTTTTATCATTATTATTATTACTATTATTATTTTTATCATTATAATTATTATTACTATTATTATTAACATTATTATTATTACTATTATTTTTATCATTATTATTATCGATGCTGTGATTTGTAGTATATTATTGATCCTGATGGCTTGTAAAAATTTAGAGTTCGTCCTCGCTGAGAAGGGTTTTCCCGGGAGTCGGGTCCACGCAGCCGTCGCCATCCATGAAAGAAGCGCGAGGATTCACGTCAATGACGCCGGCGCCAGGAGAGCACTTCAGTAGTCTGATGTCCGCAAGGATGGAATTCTGTCTTGTGCTGCCGTTCTGGTTTAAGAATGAAAGAACCCTGAATACCTCTCTATACGGTGATATAATGTCCAATATTGCTTGGTTATTGTCATGAAGGCTAGGAATAAGGTCAGATAAACGTTGCTGTGTATGCAGTTTCTTATTATTGGATCAACAGAAATTTTTTATTTTGTTTAAAGGTTGAACGAATGACTTGATTAAGTATATTAACTTATGAGTTATTGGTAGCGTAAACATTTCTTATTGATTAGTCCTCGCAATATTTCAGGAATTTTGATTTTAACGAAACTTGACGAATATAGATGATTGTCTGATCTTGTTCAGAAGCATTAAACATTTTTGAGTGATTTTGAATTAGACTTATCCCATCTGTCTCCTCGTAATTTGAGTTTATTAGGTCATTTAAAACCAATTGAAGTCATGGTCGACAATTGCAACATTACATTATTTTAATAATGCCATGAAATAATCATAAAATTCCGCCATATTGCAATTTTTGAAATAATAATAATAATAATAATAATAATAATAATAATAATAATAATAATAATAATAATAATAATAATACAATTTGAGGATTATGCATACGATTCTTTATATTTCAAAATCTTTAAAACATGTCTGACGCCAAAGCTTAGCTAATAGATCGTTTCCGGGATTGAATCAACTGCTTTTGTCATTAGTCCGTTAGTCTAGTGTCTGTTTTCTATCGGGGGTGGGGGGTTCCTCCCTCACTGAGTGATGAGATTAGGTTCTGAACTACAGGTCGGCATGCAGGGGATTCCCGTCTCCATTATCTTCCCAGGCGGGCACCTCTCCCGCTGCAACAAACTCTAAAATCCTGACCTACCTATCGACATATGTGTTAGGGTAGTGCATGTAAGTGTTTGTGTGTGTGTGTGCGCGCGTGTGTGTGTAAGGGGAGAGGATAGGCCAAGATGAGGCAGGAAAGCTCGCCCGCGGTCCATGGACCATTTGTTAGTGTACCACTCCAGCATTCGCCTAGTAAGGATCGGTGAAACCAAGGAAAACAACCGATCACCAACCGGCTGCTAGAACTCTCCAGATAGAGGGTGAATTCGACTCAGCTATTTAGCCAGGACTCGGCCCTCAGAACCTCCCAGTCAGAGTCGCTGCCAAGACAATGGCAATGCTGACTGAGCGAAACTCAGTGGGTGACGGGAAAGTAGATCAACTATTTACTACGAAATCAGTACAAAACAGGGATTTTGAAGAAAAGCAAAAAGCAAAGTAGTCACCATTTCTGGTCAAATATTCCATTGCATTTTTTATTCTTAAAACCGGTAGAATGATACTGGAATACTGCACAAATTTCGGGAGAAAACTCTATTCATATATGCAATGTAAAATCAAGGAAGTGAAATTGTCTGCTTTACTGCTTCGACCTGGTCGTAAATACAGAAATTTCCTTTGAGAGAGCCTTGACTTTGAAGGTTGCCCGATTCTTTGTTAACCGCACTCGACTCATATCGTGTAGAAAGCACTTTATTGCAAATTTATTCCAGGAATTATAAATATTGAAAATACTGTTCTCCGAAGCATCGATTAATGCAAACAAAGGTGAGAGGGAGAACAATAGTGTTGCTGAAACATTTTGAATAATTTCTAATATCTGCGAAAGTCAATCTGTTAATCTTACAATTTCGAAGCGGAGCAAATTTCACTCTTGCTGTAAGACCTTTTAATAAACATGGTTAAAAGTATTGTCGAGTAACATCAGATCTACTAAGTGTACGAGTATATTAAAAATATTATTTCCCAAAGATATAACGTGGTGGATAGATGGCATTATTTCGGGAAACATGTTTATATTTTTGATTAGGAACAAAGGTAGCGATTGTGACATGTACTAATTAAAAATACATTTACAAATTCATTGAATTGTTTTCATATTTTTTTTGTATACCATCATTATAAACGACCCTTCTCGATACCCCGAATCGTGCATAATCCAGTATTTTATCGCACGCTACATGACGTCATCGCCATTATTAAACGCGACATGACGTCATCACACATTCAGCCAATAGTAGCGAGAGAATCGTGGGGAGGTAGAAGAAGACGGAACAGCCGACCACCGTTTTCTCGCACGGATGTCAACAATGCCATCTTGAATTTGATTTCCAGAGGGCGTTGGATGTCAAGCACCCGAGACGTCAGAAGAAAGTTGTTTCGCGAAATTAAGTTTGATTCTCTTGTAAATTTATAATGCTGTTATGCAAAAAAATAGCGTATGCAACTCGTTTATAATGTTGCTTTATTGCATTCGTACAAATTTGAAAACTCGCTCCTAACGTCGCTCGTTTTCAAAACATGTACTCATGCAATAAAGCTTAACATTATAAACTAATTGCATAAACTACTATTAAAGAACTATTTGAGAGCTTTAAAAATGTTTTAGAATATCGACTGCATTTAGATTGATACTTCTATGACGTAGATATAGTTTTAAATATTCAGGTTAATATATCATGTTATTACATCTTTTCAAATCTTTATTGCAGTTGAATTTAGGATTCGAAATAACGCGTTTACTCATGACATTGCAGCTCATGAAACCATTGATCACATCGTCACTAACCTCTAAGTCCACGGAATAAATCGTCCTTGGGTTTTAATGCGGGCACATCTCGAAAAATTGTTTTGAGATACACGTAATGAGTTTTCGCCCGCAGTTGAGATGCAGGCATCACGCTTAATAAGGTTGTTAAGCAAGCATTACCAAAAGCCTTCATGGGAGTTCTAGTAATTATTATAAACTGTGATAAAAAGGTCATAACTGAAAGGTATTTCCGATTTGTTGTTGTTCCGTTCAGGTACTGCACATGCATATCGTTGGAGCCTTAGAAAAGTGGCATATCTCAATAATCGTCACAAAGAAAAAAAAAGTAGTATGTATATGTATATAGTATGTATGTATTATTATAGATTTCTTAAAGACAATTCTCAAGATAGCGGTTGTGTAAAGTAAAACGGTTTGCATTCGGCCGCGAAAATACGGGATCCATTCCGATTTAAATCCGTTTTACCTGCTAAATGATTTTTGAGTGGTGTCATTTTCCGAGGGACATTGACAATACTTAAGAAGTAGCTGTGAAATACGCTGTTGTCATATAAAAGCGGTTATTTGGGAAGAAAACAAGACAGGAGGAGTTTTGATAAAAGCAAAATTTTCAAAATAATATATTATGTGCAAAATGTATCAAGAGAATACAATTAATATGAAGATACTGTAATGGAAACTAAATATTATATAGTATAAATATCAATAAATAAACTAAATATCAATAGTCTTCAGAAAAAAGATAAGTAATATTTATAACATCAACATTGCAAACCACATCGGACCGGGATAAGTGGCTCAGTGTATTAATTGATGTCACTGCAGCGCTTCTGACCGCGAGGTCCTAGGTTTAAGTCGCTACAGTGGCAAGATTTTGTTTCGGACACTAGCTAGTCAGCTAGTGTAAAAAAAAGTAGCTCGAATTCAGTTGCTGTCTGGAGAAGAATTCTAGAGGCCGGCTGCTCTGATTTCCGTGGTTTCTCGCATCAACACCACGCGAATGCCGGAGCAGTACCTTAACAAACGGGCCACGAACCGCGCGCGATCATTTCTTCCTCTTCCTTGTCCTATCCTCTCCCCCTTACACACACACTTACACTAACACGGATTACACTACCGCACATGCCGGGAGACTGGTCGGGAGCTTGTCTACACTTACGGGAATAAATACCTCTGTAGTTAATGTGCCCGGAATCTCTTCGGGGGAACCATTAGCGGAATGGGATTGAAACCCGGAGGCCAAGTTCGGGTGGTCTACCGGAGCTCGACCAGCGCGGCGCCAATTCTTGCAGCTGGTGGGCGCGACAGCGAGTGCCATTCGCCCGCGAGGGGCGGCGACAGCGAAGGCAGGGACGGCCGGCGGCGGCGGCGGCGGCGGCGGCGGCGGCGGCGGCGGCGGCGGCGGCGGCGGCGGGCAGCTACCGCGCCGTCGCGCGTCGGTGTCTGGCCGGCCGGCCGCCGCCGCCGCCGCCGCCGCCGCCGCCGGCCGCCGCCCGAAGGCTCTTGCGTAACAGCCCCGGCGACCTCGTGATCGGCCAGGAATCTCCAGGTGTTGCCCCGCCACTCGGAATCTCGCCTCCTCCCTTCCCGATACCCCTCTCCCTCGTCACCCCTCACCCGCCACAGATTGCACTTTCTGCCAATGGGCGTGACAATTCTAACAATGGTGGTTTTATTGCAACTGAAAACGTGCGTTTATTTTTTTCACTTATTTAATTATTAAAAGTCAAAAACGGTTAAAAATCGAATGTGACCTATTGGAGAGATCTGTACGTATTTTAGTGCTCCGAAATTTCTACTCACGCACTTTTTTACACATAGTTGAAGTATGAATAAAGGTAAGAATATGCGTTTTGGGCAAAATTTATTAACAATAAATGTTCTCTCTCGTATAATAGAAACTATTTGCATCGGCTAGTGAACTATAGATTTTCTGTTTGATCCCTTTTCGTGCTCAGTGTGAATGTATCAAAGATGTTGTGCCTTTCTTACTGACACTTGTGGACAGAAATAAGACTGACATGAAAAAAAAAACGACAAATTATTTATTAGAAATGAAAAATTTAGCATAAAAATAAGAGAATAATTATGAAATAATTTACAATAAGGAAAATAAAAGATGGAAAAAAGAAACGAGCATGCAGCAAGTACTTTAAATTTATTATCCAGCCCAATTGAAATATACCATTGATGGCAATTAATGGTCTTCCATAAGCATTAACATATAAGAAACATTAATTGAAACATTTGATATTCTTCAAACGTACCAAATATTTAAAAAATAGTTGATAAAGGTATCGATAAATATGTATTAGTAATGTCCTTTTGAATTGTCCTGATGTATAACAAAGATCGATGTAGTAAATGTATAGTTGCCATTCGCAGCTCCCATGCCTTCACATCCTCCGAGACACTGACTAGCAGTCTAGTGTATCTCTTATCCTGTTGGCTTTCCACTCAGCAATTTGTCTGCGACGATATTCATCGCCGGCAGAGTCACTAGTGGTCGCGGCGATTAGGTTTGGAGCAAAGGGAAAGGTAAATTCCAGGGTCGAACATTGGCCTGGCATCTTTCGGTTGGATCTGTGAATTTACTGTGGGTGTTAGTGGATTTTAAAGGCTTGCAATGCCACGTTGTGTTTTAAGCGATTTCCGATTATCAGGAAGGAAAATTGGTGGAGGAAGAAGTACGATATGAAGGAAAATTCTACATCGCTGGATGAAATACTCCGGTATACGAACTTCTTTTGTGCAAGTTTTATTAATAAATTTAATGGTTCAAAGGAGAGGGTTACTGAAGTTATTTCGTACCAGGTAAAGTACAATGTACGATGAAAATCTTACAAAGCAAATTCTGTTATTCTGAGAATAAGACATGATCATCAATTTGGAACAGTAACTCGTTAAGCATAGAGTTCATGAAAGTGAAGTGTTTTACTATTTTGAATGAACATAAAATCGATTTCCTGAATGTTTTACGTACTACCCAACAGTGTTAGGTTTTAATATCTGTTTTCTTTATTGTGTTGGAATTATCTTAATTGAGGTTATATGACGTTATCCAGGAAAATTATTTTAATTATTTGTTGCATTTTTCTACATATATTCGTAAAGGAGTTGTTTTGTTTTTGTTGTGTGCCATTGGTGAAAGTTATTAGGTTAGACTACTGCGCAGTTGTGTGGATCGATTTGCGAACTTGTTTACTACTTTCGGTCAAGAACCCAAGCCGCAATATGTCAATTAGGAGACCTTGATTTCACACTCCTGTATAATTTTGATGTCTTGTAAAATGTGAAGAAATCAGCAACAAAAAGTTTTCCTGACTTCAGGGTAAGGGTAAGGATAGTCTTTGGGTATTTCGTAGAACGATTAACGTGATTTTGAGTTTGTAGCTGTAATTTCTGAGAAGAACCATTTAGTATGTTTCTCGTAGATTTTGTTTTAATCATACCAGTTGTTTTCAACGCTGATAAAATATGTTCTTAAACTTCGTTAAATATTCATCTTGATATGACCCTCTATTTTTGGAATGAGCCCTTCTTCCTCCTGCACCAAAAGTGGATATTTTTTTGTCGTGATGCTACAAAAAAATGAGGGATCTTGTGATAGCACGTTTAAAGCAATGACTGTATTTCCATTTAAAAATATTAAGTCGAAAATCGTAATTTACTATTTTACAATTAGAAATGACAAAATGTTTTCATTTCTTTTATGAGAGAGTTGAACATTTCTCAAAGACAAAAATTCGCTTCAACCCACTCCCTCAAAAAGCGAAGTCATTTTTAGAGGGCTTTCAATGTGTTACATACATCAAATTTTGAGAATTCAGCTGAAAATTCAAACAAACCTTTCGAGAAACCATGAAGCCTTCGGGGTCATCGTGCAAAAACGCACTGAGTGATTCCACAAACCACAACGATCTGGGTATCAGTCCACCGACTTCGGCCAGATTTCCCAGAGAGCACATCATTAAGACCGAACATCACATCTCGCTCCTTCACTTCCTCCGACGCCGCAACCGGATCAGACCAGCGCCTCCGGTTCGAACCTCGACGGCGCCGCCCCTCCCTTGCTCCCCCCCCGCCCGCCCGTTCCCTCCTTTCCCTGCTCCGGTCCCAGGCCCCCAACCCAACCCAACCCACACCACGCCCGGGGCGCCCGCCTTGGGCCTGGGAGCGCACAGTGGTTCGACACGAACAAAGAACGACAATAAATGAGAGAAAATGCGCGATACTTCATTGGCATGTTTAGATATCGTTTGCTTTTTATCTGAAATGCCCGGGTACTTGGAGATTCATCCATTGACCCAGCCCCGGAGTAGTAAAAATGGAAGAACAACAACAACAACAAATTTAGAATTTTTGAGTTGGCACCGTACGGGCTCTCAGCGTTGGGGTAAATTTTCACTCCCATATTCTCCGCAGCAACGGTCTCAGTAATATTTATCCATTATTTCAGATGTTCTCCTGATAAGCGAGTAAAATTTGATTAGGACAGGAATAGTCCAGGGATTAATTTTGATGGGCATTTACCGACGGTTTGTTTACATGTCGCATGTATGACGTGGTAATTGTGAATTTTCTTTCCTTCGTAATTCTACGCAGAGTGGGGTCGAACAGACGCTCTGAGGGTTGGAAGCCAGGAAGCTACCCATCCACTTACCGACATTTGATGTCATATAGTCACGCCAGGTACGTTAGAGCATGTAATTCGGAGTCTGCAACTGAAAGTTCTTCGAGTCCCATTGGTAGTCATTAATCACTATTGTAGATAATACCACGAGTGCTTTGGAAATAGTCGATAAATCCCCAAGTCACGAAGCGAGGAGGGGACTTATCGTAAAATCTCCAAAGAACGAGTGGCATTTAATAGGACTATTCCACGCAAGAAATTACATCCAACAGAGTTCCAAAATGAGTTAAATATTGAAAAGAACCGAAAGAATGTTAAAATCCAAGAGGTTATGTTAGAGTACATACGCGGTTTATTGTACATCAATACGGCAATCGACACACACCGCCTTCTAAGATAAATGAGTCGCAACTTATTATTGACCAGTAGGACAATAAGAAAAATCGAGTAGAAAAAGCGATAAATTTTGTGAGATACACCGCCCTGATCGGGGCATTTTATATGTAAATACTATTGATTTTAATTTTTAACGAGCGGAAAAGTCGACATAAGTTGGGTCAGATGTTAAGACTCCACAAATGATAAATCTAAAAGTTTGATTGATCGCTTTCGTGTTTTATTCGTATCAATTCCCGATGATGGGATGATTCATGATGTAGTGGGCAGACTGCCTCGCTGACGCTGCATTTCGATCCCCGTCCGACCGAACTGGATTTTAAATGGACAAAGTGATTTCGAAAAGGTTTCTTTAATGATCTCCCGTTTTCCTTGCCTTATTCTTAATTCATCATCATAATAATCATGTTGATTATTTTATCTCTACATAAACGCGTTACAAGGGACAAACATCGACAGTCTTGTTGAAACTTCTGGCTTCGAAATATGGTGATAGTCATTTTGTCCAAAATTCGTGTCATACAGTAGTAACTATTTCCATGTAAATGCTGGAGCATTAGATAGACTAATAGTTAAAACTTTATTCTACAGTTGAACTGATGTTGTCAGGTGGCAGAATACAACAACATAAACTACATAATTAACAAATAAGAAGTGAACAAAATGTTCCCTAATTAAACTTCGTTCTCTATCTAGTACATTACCACAGAAAAAAAGGGATATAGTAAAGACGAAAATAAAAATCACTTCTTATTTGCACTGATGCACTTAAACGACAGGCTTTCTTCCGCATTCTGACTTCACTCTTATCCCTAAAGGACGCTTCTTCATAATAATTTATTATCCCAAATTAATTTCGAAATGCCATCGCTTATCGTTCGTGCGTTGCAATACTGACTCAATCTAGAAAATGAAGTTTTCAGGTAAGTCTGTAAAGTTTTACCTGGCGGTCGAAATTCTTGTACCTATCACATGTGGATTATGGAGTATACGAGTCCACTACTTCAAGGCTTCATAGTAGTTCTCTTATTAATAAGTATATAAAATATAATAAAATAACAGCCAAGACTCAACGTTGTATTTTTTTAATCGTGCTAGTGTTGCAAGTTATAAACAACATTCGAGGGAAAATATTTTCCGCTGCCAAAGTGTTGGTAGGGACTACAATTCAATAAAACATAATGATTACATTTTATATTTGCAAACAATTCTTGTCGCATTTCGATCATCCCGAATCACTGTGAGTGCGGTGGTGGCGGCGGTGGCGGCAGCGGGCGCGTGCCTTGAAAAGTGAAGGTAAAATTAGATTTCTCTCGCTGTAACAATGGTGTCGGTTTCTTGCCCGCGGCGAGGCAAGGCCGCGAGTGGCGCGCCGTGGCTGACGGCGGGGGCGGCGGCGGGGGCGGGGGCGTTGGTGGGGGCCGGGTTCGAATTCGCCCGGAACCCGGAAGACACAGTCTCGCGCCCTCGCTCGGAGGCGCTCACAGCTCCACTTCGTCATTGGCAGACCTTACAGGTTTCGTTCGGCGGCGGATTAAAAACTCGGCGAGAAGGCGACGTGACGTTACGGAAACCACGCCCTCCTTCTGGCGTTTTTTTGGCTAACCCTTTTGACATTTACCTAGTTGTGTCTATTTGATTTTTTAATTTTATTAAAACAAGAGAGGTAATTAGTTTTAAACGGTTTTTAACTTAAGTAAACTTTGCAGTAGTAGTACGTTGTCGCGAAATGAATATGTGAATATATAAATATAAAAATACAATATTTCTTATGTGAGTTATTTTTAACCCAAGAAGGTTATTAACAAGCCCTTTCTAATTATTGTTGATGTCGAACTGGAACAAAGATTGGAGAACCTCAGTTCCCAGTTGTCTTGTTTTATATGCTACGATTTTGTGTTCCATCTACGTACTGTCCTTCCAATAACTTCTTCCTACTTTTGCCACTTATTTGAATGATAAATTTGTTTGTTATTAAGATACATATAATAGGAAGTATAAAATAAGAAGCATTTATTCTTTATCTTTGTGTTACGTGTTTGAAACTTACGATTTCTGATTCCAATGTTCTTATTTTTTCTCTAGTTCACAACGGAGGAAATGTATTTTGAGTAACTAAAGTTGTAGGAACTGAAAATGTTTGAACACAAAATGAAACGTTTACGCAAGTTGTTTTGCTGTTAAAATAAATAAAGTGACAAAATTTACAACCTTGGGTAATAATAACTCATGAACAATATCATGGTGACATATTAACAATTTAATGGTAGAAGATATTTATTCCTTCTGATAACAGACTACGATATATCCTATAGTATCAGTTATTTGTGTTATCTGTGTATCAGTTAATGGTTTAAAATTACATATATGAAATCTGCAATATTGCTGGAATTGTTCCGAAGACTGAATTTGTTCAGAACAATTGATCAAATAAGTGACTTTAGAATTGCCTTGATTGACTACTTGAGTCTTATTTTATGCCGGGCTTATTTATATTTTCTCAAACTATTTTCGTCTTAAGATTGCGTCCATCAAAGTACTTCCAGAGTGACATTGATTTATTCGCTAACAAACGGTTATAGATTGTGCATGTCGTGCCTAAACCTAACCAATCCAGATAATATTGATGACATTTGATGTACGGTGAACACACTATTGAGATACAACCGACACAATGAAACAATTTGCTACTCACGACCTCGGCTTTGCAACTCGAAATCAAGAACAGCTATTGGAATAGTTTTGAAGCTCTCAAGGTGTTTCTACTCTCTTGAGCAAACCATACATATATCTACTCTCTTGAGCAAACCATACATATTTCTTAGTAGAAAAGATTGTACTAAAAATTTAAAGAAGGGGAAATGAAATTGACTTCTCGTGCAAAATCACAATTTTGTTGTCAATGTCACGGAATGGTATTGAATGTTCACGCTACAATTTATCATTGATCTGAGTGTATACGATTTCAGAATGTAGGTAGATATAGTAGATGGCAGGTGACGCGAATGTGTTATTGACAGGTCACGAAAAGTAATTTGCGGGAATTCGCTACTGCCATTATTGCACTTCTATTGCAAACGTTTATGCTCCATTGTGAGGGAGGACCTCAATTCGTCTTTTTAGCGTTACCCGCAAACATTGAGCAATGCTCTCTATTGCGATAGTTTTTCAGAAAAGAATCAAGTATAAAAATCACAAAATAATTGATTCACTGTTTAATTTTTTGATAAAAATATTTGAGAAAATAGTATCAAAGATTCTACATAACTAACTTGGTTGACGTTTGGCACAATTTACACGGCTGCAGGCTACAATGACTCACGAAAAGTACTCAAGGTGACGTATTTTCGTGTGACTCACAGATTCCTCGTTGGCATAACGTACAATATTTGCTACTGATTCTCTCGAGTAGAAAACTGTACTAATTACTCTGTTCTTACTTATTACAAGATTAATGATTTTAATTTAAATGGAGCTCATTATACTTGCATGACACACTCTTCGTGTATTCTTTTTTCTACAAACCAGCTCTTGTTTTCTGAGCAAATCTCGACGCCTCCAATGACAGCCAGTACTCGCCAAACAAAACTAGTACATACATATCCTTTGGCCGCTTTGGCTGAGAGCCATGTTTCTCAAAACTATAAGGTTAAGTGCACTGTGGCGGAATGTACGAACGTATGAACGCAGGAACGCGTAGAAGATAATCTTATTTGCATGAATAATTTTTTGAGACGTACTTTTTTCTGTTCAAGTGCGTGAAAAACAAATGTGAGATATAGAAGCTTGGCATGTGGTCTGCGATCAAAGTGTAAGCTATTCAGAGATCCCATACTTGGCATCTGTTAAGAAAATATCACAAGACTATCATTTACAAAAGAATTGGAGCGTGTTCGTGCGGCTTACTTTTCTTTCTGTATTTTGCGGCTTGCTTTGAGCTCTATCTGGCCTTACTCCCAGTTTATATGATAGGTGCTCGAAAGTGATGATGATAATAAAATGAAGGGTTATTATATGTTACTGCCAAACAAATAGTACACAAAATGAATCCATTTCTCTTACATGTTGAAGATAGTAGGTGTTTTGCTTTGTGAGTTTCATCTGATTGTAATTCTAAGATGAATACTAGATAATTGCTATTTATGAATACAATAGAATCGAGTGTTATTAGAAACGACTAAGTATTGCTTTGCGGAATTATTTTTAACGACATGTCACAGCCAAGATTAAAATTATTTATTTTTTTACATTCTGACATTCTTTTCTTAACGAATTTACATTGAAGATAGATAATGCTTTTCAATTATTCAGGTGTTACCTCGCAAACTCAAAAGTTGTTGGGTATTCTTGTTTATTGTTTCGTGAAATTGATTTTCTTGATAAATTCGAATTTCACCAAACGTAGTAGAATTCATTCATATGCCATATAGTGATGTATAGTGATTTTAAAATACTTTCTCATTTACATCTTAATGTTTATGTGTGCATTTTTACTTTTGTGTTATTTTCTTGATTTACCTCTTGAATTATGATTTCTCTTGATGAATCTTGATTTCTTGAATTATTGTGATTTTTTTTTATTGGAGTTATTTTGCTTTATTGAACTTGTGTTGGTAATATTTCCATTGCGAGCATGTTCTGGTACATTTTTAATAAATGTATTTCCATAAATAGCACATGGCTTCATTACAAATATTCTAAAGAAGATAATTTTAGATTGCTTGTGCACTGACTTTATTGGTGAATCAAATGTAAGTCCGTCACTCGAAGAGTGGTGAATTACTTTATAGTTGTTCCATTTATATGTTCATAATTAATTCCACATTCAATATGTTCATTATTAATATAGTGAGAACTTATTAATATAGTTTTCTAATATAGTTTTCTACAGTTTGTCATATAGTTAATTGATGACAAAATGTTTACTCTTTAAATGATCCTTTAAGCAATCGAAATAATGATTTGACTTTATTGCTTTATTGCCGAAATAACAATCTCCCTACCCTTTTCCCGAAACCAACAAAAAGAGAGCTCAATAAAACGTGCGCATGTAGTGAAGTTACATTAATGATCAGAAGTAAGGCATTGAATAATCTAAGTATTTGCTCAAGGGATCCCGGGAACTGTCCAAAAATCTTGGACGAGATGGGGACATTAACCCCGAAGTTCAAGTATATTGCTTGCTTATACGCAGATTTATTCTTTTAGAATTATTCGGTGCAAGTGGTAATTAAAGCACTAATATTACTATTAAAAGCGATATTACTCCGGACCGTTTACTTGCGTGCGTTTTTTATGCCACGGATTTTCCACTAGTTCGACGACGGGTCGGTCTTCTACTGACCGTTGAACATTCAGTTCATTCGAAAGTTACAATAGATTTCCGAACGAAAGCTCCCAACTGCTGTATACACCCTGCTTCTTTTTTTGGTTTATTTCTTCTCGTATCAATATCGATAGTCATTAGTTACAATTGAATTTTACATGCGGTTGCAGGAGTAGTACTGTTAACTTACGGTTACATAATTATTATATTTACAATTATATTTATAGTTTGATTCTTGCGTTAAATAACTATTTAGTGGTAAAAGGCAAAGGATATAAGTGGACCAGAGTGAGGTAAATTACACTTACAATACATAATAAACTTAACAGAAACTTTACATTGGGAATGTATAGAGACATGATTAGATATTAAAAATTTCAGATTGTCTCATTGATTTTTTCTGGTATTGAGGGGATCCGAAAATTGATTCAAATACGCTCTCCCACAGAAACTGTTGTGTGCGGGTACAATAATAAAGGCTGTAGTTAATTGTATGTTATATTTAAAGTAGAGTGGAGTTGTTACAATGTTTACAGGTGGGAGAGGGCCTTTGTTTCTTTGTTTGCGTACACAGCGGCAAAAGAAAATTTGGGTGCTCCCTCTTTTTATTCAAAGAAATACTCTTACCTATCTTGTTCCTTCGACCAGTTTCATTCCATTGCTTTGCACACTTACACAGTTTTTCTTTCACGTTCATGTCACTAAAATCTTTCAATGCCTCATTTTCCTCCCAAATCCCTGATTTTTGCTACTTCCACAATAACATTTTCAGCATGAGGGAACCCCTATTCGTTATTTGAATGACAGCAGCCCATGCTTAAAAATGTTAGTGACCTCGCTACGATCATCTGCCAGGCTGCGAATTTGTGCCTACCCTCCGGCGGGATTTTTGCCTAACATGCGCTCTCGGTTTATGACTGCATGTATTGTATTCAGAACCGAATTAATGACTTGAGGCCCCTGCGCACGATCGAACAGTGGAGTCTCCCAATAATTTTGACATATTGTACATAAATAATTAAATTGAGAATGAAAGTAAATTTGAATTGTAATTAGAGTAAGTATTATTAGAACACTGAATGCAATATAGTGTACATGCTTACAAATAAATAAATTTCGTCCATATTTTTATTTTGAAAAGTTTTAAGTATTATCTACATTTTAAAATATAAATTAATTGTATTAATTTTCTGTACCACCAATGCAATAATTAAACTTATTTTTAAATATTTATGAAAATATATAAACTGTTATTGACCTCCATTATCCAGTGATGGCCTTGAGCACGAGCTTAGGTTGCTAACGTATTAATCCACCCCTGGTAGTATTTCATCGAGCGGCCGGCGCGTCGGTCGCCCGACTAAGAGAACGAGTTGCGTTTTTTTCTGCCGCTGCAGAGAATCGACCGCTAATACATACGTTCACAGAGACAACCCTTTCAATTGGGTTTTTAATTTTTTATGTTTTAAGTTTATTAAATTTTTCCCTATCGTTATTAGGGAAAAAACCCTCTTGTGTGCGTAGCTTCAGTCAACTGCAGTACGTACGTATTCACGAGCAGGAGCACCATTTCACAACTGGCCGGTGGTATCTGAGTGGTCAGTTCCCCCAATCGGAAGGATCCTGCAACTACTTAGGTGCGATTACACTTGTCGCGATTACCCATAAATTGATCACTATTTTTTTTCTAGAAGATTGATTTGATGCGAAGGTATGGCTTAAAATCTTAAGTTGCTTATTTTTCTGTTCTTAGATGATTATAAAGATATGATGTAAGTAGTGATTGATTATTTCGTGTTTCCGGGTACGCCCAAGTCCTATGATCATTAGTCCTGTGAGTGCAGTGCATGTTTCATCACATGAGATGGTGTTCTGAATGATGAGGTCCGTCGCTGATCTCCACCTCGTCTTGCGGGTTTTCGCTTTTCAGAGTCTCCCACCAGTGGGGCATGGATCCTGCCTACACAAGCTTCAATCTCCCGACTGGTCTGCCTGGTACGTAAGTGTAAGGGTGTGTTAGCAAGGGATGAGATGAGAACAAGGAAGGGGAAGGAAAGATCGTGCGCAGCCCGTGTCCCGTTTGTTAGGATACTACTCCGTCATTCTTCTGGTGTTGATGGTCGAAACCACGAAAAATAACCTATCTGAGCAGTCGGCCGCCAGAATTCGTTTCAAGACTGTAAGTGTATTCTATCCAGCTACATAGCTAGTGCTGGCAATCTTCCACCGTAGAGACTGGCACCCCAGCCAATGCAGCTGCAACGGGTGTTTCCACCGAGCGAATGCAGCCGGACAGAAGGAAGATGTTAGAGTGACTGACGAGATAGGCGTTGGCCAGGAGTTTTTAAAATAATTTATTTTCTTGTGGATTAGTACATAGATAATTAAATCGTTATACTATACATGCGTTGTTTGCTTACTATTGACCCACAAACAGTGCTTAATCTAATACATGGATGAGAAGGCCAATTAGGCACCTGTGTGAATGGTTAATTTCAGTAATTCGGGATACGTGGAAAGGAAATTTCTTTTGAAATCGGGTTTGTGGTGTAAGATTTCCGCTGTGGTATTGATTGCAATTAATAAGGGAATGTGTGGTATGGGAAAATCGAAGTTGGAAGCGAGGCCAGGGTTAGTCGCGTCGCCCCCGCTGCCTGTCGCGTCCTCGGCCCACAGCCCCAGCCCCAGAGCAGCGCCCCCGGCGAGCCTTGAGCCCCAAGGCGGCGCGAGCGGCTCTAGTTTCCTGGCGGAGGGCTGCTGCTCTTGTTTCCCCGCGCGAGGCCCCGGCGCCGCGCCGCGCCGCGCGCACGAGGAATGCGAGCGTGTCCTCCCCTCGGGCGCACGTGCAGTGCCGCCGTTCACGTGCCTGCGCAGACAGCTATTGCGATACTTGATTGAAAATAGCTATTTACGTAACTGGTGCGGAAAGTGAGTCTTCGGCGTACGAATAAAATGCTGAAACGAGTATGCCAAATCATTTGGCGCACGCCACAGCCTATTCCGTACGAATAAAATGCTGAAATGAGTATGCCAAATGCTTCGGCGTGTGCCGGAGCCTATGGCGTACAAATGAAATGTTGAAATGCGTATGCCAAAGTCTTTGGCGTAAGAATGTAGAAATGTTGAAATGAATATGCCAAAATAATTTTGTACAAATTGCATACGTTACATTTTAGAAGGAAGTCGTGGAAGCGTACAAGGATATTCTTTACTCAGTACTTTATAGAGTTACTTAATACTCGTGGGATTAATCTCCATAAGCGTTGCATCGGCCATGTTGATTCATGTCGCTCCAGTTTTTAGTTTACTTTGCAATTCCCAGTTCGTTTATATGGTTATGGCTTGTGTGCAAATAATGTTTCGCCGGGAGGTCACGAAAAGAGGAGAATATTCACCCCTTCAAAAATTTCCCCAGGCGCGAGTACCATAAGTATCGCGGCGCGCCTCGGAGGAGCCCTCTTTGATTGCAGCAGCGACGGCGACTAGATTGAGCTCTCTATGATTGCAGCAGCGACGGCGATTGTAACTTTATAGCATAGGAGTTTATTTTAACTTGGTAGCTAAAAGTTAGCTTGAGAAGTGTATCTTCGAAAGTGAGGTAATTAAGAAGTGGAGTGCACAAACATTCTTTGCATTCACAATATTTGAGAGAGCAAGTGAACTCCGAAATAATTTCAAATTTGTGAAATTCGTGCAGAAGGACATTAACTAAATCCAGCATCTCATATTGCACGCTGAGACCACATACGCCCAAAGTGTGGTAGGTAGGCCGCGCATTTAAGCATAACTTCAGCAACATTAATTATTCGAGGCTGGAAGCGCGAACAAACTTGTACGAGGCGCGGCAGATGAAGGACGACACCAGGAAGAGCGAAGCGTAGGTGAGAAAGATTTGGACTGGAACGAGAATCGTACGGGTTCGGAGAACGGGAGAAGGGTGTGGAAATTGGAGGCTTGGCGGAGTCAGAGGAGAGGAAACTGGTAACGTCGTGGGACAGCAAGCGGAGAAGTGTGGCGACGCGGGGCTACGAGCGGCAGAATGTTACCTACAGGCGAGCGATGTGGAACTGTTGAGGTAAAAGAACTGGCAACTTTAATGCGGCGATCTCTTGGGGAAAGAGAATAGCCATAAAATACACGAGAATTCGTGCTAAGAGTGGGTGAAAAGTCCGGAATAGGTGGGAGAAGTATTCCGAACGATGTCAGTGGCAGTTTCAAGTTCATTTACTGCACGTGTTATTAAATTTATTCAAAGAGGCCAGACATAGTACAATTTTACTTAAATAATTCATGATTTTCACATGTTGTACAGTTGATATTATCTGGAAAAGTCAGTTTATAGTATTGTGTTAAAAGTAATTGCTTTCTGTGATATGTAAAGGGGTCAGACTTAAGTAACGTGTATGTTACGTTTTATTGTTGTTTTTTCTCTTTAAAGTTCACAGTGTTATAGTGAGTGCGAAGCCCAAGGCTAGCACCTGTGAACGGGATACCTTAAAACAAGTGTAAAATTCATTTTAAAAACTGTGCACAAAAACAAGAGAGTAGAAAGAGTAAAACAATTTGGTATATAAAAATTCAGAAAGAGGAATGAGCAAATTGTAAGTTGTAGTTGACGAAAGTGTGTTCAGGCAGTCGAGGTGACGCCCGATTTTTTTGTTTTGCATTGTTTTCTGTTTTTTTCAGTGACCAACTACTTAAAGTGCATTATCCTGTTGTATAATTGTTTCACTGTAATTTTTCATTGAATATATGCTCATTTTATTCGTATTTTATCTTATTCATTGCGACAAGGGTTCAGACTTTTCTCATACCCAAAAGATCCTGCTTCCTGAGAATTTTAAGCTCGCTTCACGAGCATTCATACTATCACGCCCACAGCATGTGTGGAAGGTAATAGGCGGGTGTGTTAGTATATATATATATATATATATATATATATATATATATATATATATATATTAAAGTAAATATTTAGTTCAATATTTCGATAATATTAGAAAGCCCAATAGTTTCGTCATTCTTAGGAGTTTTTTTTATTAATCGGCACTGGATGTTAGGTATCTATACAATGCACTCTCGCTTCATTCAGCTCTCTTTTTGCAAGTTGCGAGTTTGTATGCGCGCGTGTGTGTGCGGGCGCGCATTTGTGGGTGGATGTGAGAGAGAGGGGAAGGGGATATTTCAACCGATTTTATCAATATACTTTTGGTGTTATAAAACACTGTGCTGCAAGATACGATAAGCAAAAGCACTTCCAACTTCCGGAAGAATTTGTGCAAATTCAGTCAGTGGTCGAATCAACTGACAACGTGTTTTCCGAGGCATAAAACTTTGAAAGCCTCAAATTATTTGATAATTGTTGTACTTATACATGTTTTAAATAGTAAATGTGTGTTTGACCGACGAGGAGAATAAATTATCTTTACTTGTGCTGCATCAATTTGATCCAACGGACTAACAAGTAGGAAGATAGCCCGTCCGCACCGCCTCCAGAACATCACTGCTTCCGCCACCTCGCGAGCTGTCTTCTCCTGGCACTGGCTGCGCCACCTCCGCCGCCTCCGCTTCCGCCGCCTGCTCCTTTTCCTCTCTCCGCATACGGCACTTGTCACCGGACTGCCCCACACTGCCGCCGCCGCCGCCGCCGCCGCCACCACGTGTTCCGCAGCAGCGCCTTGTCGCCACCGCCTTCACAGTCCCAGCCACCGCCACCGCCGCAACCGCCACCCTCAGTGTCGGAGCTACACAATTATGGGCCCCGGACAATGCTGAAACGTACCCTCCCTCTCCGAAAAAAAAAATTATGTTGTATGAAGAAACTATATTTACAAAATTTCAAGTTGTATGAAGAAACTATGTGACTTATTTTATATCAATAAATAACAAAAATTACAATTAAGCTAGAAAAAGTTTTGACATATTTTCATTATTTTGTGTTCTCCTGTCTGGAGAAGAATTTCCGCGACCGGCTGCTCTGATCGGTAGTTTTCCGTGGTTTCTCCGATCACCGCCAAGCGAATGCCGGAGAAGAACCGTAACAAATGGATCACGGATTGAGCGCGATCTTTCCCTCCCATTCCTTGCTCTACCCTACCCCTCACTAACATACACTTACATTAACATGCACTACACTACCACACATTACGGCCGGGAGACTGGTCGGGAGCTAAGAGCTTGTGACGGCTGGGGCGGTGCCACCCTGGTGGGAGATGTTGGTTGAAGGACACTCCGCGAACTGACGTAGGTCGGCGCCGGATCTCGCCATCCACCGGACGAAGATCACCGCCATCTCCCGAACCAAACAGACATGCACTACACTTACGAGACTAATGATCTTAGCAGTTTAATCAATAGGATTCTTTAATCAATAAAAGATTTAAAAATAAAAAAAAAAAAACATCAGCTTCATCACCAACATCCACACCCCGCCACCGCCCCGCCGCGATCGCTACACACACGCATCCGGGCTCGCGCGGCGTGGCGTGGCGCGGCGTGGCGCGGCGCTGCGGGCGGGGCCGCGCCCGCTTTTACGGCGGAATAAATCATCGGGCGATGGGGCGGCGGCGGTGGCGGCGGCGGCGCAGGCGGAGGCGCTCGCGACCGCCCGCTGCTCCCGCGCTCGCGACGCTTTACGACCGCGAGGCAAGGCCGCGAGCGCGCGGCGGACGGGCAGGCGCGTGGGGCCGCGGCGGATGTGGCGGCGGAGGCGGCGACGGCGACGGCGACGGCGGCGGCGGCGGCGGCGGCGGCGGCGGCGGCGGCGACGGCGGCGGCGGCGACGGCGGCGGCGACGGCGGTTCGCTGTTGGGCTGGTTGCGGGCAATGGATTGATGGATATTTCCGGGCGCGTCAACTGCGGTGCGTTGGCGTAGTGAATATTGTAATGCCTGGAGGTGGTGGCATTCTTCTCCTCACTCGATAGCTTAATCCAGCGCAGATTGATTAATTATTTCATGTTTCCGGACATGTCAAATGAGGTGGTCATTACTCCGTAAGTGTAGTGCATGCTTTTGTCACGGAAGATGGAGATATTCTTCCCCAACTGAATGGCGAGATCCGGCACCGACCTACACATTGTTTTGCGGAAGGAGTCCACCCTCCACGTGTTTTCTCCCGCGCGGCAACGCCCCACCTGGAGGAGCTATAAGTTCTTGACTGCCCTCTCGGCATGTGTCGTTGTGGAAGTGGAAGTGTATGTGCGTGTGCGAAAGGTTCCATGTTAGGACAAAGAAGAGGAACGAATGTTCCCGCGCGATTCGTGCCAAGTTCTTGAGGTACTGCTGCGGCATTCGCCTAGTGTTCAACACAAAAATCACGGAAAACTATTGATCAGAGCAGCCGGCCGCGAGAATTCTCTTCCAGTCAATGGCTAGCGATATATATATATATATATATATATATATATATATATATATATATATATATTCGGTACATGGTACCGGACTGCAACATATAAACGATGCCTATTTGTTCAAAAGCGGACGATAAGTAGCATCCGTGAGTTATTGGTAAAAAATAATGACGTAAATCACGCCACGAGGTAGATCGTATAATTTTGTTTTAAACAAGAGAGTAAAAGATGAAAAAAGTTGACATATTGAAGGCTACAAAAATATTCAATCAAACTCTCGCCACGATGGCGATCGGATCAGGGTGCTAGATATATAGCACTTTATTTGAACATAGAAAATTTACGGGAGTTCGGACGTAGTGATTTGTCGTTGTTAGCATTCAAAAGATAGAACTAAGAAATTGTTTTATACGAAGTGAACAGTGAATGCCAAAAGTGGGAATTACAAATTTTATTAAGCGAACAATGATAATCGAACTTAGTCTTCGATGATAGAAACCCAATGATAACTTGGTAAACTTATATGCTAATATTTTAACAGCACTTAAGATTTTGCTTAGGAATAACAATAAGGAGTATTAGAACTTGTAGCAATTCAAGCAGGTGAATGGGGATGGAAAGCCAATGGATAAACAGTGTACATAGTGGTTTATGAGAAGAAACGACAAGATACGGATTTGGGGTAGCAAGAAAGAAGATTGGACGAGGCCCATTGCTGAAGTCTACGGGGAGATATCCTTTACAAGGACAGCGCCCAAGATGCTCATGGATAACAGGTTCTATTACGATTATTTCGGTAAAGAACCCGCCGACTGAGTCAGCAACGAAGTTATAAGTAAATATAATTTGGGAGTTCATTCTTGTAACCATTTCCTGGCGCCCATATATTTATTAGTAATTCGGAAACAGGTTACAGGAATTTGAGGGCAGCAAGACGAGTATATGGAAGGGTATATCAATGTGTGTGTGTGTGTGTGTGTGTGTGAGAGGAGAGAGAGAGAGAGAGAGAGAGAGAGAGAGGGAGGGAAATGGAGAGGGAGACATGCTGCTAGTGTCGAAAATCCGCCAACGGCGGGTCTCGAACCTTAAGACCTTCCGGTATTGAGCTAAACTCAGCCGGATTGGGGTGATGGAGTTTAGTTGTCCCGAGGGAGATGTGGCGGGGCGTGGGTGGCCGTGCTTTTGGAGACGAAGGCGCCGTGATGGAGGTGTTGGCGGCGTGGGTGGCCGTGCTTGTGACGATGATGGCAGTGGTGATGATTGCAGGGGCGGTGTTTGTAGAACAGATGGCGCGGTGCGGTACAGCGGTGCGGTAGATGCAGTGGATGGTGGGTGGCATCGACGGCGGCTACAGCGGTCAGGGTTGTAGGTGTGTTTGCGACGCTGATTAAGGTTGGGATGAAATGGGGGTGGGAGTTAACTATTGACCTTTTGTAATAAACAGTGCCTTATTACACAGTGAGAAAGTTCTGCATTACTTTAATGTAAGACATTAAAGTTTAGAAATGTTAGATATTAAAGACACATTGTTCTTTAATGTACGTTAAAGAACTCGTAATTATTAATAACGAAAATCAGATTTAATGTAACATTATGATGCAAGAATCAAAACTCTATGACCATATCTGGAATGACTGATCTTTATGAACTAGTAATTGTAAATATATGATAAGAGTGATTACAGGCAGGGAAAACGGGAGAGCCTCTACATTAAATCTACAATGATTTTAATTTAAACATTCAATTTAATGTAGAGGTATATTAAGCTTTCTTAAATGTAAAATGTGCATTAAGTTTCATGGTCATTAGTACATTAATCTACATTAAATTTAATGACGTTTCTGTCAGTTTTGAAATGTGAACCGTGAGCGAGTTCTGGAAGTGTCAAAAACGTCAGGAGTTCTTGAATTCTCGGCATTTCTTGTGAGTCATCTCTAGTATTCTCACGCTAATGAAACATTGCATAGCATGTCCGTTCTCCTTCACAAACGGAAGATAGTGTTCCTAGCATCAGACACTTGGTAATTTTATACAAACGTTGGTCTGTTTTGGAAACACGCTTACCAATCAATATCATATTTCAAAAGTTCAACAACGTTAGAGAAGTAGTATGAAAAGGATATAAGTAAAATTTAGAAATATTCCTTAATAAAAATTTACCTAGGAAAAAACCATAAGAATATTTTTTGTTTTATTTATATCCAAATCATATTTCATTTGATTGCTTTTTGATGCGGATAAAAAATGAGAAAATGAAAAGCTGGTACATTTTTTTGCATTGACAAGAAATGCCACTCAAATGGCGTGCATGTGGAATCGATAATTTGTTTACTATAAAACAACGTGATTATTGCATTTTGGGGAACGTCATTTTCAATGGACCCGTGATTCTCATTACAGCGCAGAGAGCACTGAGTCTGTTGTTTCAATGTGCTACAAGGACTCCAGATTTTGTTTCATGCACGAGATATTCGCATTCCTAAATATTACCAATATAATCCACCATAAAAAGACGAGATGGTATTCTTGTAAGATGAACGATTTTTTGCGTGTACAGTGTACTATTTTAAATGTTATTGGCCCTTAAATAAAATGATGGTTTGAGGCGAAGGTAACTGTTTCCGTGAGCTATAAATCTATGAGTAAAAACTGATTAAAGCCTATATGAGAAACAATGAATTCCTATAGGAACTTACTAATAAATAACATCCATGATTCTATATTTTAATGTTATAAAGATATCATAATTGAATATCTTTCTTATGACCACATCCTGAATTATCTCTTGCTCACCTGTTGCTTAGCAAATGATGATAGGATGACAATAAATTTGACACTGATAATAGAGGTGATATTTGAATGTTGAATTTTGTAGCCTGAATCACTACACAATGAACTCTAACCAGATTATTTCTGCAGTTAGATGAGGAATATCTATGTTATCGTATCATATCGCATCGTATTGTGAGTCCTGAAATTATTTTAGGTTGAGAATAGTACGTCCGTGCACGTTTATGAGCTTAAGTCTACTCAGAAGAAAATAAAATATCGGTAATCAAATAGTTTTCATCACTGCCTTACTTCTTGCGGTCACTGTAGATGTGAACTTCCGTTCTTGTGTGCTTCAGTTCCCATCATGTCTTCTTCACTTTATAATTGCATGCTATAAAGGTTTAGTATAACTAGACTTACTATACTAAAAGTAATTGTGTTCTAACTTTGAAACCAAAAATTGTTTTTAGAAAAATGTCCACTATGGTCTGTTTTTCTTATAACCCCAAATATAACAGGAGTGTGTCTTTGTTCTGAAGGAAATCTTTTTTTTTTCTTTTCTCTTCTCTTCATTCGTTTTAGATTGCATATTCTCAAGAACCTTGTAATGTTGTCTTAAGTCTTCAAAGAAGAGTCTTCTATAGAAACCAACTTTTCGTGCAAATACATTTTTACTACAACTAATTGAATTATGAAATTGTGGAGTATGTACGTTTTTTTCACTTAAGTATCATTCTTCAAATAGATACACGAACTGCAGTAAATTGAGCTAATGATATAAAATTTCTCAGAATCGTTTTGAAATATCTTAGCTTAGTTGTCTTTTGTGATGAGAGCGACAGCATACAAGGAAAAACTGTGATTTTACGCAACTCCTGACTGGCTACAGCCATCAAAGAAGATTCCAGCGGGAAGTATGTGTTCGTACGGGTGGGTCTCTTTAGTACCATTTCGGCTAGAAGGATTTTGTGTGCTCATGGAATGTTGATTGGCGTGAAGAATTTAGGATGGGATTGAGATGATATGAGGAAGGCTAGTCACCTCAGGTTGGGAGTTACCGGACCGACTTTCCCCTGAAGCAAAGGAGGAAAAACTCATCTTTGAGCCTCGTCTCATGCAATAGGCATCTCCCCTTCTGTGTCTTGGTTGCAGCACAGCGTTGAGTACAATGACCATGGCAGATTCCGATGCTCTGAGTTAAGAGACAATAAAATCAATATGTCAATAGACTGACGAAGATGTTAAAAATACATGTTCACGAAGATATTAATATGAGGAGAAAATTTATATAGAGGAGGAATATTACTCTTCATTATTAAAATATGTATTTTCCTTACCACAAATACATTATATTAGAAAATAATGTTAATCATATATGGACATTCTTTCGATGTAAATGAGAAGATGCAAAGTACATTGAAACTTTTCTTCGTCTTAATCTTGTGAAATGCAGAATTTAGTTTTGTACTGATGTGAAAAGAAATGTAGTAATTTACTAGAAAAGTAATATTATAAACTCGCCAAATGGCCGATCATTCCCCCTCCGTTACCGTAAAGTAGGTAAAACAAGAATTGTAAAGCTTTGGCACTTTACTTTAAAAGCGTAGGATATATTTCCTCACTGGTCGCCCTTATGAATGAGTAAATGTGTGAGCTGGGGACCGGGGACAGGAGATAGGACATAACGTTTTAATCGCGTTGTCCCTGCTTCCGTACATTAGACTAAAGCGACAATTTTTACAATTTTTTTTCATTTTTGATTCATTATTGCGTGCATCCCTTCGCCACCTGCACCAGTCTAACTTCTCATTGGAACGGCACTAACATATCTTACATCTGACGTGCATACCAAGTTAGAGTTAAAAATATTCCAATCCCCAGAGTTATGTGTGACACAAATACATCCATGCATGCATGTACATAAATTGAGAATTATTAAGAAGGAATTAATACTTCAAATGATTAATCCTGTCTTCAACATTATTTTATAGGAATGCTATTTACTTATTTAGATCACTTTTACATTATTTATTTGTCTTAATTATCTGTCGAATACGAGATTACTATATGATGTTTCATTTACTTGATTTGAATTTTTTCATGAACATTGACTAAGTTCACGTTTTTGATGAATTATAGTAATGTTAATGTTATATAGTAATGATAATGCTAATGTTAATCAGAATTTGCAGAGAATATTATAGAAATGTGACTCTTGTGTGACCGCTCTACCTTTTCACTATTCTCTAAAAAGCATACAGCGGATCACTCAAGTAACCTAGTAGTATTACTTGACCTGTGACTTGTTATGACAATATCACACCAAAAATTAGGAATGGTTTTAAATGTCCTAACTGCCCTACAGGAGTGGGTTCGTCTTTTAACCTGCTTTTGTAATAAAAGAAACATAGGCCAGTTAATCTTTTAACTATGAACAGAGTTATAGATATATTCTGTTCAATACTTGAATGCAATTCTAATCTAGCATTTACACATTGCATTGAAAAATTATATCACTTGCTCTACCTTTAGCAATTACGTGATTAACTAACAACTGCAGTTGCGTTTTAACACTTCATAAACACTTTACATAAAATTATATTACCCTTCACTTCACAAAAAACACAATAAAATAGCTGCACACAAGACTATAATACATGGAAACACAAAATACTGAAAAAGGATCACATACCGAAATACCCTTTACATACACTTTCAAAGAAATTGTCACTTGACTAGTGAATGAAATATATACAAGACGTTGTTTCACTTTCACGTAGATTACTTTACACAATTTAGCCAGCAAAGAAAGAAAATGTCGTTGACACTTTAATAATAACTCTTTCACTAATTATTGGTTTTGAACAATTTGAAAACGATTAAACAATAAATTGAAAACGCACACTAAAAGAACAAATATTATCGTTAATAGAAAAATGAAAAAAATAGGTTTTTACAATTCTTTACAAGAATTAGCTATCTGGCTTCCTTTTAGGACCGCAGTATTGTAAAAGATTAGTTTAAATGATTTTAATATAATTACTCGACTATCTACGTCTGTAAGTGAGGTGAATTCTATCTCTGTAGAATAATTCTTGCTTGTTTAAACAGTTCTATTTTTTGAGAATTTCTAGTGAAGTTTTCTAACTCACAAAACGTCGTCTCGAAGAAATATTTCCACAGCTTGGAGCGGCGACGGCGACCCAGATCCTTTCAAGGTCGTGGCAACCCCTTTGCTTCGGTGAACACGTGCTCTGGTGAATCTCTACCACAGTCCTTCGAATTTTATACCATCTGACTTGAATATCTCTGCGCAATGAATTTCATACGTAGTAAGCCAAGACAAAAGTCCCCCCCCCCAAAAAAAATAAAAGCTTTTTCAAGTTTCTTATCGTCGAAATACGGCGAATTCTCCTCTCCGTTCACCACGAACAATTGCGGTGTGTCCAGATCGGCGGCCGGCAGCGACATAGAGAGCTTTTCGTAGCGCTGTTTTGTGCTGATATTTTCAAGGGTGATTTTTGATTGGTTGTCGCTCCATTCTACGCGAGTGCGTTCAGAAACTTTAATAAATTCTCGCAAGGAATACCCTTTACTGCTGACGCGATCTCTTGCAATTCGGTAACACTATAATTGCAACTTGTCGTGTCTGGACGTTCTCGGGTGCTTCTCAAAAATCAATGTAACCAACATATGGGCGGTTACAGTACATTAAATTAAATGTACGTGTACGATTAAATTTTATGTAGACAACTAAGTTGACAGTCGTACATTAAATCTACATTGATTTTAATTTAAGTATTAAATGTAATGTACAGGTACAAAATACCTCATTAATGTTGAAGGTACTATTCCACAATACCACATTAATGTTGAAGGTACCACATTAATGTTGAAGGCACAACAAAATACCACATTAATGTTGAAGGTACTAAGTGAATTTATCAGAAGGTAAATTTTGTAGTCGTAAAATTTATGTACAGTCGGTAAAAGATTAAGTTTAAATGATTTTAATATAATTACTCGACTATCTACGTCTGTAAGTGAGGTGAATTCTATCTCTGTAGAATAATTCTTGCTTCTTTAAACAGTTCTTTTTTTTTGAGAATTTCTAGTGAAGTTTTCTAACTCATAAAACGTCGTCTCGAAGAAATATTTCCACAGCTTGGAGCGGCGACGGCGACCCAGGTCCTTTCAAGGTCGTGGCAACCCCTTTGTTTGGGCGAACACGTGCTCTGGTGAATCTCTACCACAGTCCTTCGAATTTTATACAATATGACTGCAATATTTCCGAGTAATGAATTTCTTATGTGGTAAGCCAAGACGAAAGAAAAAAAAGCTGAAATGGAAAGAAACATTTCCTATAGCACATGCTTTCCACTTCAGTATACGTTCTTGAGCGTTGAAATATATTATTTCCTCGTTGATAGAAAAATAGTATATTTTTGTGTAATGCGTTCACGTGAATTTATCAGAATATTCATTATTTAAAATTCTCTCATACATCGTTATTTTAACATGATGAGACGAATTAGCTTATTCAAGCTTCTTATCGTCGAAATACTGCGAATTCTCCTCTCCGTCGAACACGAACAAATTCCGGGCGTCCAGATCGGTAGCAAAAGAGAGAGCTCTTTGTAGCGGTGCTTTGCGCTAGGTCTGATATTTTCAAGGGTGATTTTTGATTGGCTGTCGTTCCATTCTACGCGAGTGCGTTCAGAAACTTTAATAAAATATCGCAAAAGATAATATTACTGCTGGCGCGATCTCTTGCAATTTGGTAACACTATAATTGCAAGTGGTCGCGTCTTGACGTTCTCGGGTGCCTCTCAAAAATCAATGGAACCGACATATGGACATACGGTTGTCCTGCAGTCCGCTCTGAGCTCCAGGAATAAAATATCTGCAATAAGTAGATTGGCGGTTCCTGGAGCCGAATACAGTTTGGACTCGTGAATTAGAGTGAGCAAGAAATTCGAATCATTGATACAAAAACCATAAAACTGCTTAGAGTACATCAGGTCGCCCACCCTCGACTTGATGTACATAGACTTTGTGTATGTACATCTAGACACAATGCAATAGTCGAGATGGGAATGTATGTACTCAACCATCAAGATGACTCACTAATGAAGAATGTCATGAAATCTGACCGAAAAATGGGAAATAGAGGCATTTTAAGTGCAGCAAGAAGCATTGCGAAGAAGACCATGCAAAACACGCAGAATGACAGACACTGAACTTTTGATGCTACTTAACATTAAATGTGGGACATAAATAATATTAAAGAAATCGTGGAGAGACAAACTTTTCCAATATTTACTAAGAATGAACAAGGTGCAGATCAATAAATATCAATCATTTAGATGACTTAAAAGAGGAACAATGAAGCCAGAATCGGAAGCAGTTTTAATGGCTGTACCAAGATCAGGCGTTGAGAATACATTATGATAAAGCGGTTCACAAAATTTTCCAGAATGGTAAATGCCGCATATGCCACCAAGTAGAAACCATTGACCGTACCCTCTCAGCTTGTCCAATTCTAGCAAAGACCGAATACTGGAAAAGACTCAACAAGATTGTGTTGGACAGTGTACAATACTGTACGATTAACAAATTTAAACTGATTGCACTGTAGCGGTCAACAAACCGGATTTTGTTATCCTGGGTTAGGAAAAACATCGTGTCCACATGTTGCTGTGTCATGCAATCAAAACGTCGTATCCAATCAGGAGGGAGAGAAACGTGCTAAATACACGAGTGTGGAAATCGAGATCAGCCGAATATGGGACGTAAAATCACAGCTCTGGGATTTGTTCTGCAAAATTTGTGTCAGACCTTGAATAAACTCGCAGGTAATTCCAGAGGCTGTGAAGTACAAGACATTGGGTGGTATGACTAAAAATGAGCATATACTATTTACTCGCGTTTCCGAGCAGATGCTATTAGCGTATGAATGAAATTTTTGAAAATATTCTCATGAGTAAATTCTCAAACTTGAGAAAATACTCACTTTTCTATGCTCATTTTCCAGACAGACAATACTTTGAAAAACCGTTATTGAGGTTATGAACTGTGTAATAAAAATTGCCTCAAATGAATAACATTTACACAATCTGAAGAGAAAATTAACAAATACAAAATTAAGTGCCAGAACAAATACGTTTATTTCGTCTATTTGCACCTTGTATTTTACGCTCGCTCATTCATATTAAAAAACTATGATATTTGGGGATAAATAGATTTATACAAAAGGGCATTCAAGCAAAAATGTATGCAGATAAATCTGAATAGGACTGCGGGTGTGAATGTTATCCTGTTTGAATCTGCGTAAGACTCTAGAAAATGAAAAAGTTCAGACATTTACGAAATAATGAAAATTAACAATTTGAATGCTTTGCTTATTTGAAATGAATTTGAATTGAAATTAAGTTTATGGTTTTGGCAGTGTTTAATTACGCAATACGTTGTTATAACATACTACATAGTTCTTCCTTGGGAGCGTATTGTCGTAGAAAGTTACTTTTCGAAACTGAAACAACGCTTCTGCATTTTGTTTGCTTCACTACGTGTGGTATAAAGCTTAAGACCAAAAAATACTAATCACAGTGCAACAACGGTAGATTTCATAATCAACGGTACCAGCAGCACGCAAACGAGCTAAGTTAAAACAAATAGTATAACAGCACAAATTCGACCAAAATCATATCATCTGCATAGACAAATGAGAATATTCTTAAATTTGCCATGAGAATATCCTCATCATTCAGACAATATTTTTATTCATACAAAGTAGAGCTCATTGGTCGAAGAATATTCTTAGAACAAATGCTCATGCTCATGAGAAGATTCTCTGAGCAAATGCTTATTTATTATTCACACCACCCATTGCTTTATTTAAAAAAGCCCATATTTTGCGCAAAGTAATGTAGAGACATCGATAGTCCCTAGATCTGCTCCTTAGGAAGCTGATTGCAACCCGGAGTAGACTTTACGAAAAAATTATCTGTCAATTCCAAAGACCGAGTGATATTTAATAAGTCTATTCCACGAATGAAAATATATCTAAAAATGTTTCAAAATGCGCCAAATATTGATTTAATGAAACTCATGTTTTAACGCACGCCGCCTCCTACGACCAGTGACACAGCTTATAACTGCACAGTAGGGAGAAGTACTACGAAAAATCGGGTAATAAAAGCGGTATATTTTAGTCACAGTACCCTCTTTGGAGCATACCAGAGTAGTGTTAATTTTGTTACTGAACTAGTCAGTGGCATGAGTGGAAAAGACACAATATGGCGTTAGTGGCATGAATGAACAGGTCTACCTAATTTCATTTTAGTCCTCCTTTAATACATCAGCTGAGGTGGCTCAGGGATCAACTGATGTAAATGCAATGCGTCGGACCGGGAGTGTTTGAGTCCCGACGATGTCAGGATTTTCAGCACTAGGTAGATAGATAGCCCCTGTTCAGCCGCTGTCCGCAGGAGAAATCTAGCAGCCGGTTTTTCTGCTCAGTTGTTTTCCGTGTTTTTTCGGATCAATATCAAATTAATGTCAGAGTAGTATTCTAACAAACGGGCCACCGACTGCGCACGATTTATTCTACCGTATCATCAACCGATTCCTTCCTCTACTGAATCCTCAACCCTTACTTAGCACACACACGTGTGTATTACACCACCACACGTGTCGAGAGACCAGTCGGGAGCATAGAGCTCGTCTCCGGTGGGGCGATGCCCCGCTGGTGGGAGTTTCTTCGTTCGGGAAAACTCCGACGTATACGTTGTTACCAGATCTCACCATCCAGCAGGGGAAGATCACCGACCCTCCGGGATAAAACATGCACTACACTTACGAGACTGATGACCATGGCAGTTGTGGCGACCGGAAACACGAAATAAGCATTCAATCAATCTCCTGTAATACTCCTTGCCTATTACTACTGGGCGCAGCGGTGCGCTTGCGCAGATGGGGCTGCGCCTGCGCAGATGGAACGCCCATTTGGCGCAGGCAGCGTCTGCGCCGGGCAGTCACGTCGTCGTCGCTGCTTCGCGCGGTTAATAAATTCCATCCGATTATGGAAGCGAACATATCGCCGCGGCCAAGCCGGGCAAAATTGGAACAAAACCTCATTCCAATGCGGCACCGAGACGGAGAGCGCTGTCTCGCGGGAATGGGACTCCACATACCGGCGCCCGCCGCAACTAATTCGGAGGTATCGGGGCAGTGACTTGAGTAATGCGCGGTTTGTGTCGGCGCTCGCGGAGGTCTCCGGGGCTTGGGTCGTTTTGGCGCGCGCCGCCAGCAGGCGCGGGCGACGGGCAGAGGCACAAAGAGCAGGCGCGGATTTGAAGCTCAGTGCACGCATTTATTCAGAAGCGCAGCACCCGTCTGAAATGGCCTATAATGACGTGATGGTCAGCGAATCTAGCGATCCGCGTGGCGACAAAGGAACATTACGCCGTCTTGCGTTTCATTATAGCGTCGTTCTGCTAAATGTGACCAAACAGTAAATTTTTATGTCTCAATTTTTTCATGCATGTAACTAAAATAATGTATGAAGGAGTTGTGGACATTTTTCCTTTGGCGACCTTACGAAAGTACTTCGTAAGAAGAGAAAGTTATGTGTCGGAAAACGGCAAATTAAGGGACCTCAGATGTATTAAAGAACGATAAAAATATGGTGCTAGTTCAGCTTTTGGTGCACTCTCTATTTTTTCGAAAATTGCAAACAGTTAACATTTCAAACTGACTATAGAGTTTTTTGCCTGAGACAAGGTGTGTTGTGAAAAATCAGCTCTTATATGAGGTCTTACGCAACATTTTAAAATCGAGTAGGTTTTGTGTATTTTGCTCTGAAAATTAATACAATTTCTAAAAAAAAAAAAAAAGGCTCTAACATTTTTTTTTTTTTTCTACGGATAGAAAAATTACTTTTGAAAGAATGGTGCGGGTCTTATTTTCGTTGATGAATGAATTTTATGAAATTACAAATTTAGAAATAATGCGAGAAAGTGTGTGCTGTTTTAGCAACACTAGTTTTAGCAAAGAAACGATTTAAATCTAATGAATGTTATCCAAAGAGAGAAGTGGAGTCATAACGAAGAACAAGTATTTCTTTACTTTTCACAAAACATTTCGAAATCTAAGTTGTAAATAAGTGTACCTAGAAGGTAGTATTTCTGTTGTGTTCTTGTACAACTTTCCGTCTTTCTTTTTATATATTTTGGAAAGTTAAAAAATCCTAAATCAGTAGTCATTCTTTTATTACTGCTGTATTTAACTGCAGTTCAGGGCGACTCTTTTGACACATGCATTGTTATAATTTGTAATCTGGAAAAGTAAATAATTCAGTAGCTGCATATCAAATGTGTCCATAAATGTCAAGTAACTGGTTGAAATGATGGTTCTGTGTACTTTTACGTATTAAGAAATGACTTGCTCTTGAAATTGTAGGAATATAAAACGAGATCAAGGAAAAACACGGGTTTTTCAATAGTTTTTTCCCAGCTCTTAATGAATACGATTTCACAAACAAATCTGTATACTTCAATTGCAGCTATCTGTAATTTTAGTTTGTCTCCACGAAGGTCGCCAGCTGTATGCACGAACATCCCTACCTAGCCCCAAATCGGGCTGAGTTGTGCTACTACATGTATACTGTTTTTCATGTGCTAATTACTGGCTTCGATTATCTGATTCGTAGGTTTCGAATATGCGTTGTGGTGAGAACAACCATCCTTCTATATTTCAGATCAGGATTTACCTACTGTAAGAAGGCACAATAGATGAACAGGTTTGTCACAAGATGAGTGCAAAAGAGTACAGTAGTCTGGAATTAAGTCGAGGAACAAGAAGGGACGAGAAACGAGGAATAAGAAGATATGCTGTTGTTCAATGAGGCAGGAATTTGTCTGTAAAAGGTCTGAAGTTTGTGTCAAGACTAACGAGAATCAAGAGTAATAATATATTAGTCGATGGGTAAAGAAAAAGAGATTATTTTTTTCCTATTGTATCAAGCTATAACTTGGTTACGAAGCACACGAGACTAATGTATCACGCAAGTAAGCAATTTAGAATCCCGACCCTATAACGTTGTGTCGTTAAATTTGTGCCGCAGCATATTTCCGAATTCTAAACACTATTATCTCTGAATGGATGGGCAAGGAAACAGGTATAGTAGGGAGGTAATAGAACGGCCTCTTCTAAAAAAAACTAGATAAAATAAAACGAAGTTCGAAACCATCAAAGCTAGCGAGATCAAATAGGCTTGCCGTATCCTCGAGCGTGGATCATTAAGGTCTGCGATAAACACATATGTTAAAAGCAAACAAAAAGTCAGTTTTGGATTACGCTAGATGTCGTAATGATTAGAACATAGGATAGAGCAAAAATATTCTAAAGAGTTCACTTAAATAGGGTCAGCAGGTTTCAGTAGTTCTGACAAAGCCTACCCAATTTTTCATGATACGTGATGTTATCATAAACGACAAGTTTGAAATCCAAACGTTATTAGCGTTGTCACGTCCCGATGTGAATAGGTCAATGTACTGTAAACATCACATTACTAACTCATATTGTATTAATCAAAATCAGTACAAATAGAGTTGACTCCAGTTATAGTGAACTCGGATATAATTAAATGTCGGTTATATTTAATGTCGGTATATAAAATGTCGGTGAACAACTTATGTCACTAGACCCGCTTCACTTACATTACAAATAAGCATAAGAAGATTCGGTTGTAGTGAATCTGAACCTCCGCTATAGTGAACGTAGGAAGTAAGCCCAAGAAGTTAATTGAATCTTATGTTAAGGCGATAAAAAGGGCCTTCAGAGAGTTGGACGGTGTTCCAATTGTGCAAGAGGCATTGAAAGGATTCAAGAGTGCATTACGATACTTAAGAGACAGAGGACTGTGCAGAATCAAGTATGGAGAGGGCACAAGCTCTGGAGAAGGATCTAGTGGAAAATGTACGAAGCAAGCAATTGAAAATAATTTATTCTTTACGTACTAATAAAGATATTGAAATTTCCAGTTCGTGCTCTTAATGCATTTTGAGGTATATTAATCAAATAAATCATTGTATCATCAAATCAATCAATCAAAATTAACCATTCTATTTAATTTTGTCCTCATCGGATATAGTGAACCTCTATTATAGTAAATCAAACATGTTAGTACCCAGAAGATTACTATAATCGGAGTCGACTGTATAAAGTTTAAATAATCTTGTATGCTACCACGGGTACATCATCAATCAATAAATTATACAAAAATGTTCACATTTCTGTACATCAAACAAATTTAATCTTAACTCTGAGCCTAATTAATGTCATCTTTGATTGTTTTCTGAAGCAGATTTGTGCAGAATAATAATAAGCAGAAGCTTATTAGTATGATGTTCTTATCCATTTTTCTTATTCATTATCCATTTTGATCATAAAATATCATTGATATTTCTTTCTGGAAAATATATAATAATTGAAACTCTCTTCGTCCACTGCTTGAAGCTCCACACGTATTTTCCTTTTGTTACGCCGCAAGAAATTATTTATCCAAGCGGTCTGCAAGAATGTCTGAAGGAGTGTGATTTTCATACTAAAACTAAATGGATCAAAATGTAATTAACCTATTTCATGTTTTCTTCACAAATTGAATTGTTTTTCTTTTAGTGCTATACACTGGTTAGTGTGTAGGCTAGACTCCAGAAGTCCCTAGAGCCTTCCTTTGAGACTTACCCTGAGCAAGTATACCTTGCCATTGCTTTCCCTAGGGACGCTAGTGCGCCAATTTTGATGTTTGATTTGAATACCAGAGAGCGCAGGCCAAGATACAATATTCGCAATCTTATCCAGTAATTCAAATCAAAATTCTGATTGGTACTAAACTGCTAGAGGATTTAATTTTGCCAGGATCGACCAACTGCCTGTCCTGGGATCTGTTTTACTTGTCGACAAGGGTGCACATGCATGCAATCAAATTTTGGCACCTCAAAAAATCCCCGACTTTGACCGGGATTGAATCCGCGAATTTGGGATCCCGATTTTATACCATCAAAGCCTGTCGTTGAATTGTTGAGATTCGAAATTCAACATATGTGTCTTGAATTTCCATAGCAAACTATTTTTAAAGCGCAATGGGAGTATTTTCGTGTTAAACGAGAAATTGTCGCGAAATCCCCATCTCGATCAGGTTTTTCGTCCAGTTTCCCTGATCCATTGAGCAAATGCTGAGATGGTCCCTTGTTTTGCTTCTGGACATAAATGTAACTTCATTTTCTGTGCACGTCTTCTAGAATTCAGTGGGAAATACAATTATTCAAATTATCGTTTCCATGTTGTCGCGGCAGGAAGTAATAAGAGCCAAAATTTATTGCTTATTTATCTTTGAATATAGATTTTATTACATGGGAGTTTTTTTGTTTTTTTCTCCCTTTCAAAATTCAAAATTTATTGCTTGTTTATTCTTGAAAATAGATTCTATTACATGGGAGTTTTTTTTTCTCCCTTTCAAAAATTTAAAATTTAAGTAGTATATGACTTAGTGTAGGGATCACAGAATTTTGAAAATGTGCACACAATTCACTTTTCCCCATCGCACGTCATACGCAGTTTTTAACTGTTTTTTGACGTAAAATAAATAAGTAAAATAAATAAATCCATTTCTAAAAGTTCAAATAATTGCTATATTCATGTTTATATGTGTAGAGGACCACGAGGAGAATCTACAAAGTTTTTGATTACGTTCCATCTAATTCTTAGAAATAATACATAATTTAAATTTGGATCACTCTTCAGATTCTGACAAAGTAATGAGGACAATTTATTTCGACAGATTCGGAAATTCAAATACAGTTCATTTTATTCCAATTAAAATAACTATTGCCTTCCGAGCAGCATTAACTAACGTAAGCAAAGAAATCTAGTTTTATAAATATCTTCGCGTCTCAAAACAATGTTCTACAGCTTGTGGTAATTTTTGTATGTTTGTTAACAATAGTTTAGACGATTTTAAATAATTCATTAAAAACGTAGTAAAATCTACTACTCAAAATGATGGTAGTTTAGTGGTATGTTAAATTGAGACTCACACGGCCCCAAATGATGTAAATTATTTATCTCTGATTTTAAATGATTTGCTCAATGCAGCAAGTAGTACAAGCAGCATTTGAAAATATTTCAAAATTAAATGAAAAATTGAAACATTGCCTGATTTTATACAATTAATATAAATTATACAATTGCCTGATGTTAGACTAGGATACTTTTTTAAGTTCATTTGGAAATAAAAAGTTGCAAGATGAATAACCACATCATTCATTTATTTTCAAAAGACATTAAAGATGAAGCAATACAACTTTTCTAATGCTGTTTCAAAATAAATTTGCACTCGTTGTTTTCCAGCTGGTGCAGAAAATTTTCTTTCAAATTAAAAACTGATTGTGAACGATTTATGAAGAAAAACTCAATTACGATCAGTGCTATATTATTTTTCACAAAGTAAATATCATACATGAGGGAAGAAGTTTGAATTTATTAACTCCTAACTGAAATAATAGAAAAAGTTTTATTATCATTTACTTGAGTATTATAAATCTACCTTCTTAATAATTGATATTAAAATATAATTTCTCTTATACTCTATCATCTATATTATAAATTAAAATTATTTTGGTTAATTTAGTTAATTAACGAAAATAACTTAACTTTTTCAGTGAAATAAACAAACGATTCCGAAAAATAATGCCCCCTACTCATGTTGTATATTTATGACGCCGCGCGGAAAATTTTCCGAAAGTTCAATTCATTAATTAACCAAGTAAATCTACTGGATGTCTTCGAGGAAATACATAAAGCTCCAAAAGTATCTTAACTCTCCTTGTCACAATAGTGTACTAGCATGATTACTTAATTGTTTAATGAAGCTCTGAAAGATTTTCCACTTCAAAGTGAAATTTAGTATAGTTAGCGTTATTTATTGTGATACGGAAGAACGTGATTCAAGGACTAATATTGTTCTGAGATAATATTACTCATTGAAATTAAACCTTAGAATGAAATCAATCAATTTGTACGATGTTAGAATCCGAAGAAACCAGATAATTTCTGTGATGGGACGCATGGATGTCACCGCACTAAGTTTTTTAAGGGGGTGTAGGCAATTCAGTAAGATAGAGATTGATGGGGAATCCTCCTCAATATACCCCACATACCAAAACAAAATATTGAGAAGACGCGATCCTCACCAAACACTCTTGGCGGTGACACTCAGTGGAACGCGATGAGCAGACCCACAAGGCGGCGAACCGACTAGTTGCCCTCCAGAACAGTGTGACGTGGGAAATATGGACGAGAGGGCGGACATGCTCTCATTTATTGCGCCCAAGTAATTACCTACTGTTCACTGCCAAGGAAAATAATTATCAACTATTATCTCTTGAATATCTGTGGAAATAGCCATATGCACCAGTAATTGATTTGATTAAAGGTTTTTTTAGAATATTTAATGCGCTATAAATCTTTCTGAACTTCATTATGATGCATCATATTTCGCTCTGTGCTTGATAATTTGCAAGACTTGTTCACTTTGCATGTGCAAAAGGCATGTACGAAACAAGTAATCGACTGTTATTTTGTTAGTTTTAGCGCGTGCTATTAAAGCAACATAGTAGATGAAACAACACTATTTTGCGTCTGCGGAGCTCGTACTGAGCAGAATATTGTCCTTTAATACTCGATTACTATCCTGAAATACTTTGCGTTATTGTCTGCCAGATAAAGGATAAAAATTTCGTAATATTTACGATGTTTACTGAAGTATTTTGGGGGAATATTTTTTAGAACCTTTTTATCTTTTTAATACTAAAACGTTTTCAAAAATGGCTAGAAAAAATTTGTAAAAAAATTTATGTAGATATCTTTTTCAATTTACTTTAAAGAAATAATTACATTTTTATAAGAAACATTATACAATAATTGAGTGTAAAAATGGAATACAGTTTAAATAATAAAGTCTAAGGAACAAGTTAGGCACAATATTTTTTGGCAGAATTACCAATGTCATACCCGTCAGTACAAGCATAAACATAATGCTGCAATTATAAACACTATCTCTAAATCTGGAAGTCCGCTGCGCTGTCACAGTCTTCTCATCATCCTATCTATTGAATTGAATTTGCCTTATTTTACGTGGCGAGACTCAGGCCATGAGGCCTGCTCTTCCGTCTGACCACGCAAATTTCGTTACACTCCTTTCATCAATCATGGGCGAAAGAAGGTATTACTTGGGCGACGAAACAGGCGATTTTGAATTTAGCTCAGAGGCGTCATTTAGGCTTGAGGATCTTTTACATGCAGTAAATGTACTAACATGGGACAGCCGGCTTTACTTCCCCTCCGAAGGAAGGCGTACGAAGGATTTTTTCGCCCTTAAAAATCCACGGCTTCGATCGGTTTGAACCCGCAAACTTAGGTATAGCAGTCCGATACGCTAACCGCTACACCATCGCCGCCGCGAATATCTATGCCATCAAATATCAATTTTTGAACTCTTGCTCCATCATTCGGGCAGTTCATTTCAAAAAGCTGTTTTTAAGATGCCATTATGAGCAATAATGAAAAAAAACTACATATATACTCTCGTCCAATATCTGACATGTATGTGTCATAGTCATTGAATAGAACATCATGTATAACGAACCATAAAATTAAATAACCTAGTAATTATTTTGCAATCTACAATGGGAAAATTATAATAAAATCACAAAATAAGATTAAGAACGAAAAATATAAACTGATACAAAATAATTAAGCATTTGTTGACGTCGTATCTAAGAGATATGACCAGGATGTCTTTTGCTTCAAAAGGACTGCCACTATACTAATGCTTGGTTATCCGTGATTTAGGAAGAAAAGAGGGAGCGCTTACCCATCCCAAATGACGTGCTTGTAGTTAAGGAAAGAAGTTGGTGTGTATCAATTGTATCTCAAGAATAGCATTTGAGTGTTAAATAACAAAACAACAACACATTGTATATCCGTCCTGATAAATGATTGTATTTTGTATAAATGAGTATGTATAAATGTATAAATGAGTTGTATTTTATCATGTGCAATCAATTGAACTATTGGTTATATTTTCTTGTGATCACTCTTTAAAATGCCTCTTACCCACATTGATTTAAGAAAGGAAAAGATTACGAAATTGAGATGAGTTTCATACTAAATATTATTTTTACAAAAGTATACAAACAAATCAAGACCTCTTATGAACTACTTGCATAGCACATTCCTCTAAATTAATAAACCAATGTAATATGTTTAAACGAAACATAATTAATTGGAATTATTATAAAATTGATGAAACCTTGTACAATATTTTCATCGTCACACATTATTAAAATATTTATTTCCTCAATAACTATAATTGATCAGCAGTCATTTATGAAAAATTGTATTGTATTGGATAAATATAGTGTTAACATGGAATTACAGTTGTTTTCGAAATAAGTATGGTGGGGTACTACAAGAATTTCGCACCAGGTTTTTTTTCATTTTGTAAAAATTTCAATGAACTATAATTTTCGTTTAATTTCACTATTATCCAGAGAAATGTGGCCGATTGATGTTCATGCAGATAGTAGTAGATCATGAATTATTAGAATATTACTTTTGTGAACAGTTTTCAGAACCCTTTTATTTTGAAATTGATATTGCCGTTAATAGTGGCCATGAGTTACTAAAACAGTGATGTTGTAATAACTGTTATTACACAATTGATCTCAGTTTCATAAAATATGATTTTAAATAATCATATTGGGTAATAGGATTAAAAAACGATGACGTAATGATGGGCAATTAATAGACGAGTGTGAAAGAATATTATGATACAAGCGAGGGAAGAGCGAATAAACTTCATACGAGATAATTCTCACAACAATTCACGGAGATTTATACAATACTTTTTCTACGATACACGAAGGTTGGTGTCTTAACACCTATTTTTGTAAAACAAATCTAATAGGATAATACAATTTTATTTGTGGCATGAAAGAAATGCTGTATTACTGTTTGTTCACATGACCATATAGTTTTGTGAGTGTCTCTATTAGCACACAGACCAATGTGAGTAGAGTGAAATCAGTTGTCTGACTGCCGCCGTGTGAGATGAATGTAACCCGTTTCTAGCAGTGTTCGTACACGAAGATAGCCGTCCTCCATGGGAGTAATGCCCGAGAATATCTCGGGGAATTGGGAGTAGTTCCCTTCCATACTGGAGAGCCACGATGGAGGCAGGAGTGTTTGCGAGGATGCGTAGCAACCATAACAGCAACGCACGTGACGACCTACAAGTGTGTGGATCGATGTGGCACGTGCGATAATCGAGCAACTGCTTAATTGCGCCTTTAGAAGGGGTATGTAATACTTTTGGAATGTTGTGAACTCGTGTGTTCTAAGACTATATTGTACAGATCAGTTTCTTCTAAAAATTCGCGAAGGCAGATAAAAATTCGTAATAGTAAACAGAATCGCAAAAACGGTGTTATAGAGAAGATACAGAATCAACCGTGCAGAACGTCTACTTGAACTCACAAGTGCTCATTGTTCATTTTCTTCTAACAGAATCAGCAAAACCAAAAGGTCTAACCAGACATAAATTTCGTCACCATATCCGCTGGTCTATTTTTTTGTGACCTTCCTCTGAAACTCCAGGGAATGTGCAACACACATGCCTGCAAATCGTTTAGTGTTGATCACTCAGTGGGAACAAACACTGACTCATGTAAATATTGAGTGCAAAGGAAATGCGTATTCGCAAGTTGTTTCAACTTTCAAAACATAGTACGTGTGACTTCTGACTTTCGTCTGTGCCAAAGACGGCTTATCGTTTACACAACGTGAAATACTCTATTAAATTAATAAATTCAACGCATTAGTTTATGGAAATCACCCTATTACTCTGACTATAAAATGCCTTAATTTCATTGCAGAATATGTAGATGGAAAGGCTAGATTGTGATAATAATAATAATAATAATAATAATAATAATAATAATAATAATAATAATAATGGGCATTATCGTGGTGCAACAGGTATTTTCATGTTTTTCATGTTCATCATTTTATTTGTACTATGCAAGTTCGCAATAAAAATATATTTTAAACATATTAAATTTAACTGGTACGTCCATCCTCGTACATAAAATGTTACCTGAAAAACAATTCCTAGAAATTCTTTTTAAATGTTTTATTTTTCGGAATTAGTTTCAATTCTAATTAATCTGCTTAATTAAGTCGTAACGATTCATGTTATACCGAAACGATAGTTTAGTATACACAAAGTTTCACCACTGGAGGTGCATTGATCCCCCGCTCGTAATGGTTTTGCCTTTGCAAGAAGAATAGACTAGAAATTGCCTCTATCGAATTGTCTTCTCAAAATGAATCGACTAAGCTTTTGATCTCATCGACAGATGACTTAACTCTATTCTCAAATGCGTTTCAGGTACTTAAAATTTCTCAAAACACTTTTTTTAGAATTCTTGTTAGAAGGTTCTGAAATAACCATAAAAAATTTTCTCTTCGCCATCACTTGATCGAGATGTGTTGAATGACTTCTGGCTTGCCCTGAATAGTAGACCAGAAAAAGTCTAGCCGTAACAGGACGGACACACAGACGCACGGAAATGCAAAGATAACCTACTTTGTGCATATGCTGGAACACTCTTTTTAATTTTAAAATAAGACACAGAGTGTATGTCGCTTGCGACCTAAATAACATTCATTTAAGAGTATTAAATGTCGAAATATTTTAGATTATAAACGAAATTCTGAATTCATTTTCTTACTTGAACTCTGTTATACATCGTGCTCCCTTCACGACTAGAGGATTTGTCAAAAATTTCCCGTGCTCGAGTGATATTAGTCCAAAATATTCCTGATTATGCAGCTTCACATGTGGCTCAGGAGCGAGGAGAAAGTAGGAAGATAGTAAGTTATTGTGATGGGAAAATGAGCATATGAATATGTCAAGTTCTAAAGATTGGATGTTATCGGAGATCTGACAGCAGGCCTATATCATTACTGCGTGCGTCGCAGTGCTGGTAGCCAAGGATCCTTCAGTGTTTCGACAACGAGGTCTTCTAGATCCATCATCCCAAACCGACCCTCTGGAAGCCCCAGCGCGCCAGCTGATCGTGATCCGAATCCGTAAGTCTCTCGCTCGCTGGATGAGCACGGGACGCAATGGCGTGGACTGGAGCTGGAGCGTGGTGGAGCGGGGCGGAGTGGAGCGGGAAAAGGGAGGGAGTGGGGAGGGTGGGCCGGGAGGGGGTGGGGGGGGGAGGAGGCGAGTGGGAAGGGGATGCGGAAGAATGGAGAGCAGTTCGGTGCGGGTGTGACGGAGAGGCACGGAAAGTGGGCGGGGGGGGGGCAGTGGGGCGGGGCAGGATGATGCAGGACGAAGCGGGACGGAAGTGGGGAAGATCTAGACGGCGACTAAGCGGGGCGGGGCTGAGGGGGCGCGATTGAGTGTGGCGGGACGGGCGGGATCGATTGTGGCGGGATCGATTTTGGGATATGGGCAGGATCGAGTGGGGTGGGATCGAGTGGGGCGGGATCGAGTGGGGCGGGATTGACCGGGGGAGTATGAATGGGGCGAGATTGAATGAGGTGAGATTGAATGGGGCGAGATTGAGTGGTGCGGAATTGAATGGGGCGGTATGGAGAGGGGCGAGATTGAACGGGGAGTGAGTGGGGCGGGATTGAGTGGGGCGGGATTGAGTGGGGCGGGATTGAGTGGGGCGGGGGGGCGCACGCAGCGTGCGCACGGAAGCGCGCCGCCAGGGCAGCCCATTGTATGCAAAGGGGCGGCGTCGCGACGCGGCGGCAGCGCTGTCACGGCCCTCGCTCGGCGCCGCGAATTAACGATTGCGCCGAAACTCTGCTGCCGGGCGGCGTCCCCGCCGCTGGCTCTGACGTGGTCCCCCCACCCCCGCGTCGCCTACGCTCAACCTTTGAGGACAAACAGACCCAAAGATATCGTTTCATACGATACATCATCACAATTTTCATCGAAATTTTATTAAATCGAATACTTTAGGGTTAAACGTATAACTCTAGGGATTATGAGTTAAATATTGTGGTTTATCTCATTATTACATTTATTTGACAGTGATTTTAATATCGTAGTCAGATGGAAAAGTAGGCTACATGGCGTGGGCCTCTCCATGACAATGACGAGTTAACAATAAGGAGTTTGGACAATAATCGGTTTGTTAAATCCTAACCCGAATAATCCCTTGTGTGAACTATAATTAGTTTTTTTCAACCCGTTTGTGAAGTATCGGAAATTACATTCTGTTTTATTCTGTGTATCCATCGCATTGTTTTTCATCATAATGACCCTCCCCGCCACAACATAGAAATTACGCTGTCTACCCACGGAAGACGGTTTTATTAGGTAAAATAAAAATATTTTGAAACTAGTCAGAAAAGTTGTTTTTTAAAAATATTTTGCGGATTTTCAAGTGATTTCTTAGTTTCTGGACTGACAATTGGAATGGTTTTAAGTTTGTGAATTTTTTAAATTTATACTTCTTAATACTTGGTGAATTATTTTCATGAATGTATATACGTAAGTTGTTTCGCCTCTCTACAGAAGGGAGATCTTCAAATAAAAAGATAAATGTATTATTTAAATAATTTGCATTTTCATTACATGAGTGGCCAACTGAATAATTATGTACACGCCTGAGACTACGATATTCTCCACGTGTGGTCTGTGAGAATATTTAAAACATTATTTTCGAACTTCCTTTGTGTGAAGAAAATGGATTTACCGTTGTTTCGGAGAAATATTAGATTGTAAATTAAGTTGTATGAGTTTAGGAGAAGAATTCAGCTGACGGAATATTTATTCTTATACATTGATAATTACATATTTTAACTCAATTCATTAAAAATCAGAGCACAATGATGAATATTATTTAAAAATTATGTATTATAGAAAATGTAGAATATCTGCATTTTATCTGTAGGTGTTTGTAGTACAGTTCCCATGTTTACCTACTGGTATTACAGCCAACAAAATTGAAGGTCACAAGCAGAGGTATCATGTAAAGAGTTGTTTAACGATACCGTTAAGTGTTTTATGAGTACATCTCAATAAACGTATAACATTACATAACAGTCATTCATTCAGTTGGAGTAACATATTTACGGGCAATTTAGTATGAGGTTTCAGATGCACACAGAAAGATAATTGCAGAGTGAGTAAATCTAGAAAAAACACATTCCTTAGGATTCTTCCTTATAAGAAAATAATCCATCAGTTTTTGTTAACCGCATTTCGCAATTTTGGTTCATGTTTACGTTTTTTAATTTATTTATTTAAGTTCGCTATTTAACTTCTTGGTCATGTAGCGACCACTGTGATTTTTAACATTAGCGTAACTGTAGGGGAACACATAACGACAACGTGATGACACACAAATATCCATGCCCGGGGCGCAATTCGAACCCGCGACCCTTCGACCCGAGGTAGCCATGGCCCTTAGCGACTTCGGCTATCCAGACCGGCCATACCTACACTTGAAAAAATGAAAATATTTTAATATCTCCAACTTTATTCCCAGATTAACAATTGATTTTTGATATTTACTTTCTCGCAAACTACTCGTATAGGGTAAGTACTATAACGCTGCGATAAAACAGCATTTTTTATGCACGTGCGGTAAAGAAATCTAAGTGAAAGGTTCATTTTTGTAAAATCTCAATAGGTTTAAAATATGTGCTGTATTTGTTTTGTAGTGTCTGCGTATTTCCTGGAAATAACAGTAATACGACGATGATGGGAAAACAACAGCGAAGGATTGTAGTATTATATTGCTACTATGTGGGTTATATGATGGTATATAATGATGCCGCCGACCTGATTTATTCAATGCACATTCCAAAGAATTCTAAATTTGATATGCAGAGGCGAGAAGGGAGTTTTTCTGGCATGTTTAAATGTGTTCCTGTTAATCATGTAATGAATAAAATTCAGAAAAGTGCCTGTTATGTTTTCTATTTATAATTCTAGTGCCTTTGCTAAAAGGGAAAGGTATCGTCAAGTTGTCAACCAACTTTCATGAATTATTGATGTAATGAACAGAGTCAATATATAACAATGATTTTTCTTTTCTAGAAAAATTATTCCCCTTTCTTGGGAAATGACTTGAAAAATGTCTTCAAAGATGAAGTTCCATCCCCAAAAGATATATGCATTTTATGGTTTCAGAGTAAATTGATTCCAAAACATGCATTACCAACATATTTAAAAAGCATACGAATGGCAATATGGTGTCTCTTTGCGATTTGCTATTGCATTCATATTTAAATAAAACGGTTTAAAATAAAGTTTAAAAACTTCAGAAATTTTCATTTAAATAAAAAGTGTTAGAAAACAAAAAGAAAATATGATGAACTTGTAATAACGATTGCAAACTATAACGAAATAACAGATTATAAATTATCAGGCAACAACTATTTCCTGCAGACATCCCAAATTAGAAGGCTCGTTAAACACACGGGACTCTTAAGGAAGGCGGCGTCTGGGGGTCCGTTAGTTGTACTTGTTAATCTCTCTTCCTCTCTCTCTCTCTCTCTCTCTCTCTCTCTCTCTCTCTCTCTCTCTCTCTCTCCCCTTCTCTCTCTCTTAGATCCAGCTGTGATGACTTCCGTCTATTTACAGTAGAATCGACATGATAAGGAATGGATCATTTAGAGATATGAAATCAATCCATAGACCAGAGTAAAGGTTGGGTTTGTTGACATCAGGAGAGGAAGAATAGTTCACGATTCGTGGTCTACTGATGACTGCCTGAGCATCCACCAGGAATTAGTTACAAGAAACTAGGAAAAATATATTAGACAGGAAGGCCTCTAGAATTCTTATTCAGGCTGTAATGGCGTATGATCTGAGACCTATCTGGTGGTGAAAATCGTGCTTCGTCGGGACTCGAACCATCTCTGGCTGCTACCAGATTAAATGGTGACTGGGCATAAAATTCTGAAGTACATTCGAAGAGAAGTCTCGATGATATATTTCATGTAGGCTTTGCAATTTCACATACGTGATATTCACCATTAAATTCTTCTATATCCCTTCGGATTTCCCTATCGCTTCATGTTCTGCTATGAGTGTTCTCCACCGTTTCCATCGCCTCCACGCCGTCTACCATCAGTCTCGCCGCGTCAACTTTTCCGCTGTGTCGCTTGCACGTTAATGAAGCAATTACAGCGTGGCCCCGTTGCCGGCTTCCTTGGCATTTGGTTCGTGGATGATTGTCGACAGCAGATGTATGGGTTGTAATTCGCGGAGAGACCTGACCTTTTTTTGAAACGCCTATTACTAAGACCAAGGTACACACGTATTTACTGATGTACTGAATGAACTTGACGAAAGATGAATTCTTGAATTTTAAAGAAATTATTCAAAAAATAAACTTGTAAACGTAGTTTATAATGCTTAGATTGCTTAGTGAGTGATTCACAAAAAAAGGGAACAAATAAAGGTATTGTTGCCATCATGTAGGAGGGTTCTCTGAACAAAATATAGGCATTATAATGGGAGGGGGGCTGATTGATTATTTTTCTTTTCAGGGCGCGTAAATTGATATGTTCATTAATTCCGTGAGTGTAATTACAGGTGTTACAGTGTTTTATCACGAGGGCTGTTAGTTTTCTTCTCCACCTGTATGGTCAGATCTGGCCCTTCCTACACGTTGGATTACGGGGTTTTTCCCTTCCATGTGCTTTCCACCAGCAGAGCACCTTCCCTATCGGAAAGCTCTTAGCTCCCAACATGTATGGTAGTTTAGTACATGTAACTGTAAGAATGCGTACGTAAGAGGTGAGGATGGGGCAAGGAAGAGGAAAGGAAGATCGTGCGCAGTCCGTGGCCCGTTTGTTAGGGTACTGCTCCGGCATTCGCTTGGTGTTGATCGCAGAAACCATTGAAAACTACCGATCAGAACAGCCGGCCGCTAGAATTCTCTTCTCCCGCGATGATGCTAGTGTCGAAAAATCTGCCACCGGCGGGACTCGAACCTGGGTCCTCCCGGTCAGAGGTACAGCATTGGCATCAGTTCAGGCCCTGAGCCGCTTAGCCGATACATTTGGACAGATTGAACCAGGTAAAAGTACAAGCAAAACCCACGTTAAAATGCGCTCAATAAGCTCGTATATGCCTAATCACTGAGAGAGAAACTCCAAAGGGTGGCCCTGGAGATTATGTTCCCCGTCAAAAATGTTCCAGATTATGGCTTATTTTAAAAAAGCCAAAATGACGTATTATTTCTTTCCTGAGACGCAGGTGGTGGGCCGGGGCCGGAGGTCGGGGTCTGTCTTCGTGACGCACGCCGTCCGTGGGAGGATTCGATTGTCTCCGACGGCGTCGTATCCATAATCTTTTCATCTAAATGCACGCGCTTCTCAGGGAACGCACCTGAGTCGGGTCGCGCACGCCTCTACGCACGCACGCACGCGCGCAACAATCGCGCACGCGCGCATCCCGAGGACACCCGCCACCGCCGACGACGCACACTGGTTCAATCGAGCCCAAAACCTGACCATAATGGCAAAATTCAAATGGCGCGTTCGAAATTCTGACTTAGCAAATCTCGTTCGGAAGACATCGGAGCACACTACGTCACTTCCAAAACGTTATTTCAATCATGTTTGTCGTACTTACAGTCTCGTAAAGTTACCGTTGCTCGAAACACTCGAATTCATTGATTCTTGTCAACTATATTTGTGAAATTATAAAGAGTGTTTAAATTATATTTTTGTGGATTATTTTCGTTTATCCGGACAGAACACTCTTTTGGCTATAATTTAAGTATTCTTAAGGAAAAGTGTCTAATAATTTTATATATAACGCGGCTGAACGCTAACCTATGGAGCGTAACAATTCTAGTCATGTATATTGTGAATTCTATTTTTGTTCTGCGTATTCCTACTTCAATCATTTTTTTATTTATTAAGTAGGAAGCAATTAATGGGAATAACACACATTTAGCTGCACATGCCCGCACGTTCTTGTTTTGTAGCCACTTTACAGCAATACTGCATAGTACGATTGAACACTAAATATGCCAGAAGTGTCTTCGACGAAACAGGAAATTTTTTTATCTGGATATTTTTTCGATTTCTCCTTCTATTAATTACTTTAAAAAAATTAATGATATAAATTTTTGGAATGATAACAATATTAACCCGCGACCGCGAGAATTGTATCCTAATTTCTACACGTATCAGGTTCATTCAGTCAGCCTTTTCGAAACCTCCATTTTGAGTTTTGAAATTGCATTATGATATTTAAAATCAGTGATCTCCAGAATCACGTATGTATATGTTTTAAACATTTCAGTTTGTTTTTAAATGAGTAGATCCGCCATTTTGCAGCTCCAATTTAAAATTTTGAAATTTCGTTTTGATATGAAAATTCGGCGACCTCAAAAACCCGTTGATACATATTTTTATCCAAATCCACTGACATTTGCAATTATGACCAGGTTTTAGGCCCGATTAAACCAGTGTGTGACGTGATAAGTGGAGTAATATTGAGGGGGTAGTGATAAGGATGGCTGGCATATTTCTAGAGCGGGCACTGAGTATTGCCGGAAATGTTTTCATAAAACAATGAACCAGCAGGGGGGTGAGGAGAGGATCTTTGAATAATAATGATACACTCTTTTTATTGTTTAAAACACAGCCAAGCGTGAAGTTAAATTTGCTTTTGCATAAAATGGAATCAATGTTTTGTTTATTAGTTCAAATCTTGAAATAAAATTATCTGTGTGCATTAGGGCCAGCATTCATCAGGAGTTCGTTAAAGTAGTGTAATGTATCCCTCTCCTCTACTATTATTTATCATTTATTGCCCCACCGTTGGGACCATTTATGTAATGTAACACTCTCTACCTACTTCTGCTGTCACTCATCTTTTTTATCCTCTAACCTCTCTACGCTATCTTTGCCCGCGCTTTGAACAATTATATATAATCAATCCCCTTTTTCCTTTTCTTTTTCAACTATCTAATGCCGTGGATAATCTGGTGGTCCTATACAGGAATCCAAGCGAGGTGACTGGATTGTGCGTGCTCGGGTAAATGACGACGAATATCTCAATTGATCAAAACGAACCACATTTTGGTTCGATCATTTATTCACATTCCTAACTTTCCTCTTTTTTCATTTATACGGCGATAATTCACCGTCTTTCTTTCGACATTAATACATAATGCCCTATAACATCAACATGCCAAACAAAGAACAGAAATAATACACAACAACAAAAATCACTCATACACACTAACACAAAACAATATCAAAATCCCATTCATACCTCAAATGCGCATTCCCTACTTTTCCTTTAACCATTTCTTACTTTATTCCTATTGACAAAACTTGATCTTCACTAATTTTTCTTCAATTATGGAATGCGTTTTCATGCGAAGCATTTGCAAGGAATTCTGGCGCGCACACACACACACACACGCACACACACACACACACACACACACACACACACACATATATATATATATATATATATATATATATATATATATATATATATATATATATATATACGCGTTTCACTTCCCTGTTTGCAGCTCAGCTCTCGTAATGAAGATGTCCGGTGGCCCTTGTCCGATGCTCCTCGATGTGCGGTCGCCGGCCACTCTTTTGCGCGGTTGCCTTCGAAAACCACTTTTCGAAAACCGCTATTTTTCACCTAAATGTGACCATTCAGCTGCTAGCCCGTCACCGACTAATAAAATTCTATGTGTTCGCGGCGTACTGCTCGGCAAAATAAGTAACACAAAAAAAAAAAAAAAAAAAAACTACTTCTCGCGTGTCGTCAAACACTTCACTTCTTGAAAAATTCTATTGCTTACGTCCATTTATATTGGAAAATAATCGTCTAATTATACCGATCCGTGTATTGATTCATTTACGTTCCATAACAAAATGTTTATCGCGCCAAATTTTCTCACACTAGAATAAAACGTAACTAATCATCCGTAATCACATGAAGTCTTATTAAAAAAATAACATAAATTCAAATAAATTCAAATTTTTCCCCGACGTTACTTCTCGTTAAATTTCTACACTTTCAAAAAATTAACAACACACCAATTTCGCGCACACGAAGCGTTCATCACCGTGTCCACGACACATCTGCCTCTCATCGGAATTCTTCCTATCAACTTACATTGTTACCACAGAAGACTTTTGTCACAAAATAATTGCCACTCGCTTGCTGTTTTTTCCTCTGTTGATTCCAGAAGATTTTCTTAGCTTCTTAACATGGCGTCATTTGTTTATCCTATTGATTTCATTACAACTTCCAAATATTTTATTATTACTCCGCTTCCGAAAATGCGAAAAAAGTTGATACTAATTTTGTCGTCTTCCCCGTATTTTAATCTATTATTTCCCAACGTTTCAACCAAATCGGTCCGTGCGTTTTGTCATAATTCTTGAAAAACCCTGTTTGTAATCTTTATTTTTTAACTCAACAATGGCCATATTCTGTTCATGTTATTAAAAATTCCAATTATATTTCAATTTATAACTTCCGAATGCGTTGACCGAATTTGATGCCGTTTGTTTTGTTTCATTCTATAATTTCTACTCTACCGGATGATTATGTTCAATTTTCCCCAAATCTCACACGCTACAATTCCTTATTTTAATTTGGACTTACAAACTTGTTTTCTATTGGCACCGTTGCACTCCATATACAAGTTTATTCTTTGCCACTTTTTGGCAACGTTGCATCTGGGGTCTTGGTCTCGAAACGTTGGATCATTACAGTAGTATGCATAAAAGGCATTTATGAAACACACTTTTCGCTTACGGTCACAGTGCTGTACTCTTGAACAAAGACATACGTATTACGAATAGTTTCGAAACTAAGACGGCAACTGCATGAACAAACTAAGACGGCAAGCGCAATAGCCAGGATTGGCATCAAAGTAAAGTGAGGTCTAATCGAGGTTAAAAACTTTCCACAATAAACACTAAACGTTCTACTATCACTTGTTCACTAATAAAATAAGTCATTTTTTCGTGTTGATAAGAGCTTTTTATATGTTCACTATTTTCGTTTTTTAATTCGTGAATCAGAAAAATAAAAAGTGAGTAGTTCACTCAATTAGTAAATATCTGGCAACCCTACCACCACTAGCTCTTTGCACTCCTAGGTCATGTGTGACATGCCACCCATGAATGCACCCTGCGGTCGGAGGTTTCTGAGCACTGTGAAGTCCTACAACTCGTAAGGCATGACTAAGATGACAATAGAAAATAGCAGCACAGCTCGAAGCCGATACTCGACATTCCCCCGTTCTAGCTCATTCTCACATTATTACGTCAACATTGTTTAAAAATAGAACAGTAGCCCGGATCGATTCAACAATGAAAACTGTATTTTACATACCAGGAAAATACGTGGGCATCTGTGACATGCGCTAAGAGTTCATTGGGGATATTAGTGTGGCATCTTAGACATGTCCTACGAGTTAAAGGACATGTCTTACATGCCGTATGAGCTGTAGGACTAGTATTATGCTCGTTGCTTACGAGTGCAAAGGGCTTAAGTCAATTTTTAACAAACCGCTAAAACATTTAGATAAAATGAAGCTTGTGTGAAATGCGCGATACTTAATTAAGTGGAAATACTTTAGCTGCAATTAGGCGAGGGATGTAAGTCCAGATGAGCCGTATATTTAAAATGCGTGTGTATGTTGGATGGGTTAAAAAATGCTTTAATTGCAGAGTGAGAATCCTGTATCCTCGCCATCGATTTAGAAACGCGGCAGTGAAGGTAGTTAAATCGTCTCTATCAAAATGGCAATTTCTTTGCGAAGATAACCTTATTTAGCTCTTAACTTATCTATCCATTATACAGCGCAATACAGGAGTGTTTCATTTACCCATTTGCTTTAGTTCTTGGTCAAATAATGCTCGCGGCCGACAAATAAAGAAAAGACAAATTAACACGATTAACAAAAACTACACAGACCAGACTTGAGTTCTGTAATTGACAATTACAGCTTCATTTACGAGAGTTCGTACATTTAATTTCCAATAATGGTGCATATTCGACCTCAAATAAGGAATTGCGTCGCTCGATACCATTGCCTGAACGAGAATTCTAGGGATCGGATTATCTTAACAGTTTTTTTCAAAGTAACCTCCGACCAAGAGAATTCAGGGAGATGGTAAGGCCTTACCAAAAAACAAAAACGGGCACACCCCACAGCTGATATCAGGCTCGTCTTACTTTGATGCGACCAAGGAAGAATTCTTCTACAAGGAATTATGAGGCACCAGTGTACACTCTAATCTATGAGTTAGTGATTTTAAGAACGTCACATAATTCCTGATCATATGTCATCGTTGATCGCTGGATGTCTTCTTTCAGCATCACCATTGTTTTTACGTGACCCTTGAGTTCTTTTCTGGTGGTGAAAACGCTACACACATTTTGTCACCGAAGAGTTCGGGGAATTTTAATTCCGCTTGCCACCACTACATCCTTACTTCTGCTACCTTCTCGTCACCGTTTACACCACCAACACCGTTTACACCACCTGCTACCGTTTACACCACCAACACTTTCGGCCTGGCCACTTCAGATTATTCCTGGAATTCTTTCAGAGTGACATAATTATCTCTTACCACTCACCTTCTTCGGATCTTTGGAATCTTAACACTTAGAACTTCCAAACTACCAACAAATCTCCCTGGAACCGTCATCTCCGTAATGTCACCTCTGATTTATTCTGTTTTCAACATTACCATTTCAATGGCATTCTCAATTTCGTTCTCTCAGCAGCTATATGTTCTCTCCAACGACTGCAGTCAAATACAAATCAGAGTTTCTTCAGGACATGTAGTGAACTTTCAATTATAGTGAAGCGAAGTCACCGGTCCTCTTTCACGTTCATTATAAATTACCACCAGATAAATCGGTCATAGTTATAGTGAAATAGGAAAAACAATTTCCAGGCCCAAAAAATGCTTCAGAAAAGCGAATTACAAAACAGAGATTTCCAAACAGCGACTTATGAGTTATTTTGTAGCATTTCGGGTAAATGTAAGGAAACGCACCAAGGTGGAAATTATTACAGCACATCTACAGACAGTGCTGATCAGGAAGACCGAGGTGACTAAGAGCGTGTACTAAGTCACCGCTTCGGTCCGAAGGGTCGCGGGTTCATATCCCGCCTTGAGCATAGTTGTGTGTCCCGTGTCTCTCATGTATGTGTTGCCACTGATGGCCTCGCGTTCTGCTGACCCCACATTAGAGGAGCTCGCAAGCGTGTTGGAGTCTAGTGTATGGTCAAATATACGTCTCATCGGGATGTAAAAAGTAAGCTAGATATGGGTCGTTCAGTATATGATGCCCCATTTTTTTCTCAGAAACTATTAATTCAAAAGTGTAATATTTTGGTGACAGTATAGCTACATGTTTCTTCTATACGTACTATTTTTCAAGTACGGTCTTACGCCAGCGTGAAACAAGTGCCTGTATTCCCTGCCGGTACCAACCGGTACCGGTCCTGTGAGCGAAGCCATGTTTCCACCGCTTGAATGACGCTCTCATCATCATCGAAGTGTCTTCCACGCAAGCCGTCTTTAAGAGGTTCGAAGAGATGGAAGTCTGACGGTGCCAGATCTGGGATGTATGGTGGATGGGGCAATGTTGTCCAACCCAATTTGGTGAGGTGTTCCCGGTGTTCTAAGACTTGTATGCGGGCGTGCATTATCGTGCAGGATCAAAATTTCAGTCGGATTCTTGTCATGCCTGACACGCCGGAAACGATTCTTCAGTTTGTCCAAGGTCTTCACGTATGCTTCGGAATTAATGGTTGTCCCTCTTGGCATCACATCAACAAGAATGACCCCTTCACTGTCCCAAAAAACAGTAATCATGAAGTTTCCAACAGAGGGTATTCTCTTGATTTTTTTCTTTCTTGGTGAGTGAGGATGGTGCCATTCCATTGACTGTCTTTTGGGTTCCGGATCAAAGTGGTGCACCCAGGTTTCATCACCCGTCACAATCCGGGACAGAAACGCTACCCCCTTAGCATCAAATCTCTCCAACAAATCAGATGACATGATTGTTCTTTGCATTCTGTGTTCTGCTGTGAGACTTCGTGGAACCCATTTTGCGCAAACTTTTGAATATTCGAGAATCTTGATCATTGCACACACTCGTCCACTGCTGACTGACACCTGTGAGACCAATTGTTGCACTGTGAAGCGACGGTCCGCACGAATAATGACATCCACGGGCCTCACCATGTCTGGAGTAGTGGCACTGGCAGGAAGACCGGAACGCGGCAGATCTTGGAGTTGAGTTGTTGCACTTTCTGACGCCTACACTCTCTTTGCCCACCTCCCGACTGTTCTCCTATTGACAGCACAATCTCCATACACTGCACACAAACGTTTATGGATATTTCCCACAGTTTCTTTCTCTGCAATCAAGAACTCAATCATTGCTCGCTGTTTGTAACGTGGATCACTAACAGACGCCGTTTTAAAAATTCACTACAGCTCTGCCATCTGTTGGAATTATTTGAAACTTCATCCACCTTGCGAAGAAACAGTGAACTTGAAGTACCGTGAAGTACAACTTTCAGTTTTTGCTCATTGTGGAGAAAAAAAGGGGCATTATATATTGAACGAAATGTAAAAGTCATAGAAAGAAGATCTATGACAGTTCTGTTGATCGTAAAGACATCATCCTAGCGTGACTGCGATATGAAAACTAGTGAAATACCATCTGGATCGTAACTGCAGTGAAAGGATTTTCTCGAACTGACGAAAACGAGTGAATTCACGAAGAAGATACAAATGAAGAAAGTGTTCGGTGTAAGGGGAATTCAAGGGTATCAATATCGCACCAAGATAATTTGATTGCATTATTGCATTTGATTGCATTTGACCTGCATTATGCATAATGCAGGATAAAGTGTGAAGAAAGCACAACATCAGAACAAGAATCTGCAAAGGTGTTAATAGAAAAGGTTAAAAAACACTAATGAAACGATTCCTTACGAATAAATAAAAAAATTGAAAATTTGAATTTGTTGTGTTGGGAACTTGAAATTGATTAACCAATATCATGTATTCACTGCGCAAGGGAACCTCTGATTCAATGATTCAATGCTGAAATCCAGAGGTTCACTATAACCAGAAGGAGTCCATGTTGCCAATTGCTTGAGTGTTATTAGGCGCCGTTGGGACCCATTTAATAAACGACATAAGATTTTTTGTCTTTGCCAGAAGTTAATTTATAACACCTGTGTAAGTTTTTGTTTACGTTTACTGTTGTATGCATAGACATATGAATTGGCAATGAAACCAATCAAACGTATCTTAAATTGTTTTTCTTGTTTGTTCAATCGTAACATATGTGAAACCGGTTTTTAATCTCAAATAATTTAATTTCTTTCCCTGCGTAACTGTTTGCATAATAGGCAGCGGCTTCGCAGTAGTTCTACTGTAAATTAAAAAAACCTCTCTCTGTTATAGCCTTCTCTTCAATTTAAGCCACAGTCTTATGAACGTTTCACGGTTTGTGCTTAATCCTCACGGCCAGAAGACGTCATTTTTCCTTGGAAAATACATAAATGTTACGAATAATATTTGTGTGATTTGCGCTTTAGTTCACGGCCACAAAATGTAAATGCCTACACCTCTGCAAAGAATAATTATTAAGATGATAAGAAAATGATAAATTAAATGTTAATATTTCCACCTATGAACAATAGTTTTGCAATCTCTTGGAGGACTACTCTACCTTCTTTGCGAAGGTTATCCAAGTTCAAGCACATACTTGAAAACGGCGCGTTGATTACTACCCGTGCATTCGATGTGGACCCTGAGTTTTGCAGGACTCTATCGTGATTCCATGTTGTAGAGATTCAAATAATAAGAAATGAGGGTGACTACAACTGAAGAAAGTTATGCTTACTGCGTTAGTTATTTGCGCCAGTTTGTCAATGAGATGGTCTCGAGTTCGATTACTCGGCCGATGATGATGGCTCAAAAAATGTTGTTCGCGTAGAAATTCTCGAACGTTTTCTCTCGGCCCTTGGCTCGCGTATTAATTGCCACTGAATCCTAAATTTATAACCGGGGTGTGGTGTGTACGAAGGGAAGGCGCGTTTTATAACTAATACCTCCAGATCTAATAAACTTTCAGTAGATGTAATGTAGATATATTATTACATTCGACGTACATTGAGAAATAATAAACAATAAAACCAAATTAAAACTACTCTGCTTCGATTTTTACTATTAGTAGTCATTTAAATCTATTAAATTTACTTATATAAACATTTCTCTTCTCCATTCTTTATCGTTTGTTTAATTTCTACACATACTTTAGCTGTCCTAATTTTTAAATTCGTCCATTATGTCTATCTAATTTTTTACTATTAATGTTGGATCTCTAAATCATTCTTCCTATTACTTCACTCACGGTTTTTCACTTTTCACTATTTCTTTAATTACGGATTCAAAATGTCATTATGTAAATTTCTAATAATATGTAGTCGGTGTGATGTGCATAACCTTTAACATTGTGCAACATTTACAAACTCTTACAACAAGCACAAAATTATACTCATACATAGAAAATACATATTACCATTTAAACAATAGTATTTACACAACGAAACAAGAACATGGATTCAATATTTCTTTCTCACGTCTGTCACGTGGATGTCCTCGACACTGCCTCTAATATGAAGGAACTATTACTAAAACGAAGGAACTCTATACTACGAGCAAATTCCATTTCAATTATACTTGGTACAGACTAAGTTGCTTCAAGGCAACATCTATTGTCACTGTAAAGACTCTCACCGAGATGTCCTAGGGTGCGAGATCCAGGGTGGGAGGTTTTCGACAGAAAACGCTACATAGCTATCTGAAGCTTCAGCCGCTGTCTGAAGGAGAATTCTACCGACCGACTGCTTTGATCGGTAGGTATCCGTAATTTGGTGGTTTTTCTCCGATCAATACCAGTCGAATGCTAATGAAGAACCATATCAATCGGGCCACAAACCGAACGATCTATCTTTCCCCGTTCTTGTTCCCGCCTCTTCTCTCTCTCTCTCTCTCTCTCTCTCTCTCTCTCTCTCTCTCTCTCTCTCTCTCCTCTCTTTCTCTCCTCTCTCCTCTCTTTCTCTCTCTCTCTCTTTATCTCTCTCTTTCTCTCTCTTTCTCTCTCTATCATTCTGGCGTGCACTACAGGACCTTGCATGTCAGGAGCTTAGAGGATGTCCCGGCTCCAGCGGTGCCCCGTTGGCGAAGAAACCTGATGAGGGAAATCAGCGGCGTAGCGTGGGTGTCAGCCGCCTGGGATGGAGGAAAATTCCATCGCCCCCTTATTTAGATATTTGAATTTAAAAGACTAAAATATACGAGCTGGAGCAACGTAGGTGATAGTCAAATATACAATTACATAAATACAATATTAATACATAGTCGAATGTACATGTATACGGACAATACAATTTTGAACCAAGTTCAATAATTTAACAATCACTACACGTACTTATGAGTGCTAAAATCACAGCTTTGAAAGCGCGTACGATTAAGTTAATGTGACGACTTATCAATGAAACGTTCTTTGAATTGTCAACGAAACTCATGGACTTCCCTGAAGGAACTTATCCGTACTGTACTATAATTTGCAGGTGTTATTACACAATATTGAAAACTATTCTTTATATCATAAAACTAAATCTTACTGAATATTAGACATAAACAATCCAAGTACAAAATTAAATACGGTGAAGCCCTACGAGTCAGTACAAACGGTGTTGCCAGTCGCTAGCAAGATGCCATTATTATATATTAATTTGAGGAAATCGTCACAGAATACGTAATGAAATATTCGGTGATCATTTTAAACGGTCCAAATTGTACCTGCGACAAAAATATGAAATTAAATGGTTCAAAGTTTTACAAGATATTATTATTTATTTTTGAAATTTTGCCGCCCCCTAAAAGATGCGCCCGGGGAGTGCCGCCCCTGCCGCCCCCACTACGTCACTGGAGGAAATCCTCCTGTAGCTGACTGGGTGACGTTGGCGGAACTCACTTTCCAGCGGGAGAGGAACACCGCTATCTCCCGCTGCATAACGTAAACTACACTGACGGGATTAATATGCATATAGAGGGGGGAGTCTCTTGCGCAGCGTATCCGACTTCAGCCCATGAGCTTTAGACAACAGTTTGCATCACAATGTTAGCGGGAATTTTAAATGCAGACAGATACCAAAATTATCACATCGTTACAAGACATTGAAACAGATTTATGAAGCATTTCTTTTCGATATTGCATCTTCTACACCTTCATCGGGTTATTTTTGGTTGGTTACCGTTGAAAACTCTCACATTGTACCACTTTCAAAATGTTTCTCAGCAGAACTCGCTCCCCAGGCAACATGGCGGTCAGCATTTTGTCTGGCTTTTCAAACAAAGTTTCCGTGCTGTGGTCACGTGGTTCGTGACGCAAACTGGTGCTGTGCGGAAGGAGCAAAACTCGGTTCGCCGGAGGAACTTATTCGTGTATTTCCAGCGTGTGTGCAGACTTGATGGCGCACCCGAAAAAAATCAAACAATCAATCATCTTTACACGTAAGATTTCGCGCTTCGAGTCAATGACTTCTTGGCTGTCCGGGTGTCGCCGCGTAGTAGGCTGAGAGACCGACGTTCCGCCTGTCATGTCGCAGGCTTCCTCAGGGCAGTGCTCACTCGGACAGCCGGCAAATCAATCAATCATCTTTGGTTGCACAGAAATCACTCGCAGAAACGTCGGCTCATCCAACACTGATCGCTGCGTATCCCATTTCACCTTTGCTAAGATGTTAATACTTCCAGGAAGTAATTACAAATTTACTTAGTTTTCTCATTGTTCCTAAAGATTTATAAATGTATTCACTGACATTGCCAGTTATTTGTAAGTAGTCCTTTATCGATTGAAAATAATCTTTTACACTTGTCGATAGAATTAAGCGTTTTTTTTAATTTCACAACTGATTTCAACATTATTATTTTTGTCTCACACCAATGTCTCTTTGGTACTTTCCCCAAGGTTCTAGTGTCTCGGCTGGGGCGGTGCCCCGCTGGTGAGAGAGTCCTGGTTAGGGGGAAACCCCACAAGCCGACGGTAGGTCGGCGCCGGAACTCGCCAACCAGCGGGGGAAGATCGCCATCTCCCGAGAAAATACATGCACTACACTAACGAAACTCATGACCAAAGCAGTTGACACGCCCGAAAACACGAAAAAATCAATCAGTCAATCAACCCAAGATTCTAGGCTATTCTCTCGTATCTCCAAACTTGCAACAAAGGAGATCACTTGTGAACAAGAGATATCACTTGTGAAAGGACATTCGACAAATAAATGGGTTTATACCTTTGTGACAATTATTTTTCATAAATTCCATTGTTTTTATACATACTAATATTTAATTGATTATATTTAGATTTCACTTGTAAAGCTTTCTTCTGATGCATTAAAATATTTCATTTCTTCTCTCATGAAATTTATGTACACTTTCCAAATCTTTGTTTATTTGATGAGTCGCTGTACAAAACCTTTATTTTTTTACTAATGATGTAATGTTTGAGTAGTAATTCAAGATTACTAGGTGGTCAAAAAACCCTAATCCGAAAATTTTAAATTGCAATAATGAAAGAAATTAATATAGAAACAATATATCTCTTAGTCGAAAGTGCATATGAAACAAAGCGACGCTACAGATTTTTGCATAAAATCAAAACTGAATTATTTGGATCAATACAATATTTTGTGTTTCCGGGTGCGAGGAAGGAAAGATTGCGCGCAGTCAGTGGCCCGATTGTCAGGGTACTGCTCCGGCATTTACCTGGTGTTGATCGGAGAAACTTCGGAACGTAATTGACCGCTAGAATTCTCCAGATAACGGCTGAAATCGACCTGGCTATCGGCCTGGCTAGAATCAAAAATACTGCCACCGTCGGGAGTCGAACCCAGGACGTCCCGGTCAGAAACCCTGCAGTAACATCAATTGATGCTCTGACCCACCTCAGCCTGTCGACTTTTTGGAGATGTACACTGACTCGTAGATGATCCAACATGTGTCGGGACTGCAGCATGTGTCATCACGTAATGAAGCCACTACCGCAAATTCGTTGAGCCGATCGCTGGTGCAGGAACCACCTGAACCACCCTATGCAGCACGCAGCGTTCGCTGTGCGCAACCCACACAGCCGTGCGGTGGGCACGCCAACCCAGTGCCCCACTCGAAGCGGTTACGCGGCAAAACCGTATGCAGATGGGACGTTTTATCTCCACCCGCCCTCCCACCGGCCTCCTCGGGACACCATCACTCTCGGCGGCGCTGCGCGGCGCGGTGCGGTGCCCAGTGGGTCCAAACGCGCAATTACACGAGGACAATCTATTTTTGCTTTCTCGCCTCACTTCGCGTGAAAAGAATAAATTGTAATAGTGTACCGGAAAACGTCGGTTTTTCGTCAGCAAAACTATTATTGCTGGGCTCTGGTCACGAAAAAATTGTGTAAATCTTGTTACTCTGTGTAGTAAATTACTTTAACATATAGTCATAATCCATGTTTTGTGGATCCTTGACACGGAACAATCAATTGACGGCAAATCGTACGTGTGTCTATCTGTCCATCCGTGTGTATGTGGTTAACGCTAGCGCCTAAACAGTTCAGTCAATTTTGTCCAAAATCGATATTCAGCAGTTGATCTGAACGAACTCGAGGCCCTGCGAATTTGGAATGGATGTTATGATTTGGGGGTCCTTCATATGAAGCCTCAACAACATTTTCAAAATATTCTCAAAAATGGTTTCACATTTTTTATTCAACTTTGTCTTCGGATAGTGTAAAGGTCGCTTAAAAGAAGGTCTCATTTTCGTTGGAATCCTGATATTTAGAAAACTGAAAAAGTTAAATTTTCTATGCTGTAAATGCATTTTAGAATTAGTTGGAAGTCAGAAATGATTAATAGTGTTCTGTGATTTTTACATCAGACAAATGATACTTGTCCTGAACTTAGACACTTCTCATTTCAAGCCAGAAACCCTTTAAAGTGCATTTTACTTTTGTATACATTAGAATATTCACATTTTGTAAGTGTGTTACATGTTAAATTACAGTCTTAAAATGTAACACATTAATTGCGAACCTATTTTATTACATCATATAATTGATTGTGACTGATGTAATGTTCCTTGCTTCAACACCTTCCATTCATCGAAAGTGAAATAAATCCAGTTGTGCCATGACCCAGGATTGCTGCGTCTAGAACTACATCCAGCCCAAATGAGTCCATAAATATGAATTCTCGAAAATTTTATCGCTCTGCCAATAACTCCATTTACAACTACATGGTACGGTAGCAAGAAGCACGGCCCTCACTCGCGACAACTAACAAAATGTAGTACTCGTACTGGGAAAGACACTAAGTTACAAACAAAATTCATGACTGAAAGTGACCCCCTTGGCTGCAGCTAACATCTCTGAACAACAATCCAGTACTCAGGTGGCTCAGGACATCGATTGATGCCTCTGTAGGGCCTCTGCGAGGGAGGTGCAAGGGTTTGAGTCCCGACAGTGGCAGGATTTACGACACTAACTTGATAGTTTCGTCGAATTAAGCCACTGCCTAGAGGAGAATTCTAGCAGCCGGCTGCTCTGATCGGTGACATCGGTAGTTTTCCGTGGTTTATCCGATTAACGCCAGGCGATTGCCGGAGCAGTACCCTATCAAATGGGCCACTAAACGCACCCGATATTTCCTTCCTCTTCCTTCTCGTATTTTCTCCATTTACGTACTTACTACACTACCACACGTGCCGGGAGACCAGTCGAGAGCTTCGCGCGTGTCGCGGGAGCTTTATCGGCTGTAGTGGTGCACTGTTGGTGGGAGGTACGTAGTTGGGGGAAAAACGCAAATCGACGGGTAGCTCATCACCGGATCTCCCCTTCTAGCAAGGGTAAATCACCGGCCCCTCCCGAGGAATACACGCACTACACTTGCGGTGCTAATGACCTTAGCAGTTGACGCGACCGGAATCATTAATCAATCTATCTGAATAACAATGACATTCCAAATAGATAAAATAAATTACAAAATGAATAAAAATGAAGGAATAAGAGAGTGAATAATGAGTGAATGGCAGTTTAATGGGGTGAATGAACGAGCGAGGGAAAGAATAAACGAGCTAGTGAGTGAATGAAGGAGTGAACGAGCAGATGAATGAATTAGTAAACAAATAAAAACTCAAGAAGTGCGCGTCGCAGTCTCAGCCCATTCGACATTAGTGACGCGACATCGACACACATCGATGTTGGCGAACGTCGAAGACCAAAATTAAAACATCAATATTAATAATTCATCGACCAAAATACATCTATGGTTTTAAACATCGTGGCTTATAGCGGGTTTAATAACCACTTGAGCTCTCCTTTTGCTTGTAGTGGTAGTAGAGCTGAGAGTGAATCACTATTTTGTTTGCAGTGCAGAAAAATGAAATCTGCAGTTCTTTTAGCGTTGAAAATAAGTTTTCTATATCGCGGGAACGAAAATAACTAGTTTTTCAAATGTGTTAATCTCACACCTCAAAAACGTTTTATTATTATTATTATTATTATTATTATTATTATTATTATTATTATTATTATTATTATGTAGTCACTGCAGTTCCTCTGACCGGGTAGTCCTAGGTTCGAGTCCCGACGGGCGGCAGGATTTTCAACACTAGCTTTTCAGCTAGGTCGAATTCAGTCGCTGTCTAGAGGAGAATTCTAGCGGCCGGCCACTCTTTTCGGTAGTTTTCCGTGATTTCGTCGATCAACACCACGCCAATACCGGAAAAACTCCCCAACAAATGTGCCACGAGCCGCGCACGATCTTTCCTTCCTCTTCCTTGTCCTACCCTCACCCCTTACGCACAAATACACTAACATGCACTACACTACCACACATGCGGGGAGCCCGGTAGGGGGCTTGGAGCTTGTCCCGGTTGGGGCGGTGCCCCGTTGGCGGGAGATACCTGGTTGAGGGAAAACCCCGCTAGGCGACGGTAGGTCGGCGCCGGATCTCGCCATCCAGCGGGAAAATATCACCGCCACCTCCCGAAGAAAAAAATGTACTACACTTACGGGACTAATGACCTCGGTAGTTGACGTGCCCGGAATCAATTGCAACCACTGTATGGCGCGCCGCGGAGTCGAGTGGCGGGTTGGCGGGCGGCGGGCGGCGGACGTGTCATTGGAGCGCGGCCCTGCCCTACCCGGCCCCTCCATTACGGGCGGCAGACGGGTGTCGCCGCGCGTCGCCCGATGAATGGCGGCCGGAGATTTACGCTCTCGCAGGTGGCGCGCGTGCTAAATTAAACGGGTCAGTAATTCCATGTTATTAGCGCTAACGCGCGTGAATGTCGTCGAACTCCTGAACCTTCTCCCTTCCCCTCCCATTGGCCGCTGCGCGTCGGTCGGGCCGCGTCTGGCGACGGCAGCTGCGGTGGCGCGTGCGAGACCGGAGGCGTGGACTGAGGAGGAGGGGGTGGTATAATTCTTTTCTCTATGCCGGAGGGGAATCGGCAGAGGGAGGACGGGGCGGAAAAACGAGGATCGAGAACGAGTTGGAATAGCACGGTTTCAGAATGACAAGGGTCTATCTGTCTTCAAGGAAAATTTACGGAACTCTTTGAAGCTTTCGAGGTGTTAAATATTGATGCACAAAATGTTCCTTTTCTTGTTCATAAGTTTTCTGCGGATGTGATTGGTAAAGTATTTTAATATTTTATTGATTTGACAGAGAGTTCGAACTGACAGAGGAACTGTCAGAGGGACAAGGGTATTACGGCATTTATGGATAATGAGTTAGCTGCCCGAATGCATCAAAGAAATGTGCTTACGTTGATCCTCGCAAACGTCTAGTCGTCATAACGTTGAATATATTAACGAATTTTGTTATTTAAATAAACGAATAATATATTTTCTTTGCAGAAGCTATTACATTACTTTAATTTGACGGACAGTAACTGGAAGAGTGTTCAAGGATGAAATTCCTCTTCATATACACAAGTTTGTTCTTTTTTCTAAAATAGATGGCTTAAAGTGTAAATGTAAGTGCTATAATCAAGCTTAAAAAACATTCACATTACAAAGTATTGGCGCCTCGTCGTAGATTAACAAGTTTGGATCTGTCATTTAAACGTATTTATTTTGAGACAAGTAACTAGAAAGAAAATGAAACCACCTACAAAAGATTGATTAAGACTTTTTGTAAACCTTATTGACGACTTTATTAATATAAGTGTTGTTTCCTGAGATATGACAATTATCTTGCTTCGTTACTTGTTTGAACATGTGTCAACATGGGGGGTGCAGTATTTACAAGCGTGTGACATACTACTGAATGCTACCGACAGATCGCGCACATTGGTATCTAGTCAACAAGGTAGAGAAAAATCAGTGTTGCAGCTGCTTGTGTTCAAAATACGTGATGAATGATGTAGGTTGGAAGACTGAACATTCTCAGATTACATCCCATGTTGATAGTCATGGCTGCAGGTGTATCAGAAGATAAAATGAAGATGCCATTATTTATGAAATAGACAGCCCTAGTACTATTAGTATTTGATATACAAGCATTGTCCACTTACATAAAGTAAACTCTGCACATCTCAATGAACGAGTAGGCCCAAATTGCGGATTAGTTTGTGAGGCCTGGCGCGTAGTTCGCGAGGGACATCGGGCCGGAACGCAGGGCCCAGAGTGAACGTCGCAGAGACTTGGCGGAAGAGCGGAGGGGCCAACGGAGAAGGGCGAGAAGGCGTGAGGAGGGGGGGGGGGGGAGGAGCGATGGACGAGGGCCAGGGGCGATAGACAAAGGACGAGGGGTGCGAAGGAAGCAAAGAGTGACAGGCGAGGACGAGGGGCCGGGGGAGGCATAACGAAGGGGGGGGGTGGGGTGATGAGCGAAGGGTGAGAGGCGAGCGTTATGGACGAAGGGGGGGGGGTACGATGGGTGAAGGAGGGGCAAGGGGAGTGGTGGCGAGTTACATGGTGTGAGGTACGCTATGTGAGTAATACTAGTCGACGAGGTGAGGACTTGTGGGTTGAGGGGCGATGGACGAGTGGCGAGCGACGATGGACGAAGGACGTGGACAGAGGGACGAGTGGAAAGGGGCCATGGACGGGGGACCAGGGTGGGGGGCCACCTGGCGGGGCGAGGGGTGGAGGGTCGAGCCGTGTGTGGTGAGGGGCGAGGGGCGATGGGCGGCGCCGGGCGGCGATGGCGCCGCTGCACCACGGCCGTCCGCGCACGGCCTATCTCCCCGGGCGCTGCGTACGCACGGCCAGCGCGGATGTGTGGCGGGCCTTGGCGCAGACTCGGCGGCCCTGAACTTTCGCGAATTGGGTTGTCTGCGCTGGGGGGCTGGTGCGGCTGCGGCGGCCGTGGCAGTAGGCGCACCGAGGCACACGAACGCCTTGGACAGCCCTCGCCGTGGCGCTGGAGCTGCTGGTGCAGGGGTGTGGCAGCAAGAGGACAGTTGACGTCCCATGAACTAAAAGGCCTCCTGCAATATTTATACAAAAACAAACAAAAACATGTCGGTTCAGAAAACAGGGAAACTGAATTCCACGAATACCAGTAATTACGAGCAATATGAATTTTGGAACTATTTCTATCTAAATCTATTTTTCTTTGTACTTGAAGCTAACATAGAAATACCCATTGTGTATAAAATGTATTGCCTTGTTATAAATTTTAAAGAATACAATTAATTAGCGACTTTTTATAATAAATATATGAAAGAAAATTGATAAAAAATTGATAAAATTGAAAGTGTGTTTGTTACGGCCAGATATGTACTTTTTGCAAGGTTATAGATGAGATCGCTCTGATAAAATGTCAAATAAAAATGTAAAATTTTAGAAGAATAAATATTGTATGAACGATCTTAATGAGTGATTGATAAACAATCTTGTGTATCTTTATGAGTTATTAATCACTCTCATAAACATATCATGACATGTACATCTAACCTTAATAAACATACTTTTACTTGAAACGTTGAATCACATACTGAATTTAATAGTCTTGAATTCCTTGTAATAATTCCGGACAATTCCTTCACGTAGTTTTGTGACAGAAAATGAACTACAGACAAAAATGAATTACGAGAAAAGCGTTAAAATCTTCTTTGAAGTTGTTTGAGCCAGAAAGCTGAACCAAGCGTTACTGCTGGAATGTGATTGATGAGGGCGGAAAGTCACAAATTTCATGGTAGGAAACCAATTCCTTCGTTCTTCTCGGATAATAAAGTGTAACATAAAATGAATTACGTGGATTGAATTCACGTTTCATTATAAAAGTGTATGTTTACTTTATGTATATGTATTATTACAACTTTCTATTGTAGTTTTTCCTCCTAATATCAATTATGCAAATTATTTCATAATTTGGCATGTCTCCAAGTATTTCATACACAAATGTAATTTTCTCTGTTTTCTCAGAACATTTGATTTTTTCGTGATTCTCACCTGTGAACAGAGGTCTCCTGCTGTTACAATAATAATGTACCAAACGAACGAAAGTGAAAATTCGATGAATTTCTCATTCTTGCAATGTGAAGTCTGCAGTTAATGTTTCTGTAAATCATATTAAAAACAAAAAAAGAACGGCAATTACGTTCTTTTAACTTTTCATTGCACTGATAATCAAATATTTTGCATTCCATTCCATTAACACGTCAAACTGGTGAAGCTTTCACAAACAACGAATGAAATAGAATTTATATTTATTTCCGATACCTAAGAAATATGATCAAGAGAAAACAAAAAGCAACGCATTCTCTAAACGAAATTGGATTCTACACTGCTCTTACAAAATCTGCAAGGTTTAATTGTTGGAAGTCGGTTGATTTGGTGAGGCAAAATATATACCAATTGTTTCAAGTATTTAAGTATTTTTACTCTCTTTTGTGTATTAACAAGTATTAAAGAAATGAAAAGTTGAAAAAGGTGTCTCAGATCAGGCGAATAAACACCGACATAAGAAAATGTGTTCTAAACAACATTTTGTGTCTTTACATATTTTAATGAGACCTCGTTTCCCATATATGGGTATTTATTTCTTGGTAATATGCTCCATTATCATTTTAACCGACTGTTCTCCAGATTTTATTCCTAAATAAATTTAACAACTTCAAATGTCTCGCTGTTGCTCCATCAAGCGCCTTTGCTAGGTCACGGGTGTAGCGCTCACTGCAATTCCTTTTTCAGCATCAATGAACTCGTGCTACTAAACGCGCAGAAAAGTAACACTAATCTCGTAGTGGTGTGAAGTCGGAGTATGAATGGACAGCACTTCGAAATATTAGAACGTAAGTTTTCCAATGCAAATGTGCAGGCAGGCAAAGAAGTTATGTTGACTGGTCAGGATAAGGAAGAAATTAACAGATTTCCGCGTGGTTGATGGGAATTTTATGCTTTCATTTGAGCGAAGAGCTTGCCTTCTTTTATGTACTAGAAAAGCTATGCCTACTGTAGTCGTGCAATTTGCATTTGTATGTTAATATTATTTGTGTTTACTTTCCCTAAATTACAAGGGGTTTCGTTTTCATCAATCCCACAGTGTGAAGGAACTGACTGAAAATACATTTGTTTTTCATTTTGATGTTTCCATAATGATTTTAGAAATTAAAATGCTCATAAACTAATACTATGATATTTAACTAAGAATTGTTAAGCCTTCTTACGTGTCACGTGAAATAACTGAAGAGAAATAGAATACATAGATAACTCAGTAAGTGATAAAATGTATTAATTCCTGATTAACTATTCACAATGTTCATTTTAATTTATTCACACATTATCGAATAATAATTTCCCATATGTAGAATACCTTGACGTTTGCAATGAAATTTCGTTCAGTTTTAATTATGTTAATTTACGCCACGTCATTATGGTGTGTGTCTGTAATTGTGTTTCGTTAAGTACGAAAATATCAAGAAAGTCATTAATATCGTACGATTATTAATGACCGTAAATACATTTTTTTATCGATCATTGGCTATTACTTATAAAAGGATATAGTGCAGCATTCCAAACATTTTCAATACCCCAAAATATAAATGTATAAATGATTTGAAGATTGTTTTGACAGTTTGGAGTAGATACGAGAAGAAACATTTGCAGGTGGTGACGACATAAAAGTAAATATTTTTGACAGTGTGTATGTACCACGTAAGTTTATCAACCGCCTACAAAACCGACAACACATAAACTGTTCGAATTGCTATTCTCAACATGTTTTAAGGATTTTTACCGCATGGTCTGGGTCATCTACTCGTATATTTACATGATGAACGAGATGCTTCTTTTCTTGGTGAATTACAGTCCCTTTTAATTATTCAGTTAGGGAGAGTGCTACACAAATGGAAATAAGAAAATACGAGGTTGCAAGTTATTGAATTCATTGCATTCATTATATTCTCAATACAGCAGAGTAAGAGTTTTGTGTTCTTGAACGTATAATTAATTTCTATCTGTCTTTGGTAATAGATAATGCTCATTTTTAAATTCACAAATGACCTAGGAGTCTGTGAACAAGAATTAAATCTGTGAAGTGGTGCTTCTGACGAACACTTTTCAGTTCATAATCTGCAAAATATGCAAAAGACAGCATACCTACAGGAAACATTAACATTCACTTACTATGAGCACTGCGATTAAGTATTAAATAGATTCATTACAAAGAATTAAAAACCTTCTGACTCGTGAATTTCTTATAAAGTAAAAGCAGTGTCTTATTGCAAGCAAATTAAGGACCTGCTCATTCGAAGACTTGCATTTTCGTGGTGCAACAGCGCTGTAAGCATAATTAGTTTGCATCCAACTAAATTTTCAAATTATCGTTTCATCTAATCTCTGTGATCTGAGAGTAATACAGCACTCGGCTAATTTGCTGAGGGTTTTGCCCCCTGGAAGGGCAAGAACCTCTGCCCCGCCGACCTTTGAAGGACGAGTATCCATTTCAGTTCAAGAGAGGACGGCGAGAAGAGGTCTGTGGATGTGGGGAGACGGCAAAGCAACAAGAAGTAGAGAGATGTGGGTTAGGTAACGTGGAATATCCTGAAGAGAGGGCATCAGACCAGAACAGTGGGAGAGGTGACGGAAAAGAAAAAAGAAGAGGCACTCTTCTCACTAAAAGAAAAAGGATCTAACCTTAAATTCTTTTACATGAATGACATGACCTTTCACTAGTATTTACGTAGCGTTGTACTGATCTGTTGGGCTCAATTTTTGTTTTTTAGCGTTGTTCTGGGCAGTGGTCCTCACCGATTTTCTCCCGTAGAAATGCGTTGAAATGTTGCTGAGAGAAGAGAGATGAGACCAAGGAAATAATGCCAATGATTACGTTACTATAGGTGTGATAATGACGGAGCACAAATGACAATGAAGCAAAGAGAAAGTGACGTTTCGACCACATGACGGGTGAGTTTCGGTTGACTATATAATGATTGGTAGGGATCAGGTTAGTTGTTTTAAAGGTGTTCCTCGTGCCTAATGAATTGATCTATTTCTCCGGGGTTAAAATATTTTCAAGTAATTTCAAAACAGAAATGTGATATATCGTGTAAATTTAAAGAGGGTCAAAAATTCATTAAAACGTCTGTTCTTATTTGCAGGAATGCTTTAGTGAAATTTTAAGAATCAAAAGAAACCAGTTTTGACCTATTTAATTTCTAAATGGAAATAATTTGAAATGTTTGAGAACATGAAAAAGAGAAATTATCTAAAGCATCCCCATATGAAAATATTCTAAGCAAAGAAAATATGAAAATAAATTCATATAAATTGTTAAATTTTCGCAACAAACTTTTAAAACAGTTTTAAATTAAAAGCATTATCTAATTATAAAAATACCATTTAAAATGCATATCTCTAAACGAATGACAAAAATTTGAATTTCGCACGAGTGGTTATCGATGTCTACCATGCATACATTAAAAAAGCAACGTACTTAATATCCCGACACAAGGGATCTCACGGAAGCACTGCCACACGCATCTTTGAATTCAGTACAGAGGTTAAGTCCTATCACAATGCGCGTTTTACCAGTCATCCAAACGCAAGCTCATGAAAAAATTATCTTTATGGATTCAGCAAGAACACGACCCGTGGAGTGAGGATTGCATTGGCGCACAGTGGCTCAGGATTAACGAAAAAAGAGAAACAAAGTTTCTTTAACGTGCAATTTTTGCTTGTGGCTTCAGCAAATCTGACACAACATATATATATATATATGAACAAAACTACACTTCACTTAATATTTTGTTTCTAACGCATCAAAATTATGTATATTCGGACGAGAAACAGTAGAAGACAAAAGAAGAGTAAACAAAATATGTTTTACTGACGAACGGAACGATCGTCAAATTAATGAAAGTCGACTTGTGGATACCAAATGAATATACTTGTAAGAGTGCACATATACTTTTTTATCGCTATCGTTTCACATTAGCATTATTATCGTTATAGCTTAATGACAGTTTCCATCACCACCGTCTAGAATATGGTTGCCAACCAGCCAATTGCAGACTTAAATTCCGAAATTTTCTCCGGGAAACAGTGAACCTCATGGAGCCCGCATGAGAAGCAACCACCTCAGACACTGGACGGCACCCTCAGTAGACATTTTTCCGTACCATCAAGAGGATTGGTTAATCTGAAGTGCCTGAATCGATTGCGTGTAATAACATGATGCAAAAGAAGTATCAGAACTTGTCAGAACTTAGTGCGTGTGACGCAGCGACAAATGATCATTTCATGGTGTGTTAACAAAGTCCAAACACACACGTAATATGGAAAAATTGGTTTTGGTAGAGCCCTATTTTATTGACGTGGTAACACATAAAACATTGGTCGGGACGTGTTTAATAGTTTGTTATTTTTATCTATGTGAATACGTATTTTAGAGATTTTTAAATGCTTGTGGTATTGTTTTGATTAATAGAATTGTTATGTGAGTTCTGAAACTCTCGACACGAATAAAGAAATTCTATGTGTGGCAGTTGCCTCCAAAATATCTTTTTCTTTTAATTTATTTTCTTCCTTTTCGACAGTTTTGCCTTTAAGTGGTTTCTACATGTTTATTTTTAATTCATAACATTTGGGCATACAACCTCTCACTCTTGTATCTTACTACTAGCTTATTTACAGAATTCCATACTTATATTTCTAATACACACATCTACACAATTTACATACAATACACAAATTTTAAGATACATTATTTACTCTTAATTCTAGTTACTCTTTATACATACATTCAGAAATCATCATTAAATTGGGATGAAAATTTGCAAATTTAACATGGGGGTTTAAACATGTCTTTCGGATATCTTGAGCTTATTCTTTTGGGATTGTTCAATGTTTTCCCCATTGTGAATTTTAGACTGCATGGAGATGATGGAAGAAGTGTAAAAATGGCACACTTCTTCCTTATATGTTCAATTAGGGATTCTATTTGAAGTTCTCTTTGAATATGTGTATTAGAGATGTACCACGGAGCCTTTGCACATTTTCGAAAGAAAATGTTCTGTATTATCTGAAGTTTTTCAATATTGGCGGAATTTCTCATAGGGCTTCTGTTGTGCCTTGAGGGCCCGTTCAGAGCGAAGGGCAACCTGTGCGCGCTTCACGGAGATAAAATATGGGCCCCGCGCTGAGGCGACCTGCGTCCGGCCTCCTGGGCCCTGCGCTGCATCGGGTGCAATTAAGAAGAACACATTGAGGCGCACGAGGCGGCTCCCACCCGCACAGGCGCCGCGTCGCGCCACATCGCAGCGCACCGGGCGGGGGAGGTCACTGCCTGCGGAAACGGCGTCGGCTTCTTCTTCCATTCCTTCTCCTTTCTCTTCCCTTGCTTCTCCTGCTCTTCATCTCCCCCTTCCCTTTGATTTTCCTTTTCTACTTCTTTTCCTTCGTCCCTTTCTTCTCATTCTCCTTTCCTTTCTTTGCCTTCTTCTATTTCCTTCTTTTCTTCTCCTTCTTCTTTCTTTTCCTTATTTTTCTTCTCTTCTTTTTTCTTTCTTCTTCTTAAACTTCTTCTTTTTCTTATTTCTTCTCGTTTTTCTTTTTTTGCCTCTTTTATCTTATATTTCTTCTCTTTTTATTCTTTTCTTTCTTCTCCTTTTACTGTTTCTCCTTCCATTTAACTATATTGTATTGAGAGTAGTAACAGTTTTAATTGCTTGAACCATTGATTTACTCTAAGTAATTTCCTCTGCGTAAAATTTACTTATAAAGCATATGCTCTATTTGTATCCTGATCCTTGTTTCTGACACGGTTGTTTCCCATTTTCCAAATTCTGAAGATTCACATTTATCTAATCTTTCTCTCAATCGCATGTATATTTGCTAAAACGCTTATAAATATTAATTTATTATTTTGTTTTGTCTATAAAATATGTTACTATTTCTTATTGCATATATTTTTCCGTATTAATGGTCAGTGCAGTAATTATTATTAATTAACAAAAGATTAGAAAATAGGGATATAATTCCGTGAGTGGTATGTTCAAGAAAACGAGCAACGATATGAGAGAGTTTTCTTATTTACCACGAGTGCAATTATAGCCTTTATCCACGTGCTACGTTCACTTGTTTCGTTTCCATTTAGGAATAATTTAAATTTTGAGAAATTCAAGCACATCTTTACCATTCCTGACATACATTTCATGACGTCATTTTAATTCAGAAAAAGATATATTTTCGTGGGTCTTCCATTGTGTTCTTATGATCATCTTTTTAAAAAAATGTCACTTTTGACTCAGTTTTCCCGGCGTACCTTTTAGAACAGGTAAACGCAGCTGACGTTTATATTTTTTAAATTTCTAATATGCTAAGACCAAATGTTTTACATGTAAAACATTGAATTTAACTTCAGTTAAATATTTTATGTTGTTCCATTAATCAGCTAAAGTGAAACCAACATTTACTTCACTAATTTTGTTTTATTCATTCATTGTTTACATGCAAGAACGTATTGATATAGGTACGTAATCTGTAATGTATATTTTCATTCAGTTTCGTGGCCGACTGGAAAAACCTTGGCTGGTTATAGTGACTTAATTAAACGATTTTGATTTTTTCTGAATTATGATTGGCCGTTTTGAAGTTATAATTGAATTGCGTTTCATTAACATAGTTATAATCAACGATTTTTCATGAACATAATTAGCATAATTAGTTAACTAAACGAAAAAATAGGTACTTAAAATGTTAATAAACGTTGCGTTGTTTTATAAATCGTAACTGTCGAAACTGTTACATCATATTTGTTACAAAGACGTTTTGCAGGGGCATTTGATTTGTACAATGCAATATCGTCAGTTACAATGTCAGGCGACAGACAGATAGAGATCTTCAGACAGCATTTCACTTATGCATTTTGTATTTATATGTGGCAGTGAAAAATACGATTTTATCATTTCTCTTTTATTCATCGCGCTTGGCACAATGTAAAGGTTCTCAATCAAACGATAATTTATCAATATTACGATGCATGTTATGTTGAGGTATAGTGACTACAGGTGTATCACAATCCTATTCACAAGAAACGGGACTCGACTAGGTTTATCGTGCACATGTTTTGTATTTACATATTTCGGGAGCCAAGCATTTTGCTGCAAATTACTTCGAAGCGGCATTTTTAGCAAAAATATCTTCATGACAATGTAAATAAATATAAAAACAACGCTTAGAAGAATAAGATAATTGTAAATTATCTTATCCTCTTATTGATTAATTACTTTACGTTATGGAATTACAATTGTTTTTACTATTTAATTACAAGTTTTAGTTCTCTGAATGCCCTCCAAGTTTTTCCTGTGTAATATCTTAATTTCTTATCGCATTATTGAATAGTATATATGTTAGAAAGTAATAAGGAATACTCTGACCTTATTTCCGACTCAGATGTATTCTTCAAATAGATCAATGTTCATTAGTACAATTTGTTGCTATTTCACGATATAAAACAGTAACAGCAGACGTTGTTGTGAATTCACTGGAAAACTGTCTCTCCTACACGACGGATACAAGGATAGTAACAATTGAATATGACTTTGTTCATTGAAATGAAAAGTGTTCTTTGAAACAATCAAGTTGGTGTCGGTATATTAAATGTCACATGCCCGGGATCATGGCAATGAAAAAAACGAATTAAATAGAAAATGACAAACACACTACCATCAGAAATGAAACTTTGAGTCATACACGTGAGAAATAACGTCAAAATGAATTCGTTACCAGCACATTGAAAACGTAAACCATAACACACTTCGTAATAACGTATATCACATCATCATTCATCTTTTTTAATGACTTCAACCACCATCCATTTGTGGAGGGTAATGGTAAATCATCACTTTAGGCATCTGGCGAGGAAAAGAAGGACTTAAAGATTTCCTCTTCGTCTACATTCGGCAATTGATTCCCGTAAATAATCTCTATCATCATCGATGAATTCGTATGATTTTTGCATCAAGTCCAACCGGTTTCATTAATAATTGAAGCGTTCGTATCTAAAATACGATAACTCATATGGAAACGCTTTCGAGTTATGAGCAAAGTTTGGTAATGATTTCAGGGATTTAAGAAGGTTGGGAACCGAAGGTCCTCTCAATCAGAGTCGCAGCAGAGACAGCGTCATTGCTGTCCTCTCAGCCGGTACGAGCAGGGCGTGGCGTGGCATGGCGAGACGAGGCGGGGCGAGACCGGGCAGGGCGGGGAGTGACGAGGCGGGGCGGGGCTGCGTACAGAGGAATGACCCTCAGTCACGTGCTGGTCCACGGTGATATCCCGCGCACGTGCGGTCACTGCACGCCGCGCCGCGACTTCTGCCACTCCCCTCCACCCAACTCGCCCCGCCCCCCTCCACCCGCTGCGCCCGTTCTGCTTAATCGCTCTCCCACCCGCCTCGCTCTGCTTTGCCCCACCGACTCCTCCGCTTAGCTGAGAGCCAGCATTGCCACTGTCTCTGCAGCTACTCTCTCTGGAAGGTGATAGGGTTCAAGCATCCACGAGTTTTCGAAACAGACCGAATTCAGCCAGTGTCTGGAGGAGAATTCTGCTCTGATCGGCTCTGATCGGTAATTTACCATGCTATCACTGCCAGACGAATGCCGGAGCCGTACCCTAAAGAAATGGCCATGGACCGCCTTCATCTTCCTCTCCCGGACCGCCGGACACTCCTTCAAATTCTCTCCCCTTAATTACACACACAAACTGACATGCACTTCTCCACCGAACATATCGGGGTTTCCTAGAGCTTGTCTCGGTTGGTTCGATTGACTGCTTGTGATTCCGGGCGCGTCATCTATTAGAGTCATTAGTTCCGTAAGTGAAGTGCAAGTTTCTTCTCGGATGGCGGCGGTGTTCTTCCCTAACTGGATGGCGAAATCCAGTGACAACCTACCTTCAGCTAACGAGATTTCCTTCAACTAGATATCTCCAACCAGCAGGGCTCCGCCCTAGCCAGGACAAGCTCTAAGCTCCCGACCGGACTCCCAGCTTGTGTGATGGTATAGTGCAAGTGTAAGTGCTAGTGTAAGTGTGTGTAAGGGAGGATAGGATAAGGAAAAGGTAGGAAAGATCGCGCGCGGTCTGTGGGCCGTTTGTTGGGGTACTGCTCCGGCATTCGCCTGGTGTTGATCAGAGAAACCACGGAAAACTACTGATCCGAGCAGCCGGATGCTAGAGTTCTCCTCTAGGCAGCGTTTGAGTTCGACACAGCTGACAAGCTTGTGTCGGAAATCCTGCCACCGTCGGGACACTAACCTAGAACCTCCCCGGTCAGAGGAACGGCAGTGACATCAGTTAATGCCCTGAGCCATCTCTTCCGGTTGGGACGACGCCCCGCTAGCTGGAGATATCTGGAGGGGAATCTCCTGCAAACGTATGTGTAGGTCGGCATCGGATTTCGCATTTTTATCTGAGGAGCAACGCTGCCATATCCAAGCATAAATGCAGACCATAGTAGTTGACATGACCGGAAACGTCAATCACTGAGTCACGCCCTGTCTTGTCTCGCGTTGCTGTGTGGGTGTATACTCTTTGGAGTGGGTGGCGGAGTGGCTGCAGACAGCGGCGCGGCGCGGCGCGGCGGGCGAGGGCGGTGAACCGGAGAGGGTGGCGCCTTCATTATGGAAATATTCGGCTGCTGCCCCAGCAGGGGCCGCGCGCGTTAGTGCTCTTGGCCGTCACTCTGCTAGAAGGACGTGGCGTTGTGCTAAGCTGACAGGGCAAAATGAATTCATTGAGAGAGAAGTTTTGGAGGCGGAGATATCCTTGACAATTTCACTCTCGTGAGTGTGACCAATTGTGATCAGGAAATCGTATCAGATGAGACAACCACTTCAGTAAATCTCTTTGAAAAGGAGCTCATTTGTCTTATCATTTTCTCCTGGTGCCTCATTTTTTATTTTCACACTTTGATATTACAACTTTCACACTTTGACATACCAATATGGGCACATTTTTTTATTACAGAATATTTGTCGTAAATGGGCGAAATGATTAGGGCAAATAATAGGCAATATGGCGCCTTAGTAACGACGTCGTGGTTGTTGTCAGGATAAACAAACATTCATCTGACCATGGAGGCGACGGGTTATTAAAACGGAAGTTTGGGCATTTTTGTCGGAATAAAAGAAAGGCGAGGCATTGTGGGTTTTAAAAGGGAGGAAAAATTCATTCGGTCGCATGTCGTGACGGTGAACAGTTCGTTCGTGAATAGATTAATTTGTTTGGGACTTTGAAATATTTTCATGGGTAGAGCAAGAATCGGACTTGAGGGAGTATTCGGACTCTGAATATTTTCGTAGCAGAACCAGAAGTGAACTTGTGATACTTCTAAGATTTAGGGAACGTGTCGAGTTTCGAATATTTTTGTTGTGCATCAAAGTAAGACTTGGAGTTTTTCGCGAGTGAACTCTTAATCATTCTTGAACTGATAAATGTATGCGGTTCACAAACGATACGGGACTTTGCCTATTTTCTTGCTATAAACGGAAGATAGAACTAAAAGATTTGTTTTGCGGTGTAATCATAAAAGCACTGGATATTTAAACGGTGAGAACGGGCATCGGACATAATATAGTGGAGCTGGAACAAATATTTGAGTGGTGCGAAGCGGTGAATGGGCGGTGTTCGTTTTTAAAGAAGAAAAGTGGATTCGTGGACTTCTGGACTTCGAAGCTTCAAAAAGGAAGGGAAGGCGTTTCTTCGAGGAACCACCAATCAAGAGCACGCGAAGACCAGAATCGCCGTATAAGGTTCGAACCAGGATATGACTAAGAAAGTTACCAATGTAATTTTTTTACATTTTAATTTGCTAAATTGATAGAAATAAACATTAAGTTTCTCTTGAAACAAAGATAAAATTATTTTCATTGGCCAATTCAAGCTAATAAGTAGCTAGATTAAATCTCTGTTCTCAGATTCCTCGCCATTCTGTATAGATGGTAGATCGGGTAATCCGCTATTAATAGATAATAGCGATTATTTCTGACGTGACCCATCGATCCAGCTAGCGGGATAATATTCAGTTTTTATCAGAGTAATAATAGTTAAAATATTATCGTAACCTTTTTCCTGGCGCCCATATTATTAGAAATTTGGAAACGGGTTAAAACGAATCGCCCAATAATTGTAGCAGTTAGCGGTATGTTTCAATATGTTCAAATCAAAGGTTCGAAATGCATGCAAGTGAGATTGCGCGGCAACGTAAGTTTTTCCCTCTCTTAGAATTATTACACAACAACTACTCATTATTTTTGAAGTGCATAACATCACTTAAATATATACCAATTAAGGATAAATTTCATTGAGAAATAAATAAACTATTTGCAGCATTTTCAAGAAAATCTCACTCGGGATTCGTGTTAAGTACACTTAAAGGTTAAAATATATATATACCTGATACAACCAGATAATACTGCTGATGCATGTATCAAGTTTCAACTCGAAAGTTTCTAATCTGACATTTGTGCGTAATTCATTAAATCCATCCATCGATATATCCACTCATCCACGGAGACACATATCCCTATTTTCGGGTACAAAATTGCGGGTAGCTCCTCGTCACCTCCACCAATCTTAACCAACTTCCAAACAACAATATTGTGGATTCTAACGCAGACTTGGTTATGAGCGGAATGCGATGTTCGCTGACGTCATCCTCATCACTAGTTGTAACCATACTTCCAACATAAGCATAAGAAATATGAAACAGGATTGGATAGAAAGTAAATAAATATTCGACACAGTGATATTAAATCTTAAATTGAATTATTTAAGATATTATTATATTATTTCCAGGGTACAACTCCGTTATCATTGCCCAAAAATTATCTAAATTTAGATTTTTATAGTCTAGTCTCCAAAGACATTCGGCAAGATGCATCACCATATCCTCGTGACGTTACTTTCAAGGACCAGTTTTCTCACTTCGCTCGCTCGATCCAAGTCACGGCGAGGCTCGGGCATTCGTTCGTCGTGTTCACTATAAACAATCTTCAAACTATCAACCGCATTATTACCAAATTACTTTTATAAGAATTCATTTTCATGGTTAAATTCACCACCCTGCGTTACGTTAATGCGGTGACAGTCAAATGAACATCGCACAGCGCATAAGCCAGTCTCCCCTCGAATACCCACATTATTAGGCCTTAGCCCTAACATTGAGTGAAATCTCACTCAAAAGACCCGTAACCACGGATTTTAGATCACAAATTCGAGATCGTAGTGCTAAGGTTATTCTAAAACGTTTCCATCCCTATACTATACTAGTATAGAAAAGGAAAACATGGATTGATTGATTGATTTTTTTTTCGTGTTTCCGGGCGCGTCAACTGCTTCAGTCATTAGTCATTAGTGTAGTGCATGTTAGTGTAAGTGTGTGTATAAGGGGAGAGGATAGCTGAAAAGCTAGTGACGAAAATCCTACCGCTGTCAGGACTCGAACCTAGGACTTAGGACCTCCCGGTCTGAGGCGCTGCAGTGACATCAGTTTTTTTTTTTTTTTTTTTTTTATTTAAAGCTTTTTAACCATATATCTTATACTTTTATTTTACATAATGACAGAAATGCATAAATGTATTTCATACCGGTGCTATTGGGTTGTGCAAGGAATATTTTGACATCTAAGGGTAAAAATATTTTTATCTTATTCAATCTTTTGATTAGGTATTCCCTTTCCTCTTTATATATTGAACATTGCCATATTACATGATTTAGATCCTGATTATTGTATCCACAATTACATGCTGGATCAGATATCAATTTGACTCTAAATAATGAAGAGTTTAGACTGTAATGGCCAGCTCTACATCGGTTCACCATTGAAGCAAAATCTCTCTCAATGGATTTGCCATGAAACCAAGGTCTCTCAGCTTCTTTATAAAATGATGCAAAGTATTCCTTGCCTTTGATGTTTGCGGCTTGCTTAATACTATTAACCGTTTCCTTCATAGCACTGCTCTTAAAAATATAATGAAAATCGTTATAAGGTATTTTTAAATTTGAAGGTTTCTTAGTTGTAGCAGTTTTGCCAGCAGTCAGCCATTTCATTTCCACTAATCCCTTTGTGTGCAGGTATCCAAATAATATTAACTTTAAAGTTATTGTCAGTATGAAATTCCTTTATCTTATTTTTAATATCTAGTAAATAGTAATTAGTTCTTATATTTACTGTCTTTTTTTCTAATGTTAATAACACACTAAGGAATCAGTGTAAATATCAACATCTCTGTCTTTGTGCTTCAAAGCTATGTCCATTGCATCTCTGATAGCTATACATTCAGCGGTGAAAATTGATGCATATGGATGCAGACTTCTAATTACGTGAACATTGATATCAGGACAGATACAAGCAGTTCCAACTGCTTTGGCATCCTTGACTTTACTTCCATCAGTGTAAATGGATATAGCTTGTGAATTTAGTACTGACTTTTGGAAGAATTCATTAGGATTCTTTGCATCCACTAACAATTTTCCATATTCTTTATCCAAGAATACCTGGTACATTAAAGTGTCATAATTAAACTTATATAATGGAAAATTTTGATCAGCTACAACTATTTTTCTAAACATATAATGTTTTTCATACAATTCTGTAATACATGGACTTTCTTCCTGTGATCAATTGTAATATTTTAAAATAGTTTTGAATTCCTTCATATGTTACAGACTTTTTGTGAGTAATGCTCTTAATTAAGAATTTATTACATAAAATTTTACACGATCCTCAATTCTCATTAATTTGGATTCAGCCAGAAGTACATTAGTGGGAGTGCTATTCCTGTATCCTAGGGCTAATCTAATCGCTGTGTACTGTAATCTTTCTAATTTGTCCTTTAGTTGTTTTTGTTTGGGGTAATAAACAAAACAGCCATAGTCTATTATAGATCTCACATAGCTCTTATAAAAATGTAATAATGTAACAGGCTCAGCTCCCCACCATGTACCTCTGAGAAATTTAATGATATTCATTGCTTTACAACATTTTTCTTGTATATACCTTATATGTGCATAAAAGTTTTCTGAAATCAAATATTAGACCTAGAAACCGAACAGATTCAGAAGATTTTATTCTGGAGCCTCCTACATTGATATCAATTTCCCCTGGGAGTATGTTTCTTTGATTGAAATGAATAAAAACAGTTTTGTGATGTGAGAGCTCCAGCCCTAACCTTAGTAGTTCTTTTTTTATAGTTTCAATTGCATTCTCCATTATTTGTTTATCACTACTTGGTCTTTTAGTTTTCATATATAAAGCTATATCATCAGCAAATTGAGATACTTTAATACACTCTGGAAGATCATTCATTATTTTAGATATGTACAATGTGAATAAAGTTGGACTCGACACTCCTCCTTGAGCCACACCTTTATAAACATTACGAAATTCACCCTCAACACGTTAGTGTATAAATACCTCTTACTGGTCAAAAATTTATAAAACATTATCATGCGTTCAGGACATCCTATTTCAGCTATCTTTTCCATAAGTAAGTCACTATTAACATTGTCAAAAGCTTCACTTACATCTAAAAAAGCAGCAAGAACATCTTCTTTATGCATAAAGCATCTTCAACACATAAGTTCAGGGCAGTAATATTATCAGCACAAGACAAACCTTGTCTGAACCCAGTTTGATGCTTTGCTATTATATTATTTTTCTAACCACCACTTTAACCTTTCAGTTACCATTTTGTCAAATAATTTACAAATGCATGATGTAAGAGCCAAGGGTCTTAGATTGTTACTATTTGGCTTCTCAATGAAATGAACATATATTTCCTTCCAACTGTTTGGGTATTTTTTCTACATACATTCTATTAAATATATCCAATAGCATAATATGATAATTACCAGGTAGGTTAGTTAATAATTCATAATTAATACCATCAATGCCAGGAGCAGAGTTCTTATTCCTTGTTTTCATAGCTCTGCTGAATTCAACAAAGTTGAAGGGATTATCTAGAAAGGGAGTATTTTGACATACAGGCAGCATATTGGGATTAGTAGGAACCCAAGGTGGGCATATTTTTGATAAAGCACTAACCACTTTTTTTTCTTGCTGTAAATTTTCATGTACATTATTAGTCTTAATTTTTACCCATTTATTTTTGAATATTTTGCCTTATTCCATGTATATGTTAGATTAGAATTAATATTTATTGATTTTGCAAAATTTCTGAAACTTTCAATTTTTTCCTTTTAAATAGTTTTTAGCACAAGCTACATTCCTTTTATATTCAATAAGATCTTTTAATTCTTTGGTGATTTCCATTTTCGATATGCTGCCTTTCTTAATCTTTTCATTTTATCACACTCTGCATCCCACCAAGGCACAGGATTGTGATTATTTTTAACTTTTCTTTTTTTTACCACAGGGGTATTGTCCTGAACTGCTTTTGTCACAATGTCTACAAATATATTATATTTACCAGTACCAGGGGAGTTAACATATTCTGTCATTCCAAATTGATAATAGTTATCTTGAAGATGATTCCTCACTTTCTCCCAGTCTGTTTTCTTTGTGTTTATTTTAAATGTTTTCTTGTGATAGTAATCTTTTTCCACATTTACATTTATATATACTGGGAAATGGTCTGATCCCCAAGTTTCATTTTCTACTTTCACTTGAATTAGGTGTGAAATATCAGTAGTAGAAAAACTAAATCAATGTTTGATTTAGCACCTGTATAAGGTCCACATGAGTATAGGAACTGGAATTATGCAGAAACAGATTATGTGTGTTAACACTGTTATTCAACAGGTTTCCATCTGTTTTATTAAGGCGACAGTTCCATAGCTGATTGTGAGCATTAAAGTCACCCATGATTATAGTTTTACTGTTTGGATAAGCATTTCCCATTATTGAGTCCCAATCTTCCTGACTTATATTAAATTTTGGAGGCTTGTAACCAGCAATAATATTCAAGTTTTCTTTCACATTAGTAATTTTAATTCCACCTAGTTCACACATACTGTGTGGATATTTTAGGTCTTTAATCTCTACAAAAGCTATATTTTTCCTTACAATAAAAATGATTCCTCCACCTCTTTGCTGAACCCTATCTTTTCTGACTATTACAAATCCTGGAAAATCAATATTACTTTCACTTCTATTTTCTGTAAGCCATGTTTCAACACAAATCACAATGTCCATATTTTCTAAGGTCTTCTGCAATTCCTCTGATCTTCTAAGGATGCTTCTAGTATTCCAAAACAATAATCTTAAATCACAGCTTGTGAATTTATGTTGACTTGGACTTCTGATCATAACTAGATTTTGTTTTCCAACTCCTCAGTTGACACTTCTGATTCTTGTTCATTGTTTACTAATTTTTTCATAATAGTAGTTATTCTCCTTTTACATTTTTCTTATTTATATATCTGTGTATCTCTTGTAACATGACAACCAGTCCTGGAATATTCTCTGTATATTTTTTAGCTAGCATAGGAATGTCATTGTATGGATGTTCATATGATTTAACAATAAAGTCAATAGCACTTTCCATTGGGATGGGAAAAATTGAAATTAATGTATCTGAAATTTGATTTTGTATTTCACTGAAGTGTTGCACAAGATCTTCAGGTACTGATGATATTTTCACTTTCTTTTAACACTCTGAGATCGTTCTGCAATTTCATTGCTGTCTGAGATGCTGGAATTATTTGTTGAATGCAATCTCTTTCCTTTGTCTGTATCCTGTGTTTTAGCTGTATCCTTCCTTGGTTGTAGCTTGTTATCCACACTTTTCACTTTTGTATGGGAAACACTAGGCAGAGTTAATATTAGCACCACTTTGTTCAATGATTTCTTCAACACTAGTAGGAGCATCCTTTTCCACTTCCGTATTATCCTCTTGGTTACTACTCTTGCTTTACTAGCATCAGTCACATTGTTCTCCTGTTCCATAACCTGTACATCACTGCTTAATACATTACTCCTACACAGACTCTCATTTTCATTTGGTTCAACACCTACGTTCTCTGTCCCTGTTTCATCATTGTTAGATCTTGTACAATATTTGGCCGTGTGTCCTTCTTTTGACATAGAAAGCAGCTTATTTTATCTGTAGAGATATACACATAATACTTGGTAGAATCGTATATAATTGACATATATTCAGGAAGTTTGTCTATTTCATTTGGTTCCAGATATATTTGCCTTCTAAAGCTTAAGATATGTTGATAACCAGGATTGTTTATACCAGCTTTTATATAGGTAATAGTTGCACTGGTGTTAATATTGAATTCTTTCAGTTTTTCAATAAGAACATAGTTAGGTATAACTGGACAAACATTAGAAAAAATGACTCTTTTAGTCTTTGTGATCAGGGGCCTTATTTCCAAATAATGATTTTTAACTTTTATTTTGTTGCAGCCTGCTGCAGTTACTTTATTTGCAATGCTAGGATTTGCGAGGTAAAGCATATCCTACCTTGAGAAATACAGGATACATACCGTATATTTTCTGGTCCAACTATTTGTCCGATCGCTACAGTATATTCTTGTACATTTAACCCTTCAACAGAATCAATAATTACTGCACTTTCTTTTTTTGGATACATGTGGTTCTGTAACACATTGGCGTACGATTTCTGCAGATTCTCTGATGGCATCTTGTAGGTTTTCATTTCACTAGGTGTATCCATTTTCTCAGAAAATTAGTGGAAGGCAGATAAACTGCCCCCGCTGCGTGTAAACTTTACAGTTCAGTTTTTGATTGAGACACTCACTTCAAACACAGTTTGCAAATAAAGCAAGATTATTCACTTAACCTAAACTTGTCAAATAACTCGCCGCACTCCTCCGATCCGTACCGCTAAAGAATCTTAACAAAATTTGTAAGAGGCTATTACAATTCAGTGACATCAGTTGATGCACTGAGCTACCACTCCCGGTGAAAACTTGGGCAACAATGCCTAGAGCATTCTTAGAATTAATTCATATTTGGTTGCATAAACAAAGATATTCTTCGTTTCACTCATGAATTCTTTATTTCGCCCCCATAGAGTTCTAAATGTTCATTACTGAAGGAAAATACCCTTTATCAGCGTGAATCCAGTGCTCTCTTAGCTTAATACTTACAGATGCGATGTCGACATCGTTGTTTTTATAGACACATCGTGGTTTTTCACATTAAAGCCGATGCTTTTCTAACATGGATGTTTTGTGTTCAATGTTTTTACATTTTCGATGTTTTGTTTCTGAATAAAATATTCCTAATTTTGTAAAAGTCAAAATATGCAATAATAATGGATGGTACCTTCTTCGGCAAACTGACGACTGGCCCATTGGGATGTCCCTGGGAAAACAAGCCCTTAGGCTGTTTTGTCTATTATTATTATTATTATTATTATTATTATTATTATTATTATTATTATTATTATTATTATTATTATTATTATTATTATTAACGTTTTCCCTTAAACCTTAATAATAAAGTAATAAACACGACCATTGTCAAATTAAATTCTGTAGGGCATGAATGTAATGGTAGAAGCTACCTAAATCAGTATTAACACATAAGTGAATAAAAAAACATCGATAGTTTTTTGGTGGATATATTTCAGTACTATTAAAATCGATATTTTAATTTAGAACAACGATATTTGATATCATGCATGTTTTGTTATGGATGTCGCGGGACTTCTTAATAGTGACCTTCGTCGTAAGTTTCTTCGCGTAGCTCCGAAACGCAGCCTTCCGCTTTCGGGGCACCACGGTGTCATCTTTTGATTCTGCTAGCATTACGCTTTAGTTCATCGTCTGTATAGCTGTTATTCTTGTTTTTATTCTTGCTCATTATACAATCCCACAGGGGTATAAGGTACTTGAAAATAAAGGGCTGTATATTGTTTGTTCAATACCATTGGGACACATGTAGCCCAATTTCATGGACCAGTGGGACAATAATATATTTATTTACTGAGTTATTATTTGTTCCGTAATCCTGAGTAGAAATCAGAAATAAGGTGAATGCCGGAGCAGTACCCTACGAAACGGGCCACGGACCGCGCGCGATCTGTCCTTCCTCTTCCCTGTCCTATCATCTCCCCTTACACACACACTTACACTAACATGAACTACACTACCATATATTCCGGAAGACCGGTCGGGAGCTCAGAGTTTGTCCCGGCTGGGGCGGTGCCTCGCTGGTGGGAGAGTCCTGGTTAGGGGGAAACCCCACTAGCCGACGGTAGGTCGGTGCCGGATCTCGCCACCCAGCTGGAGAAGGCCACCTCCATCTCCCGAGAAACAAACATGCACTACACTAACGGGGCTAATGACCAAAGCAGTTGACGCGCCCGGAAACACGAAAAAACCAAACCAAACCAAAATCAGAAATACATAAATGCACAAAGCAAAACACAACAAAATCATAAATCTACAGTGGAAAACTAAAAAAAGTACGACAAATAACTCAGCGTGTTGTGCCATTTAGCCGTTTCCATCCAAGGAACAAGATAGTGCATCCATCTTTGGGCAATGTTCGGCACTAAAGATCCCGTGCTAGTCTCAGAACCAGTGGGACAGCAGTTCCAAGTTACTACTATTCCCATTAAGATCTGAATAGTTTTCTCATGCGACACCATATCCTGTTGGGAGTCAAAGGGTTAAAAAACATCAATGTTTAAAACCATCAATTGTGTATGGACGATATTTTAATTACGAACATTGATATTTACCGGCAGAGGAGGCTCAGTGCAGTGAAATCAGCTGATGTCACTGCAGTGCCTCTGACTGGGACGTCCTAGGTTCGAGTCCCGATAGTTGCAAGATTTTCGACACTAGCTTGTCAGCTAAATCGAAATCAGTCGCTGTCTAGAGGCCGCCTACACTTTCTGATCGGTAGTTTTCCGTGGTTCCTCCGTTCAACGCCAGGCAAATGCCGGAGTAGTTCCTTAACAAACTGACCACGGACCTGCTTTCTTTTCTCTTCCTTGTCCTATTCTCACACTACATGCACTACACTACCAAACATTGCGAGAGACCGGTCGGGATCTTAGAGCTTGTCACGACTGAGGCGGTGCCCCGCTGGTGGGAAATGTCTGGTTGACGAAAACCCTGCTAGCCGACGGTAGGTCGGAACTCGCCATCCAGCGGGGGAAGGTCTCCGCTAGTTCTCGTTGAAACATATGCACCACACTTACGGGACTAATAATCTCGATAGTTGACGTGCGAGGAATCACTAATAACCACCAACCAACATTAATATTTGGTAACATCGCTGTTTCTTTATCGATGTCGCAGGACTTCTTAATAGTGACCTTGGACGCAAGTTTCTTCGCGTGGCACGAAGCGCAGCCCTCCGCTTTTGGGGCAGCACCAGGGTCACGGGGCACATCAAACACGCCGCGGCGCGCGTAATTCTCGTCCCTCTTGACACGTACTGTTTAATGGAGCGCTTTTTGACTACGAGGACACCGTCAGCCCAGAATGTGGTTAAACGTTTCCTGATAATGTATGTTGCTCTCGTAGTTGCTGCTGTCTTGCTGGTTTAATTCCTCAATAAAACGAATCCACTGTCCTGTTTTAAGACAATCATTTATTAACAATTAGCATGACATGTCATAACTTGGATGGTTACATCATCAGGTTACTGACTGAGTGAAAATGTTATTCCGTGGTGTTACATCAGTAAATTCGTTTAACTGATAAATATAACTAACAATCGGGAAGATTTCTTCTAGTTTTTCTACAAGTTCTACTGGTTTTATTCCTGGTGGGTACTTTCTGTTGGGTGTTTATATACTGATATTCTAGTTTCCGATCACTATCTCTCTTTTTTGTTAAGATGTGATGTGCTGTCTTTTTTACAAATACTTAACGCTGAATATATTCAGCTGAATTATTTCATTATTGAAATAATACAATTAATATTTCGAGTATCGTTTAAATTAATAGTTGACGTGAACTTTTATGACAAAACAAGTTATCGAGAAACGCTAAAGAATAAATTAAAATCTACGGTATTTTGTTATTTCAACATTATTTTTCCATAATTTTCATTTATTCACAAATGTAGTCATTTATATTTAGAAGGTTTTAAAATTAATCATAAATGGTGTTCAGAAAATGTCAGAAATCCTGTTACCGCCCGGGATCGAACTGGGGACTACCCGCATGTGAGGTGCACGTAATAACCGAAACACAACGAAAAAGATGGCGTAAGAATGTAATATTAAACAAACATTTATGGAAATAATGTACAAAATTGAACGAACTGAAAGACTGTGAGTCTTGAAATATTTCGACCAAAACTTGGGTCTTATCCCGCAGCTGACTTAACGATCAAAAGAAACGGACTAACGCAGCCAGTTGAAACTGCGTAGTTTGAATAATGGCTGAATTCTTAATTTTGAACGAATGCTAACATGTTCGGTAACAAAGCATTTTACGGTAAAAATGCGTTGGAAATTATGCATTACCCAGTCTCAAGATTGTCTCATGTTAATCGGGGAGGGCGAAGTTGCCATCTGGGAAATGCGTAGCGAAGCGTCAACTGATTATATACTGGGTTATATCTGGGACACAAGAATACTTGGAAATTATGCGTTACACGTTACCATTTGTAGTACGAGTGTTTAGTGAACACATACAATGTGCACTTTGGTTGGAGAGTTCGTTCTGTTTTTTCTTTCGGGGTTTATTCTTTCTCGTTGAGTGCGGTAACGGATAAAATCGATAAACTTATTGGTAAGTATCAATATTTTTATATTTGTTTGTGCCGGTCCATTAGACAAACATATCTCTGGGAACATTGATTACTTATCTGAGCACTTACTGAGAAGAGTGGCAAAGTACGCCATTAATTTACCACCCTAGAGCCTAATTTACTGCCATTAATTTACTTCGTAATGAAGTATATTACCACACTAAGGCGGTTAAGTACTTCATTACGAAACTGATTATAATGGCCTAATGTTTGACTTGACCTAACCAAATAGAATAAAAAAATATTATTATCCTTATCTTACTAATCACTGCATAACTATTTATGCTGATATTCTGCTATATAGCTTAACCACCCCATTACTTAACACAATCATTCACACTCCAAGCCATATTGAGATTGACGGTCGAGACGGTCGAGATTGACGAAATCTTTTCAGACTAAATTTGTTTGTTTTGTTAAAAAGAGTAAAAAATTGGGTTCGCAACATCTATTTGCCGTATCAAACGTAAGTACTGTCGTTGATAATAAGGAAACTGTTGTTGTTCAACTGGTTAAAAATGCAAAGATAATCAACGGGAAATATTTGCACTACAACGTATACTCAGCTGCACGCTCCTTTACCTGAAACTCGCTTTTTGTGTTAAAAGTGGGTTCAGAAAACAAACATTCGATTGTAAGCAAACTATGTTAGTAACATTATTCATAGAATAATTGCAACGCCAACTATGAAAGAATTGAAAATCATCTGATGTTTTTTCGAGTAGTTTTCCTTGTAACATACGTGCAAACGTGCGAAACCTGTAAATTGTATTTTTGTTGACCAGGCATGCCAATGTCGCCGGCAATGTTATTAGCTTACTGGATCGTGGGCACTGCGCTTAGAGCAACTGGCGCGAAATTTAAAAGCAAAGACAATTTTGCAATTTACTCCAGCGTGGCGGTATATCCCTTTATACTTGACACATGACAGTTGTTTGGGGAGCTGTTGACCGGAATTTTGCTTTATTAATTCCCATTCTCTCTACTGAAGCAAAGAAATGACCAATTAAAATGTAATAACACTGTAATAATAAATATAATATTTACTGTAGAAAATTTTAAATTTATAACGAAATTCATTCAATTAATTAGTTGCTTACGTTATAAATATGATCTATCAGTCAATAAATGAGCATGTATTTTATATTCAGCGTAAATTAAAAGTTCTTTATAAGAAAATATCAAGTAATTTGGGCACTATACCTATAGATCCCCTACCACACACACACACACGCATAGACACACACACATCCACATAAAAATCCTGGGTGTGCCACTGAGAGTAAAATTAAACATTTTGAATCGAAAGTAACTTAATTTTGGTATGGTGTTTTCGAAGGAATGCAATAATTTCAGTAACTTCCTACGTTCAGAAGGTTTGGAGATTCTTCTCTTAAAAGAGCTGGAAGAAAAGTAAAAATTGTTGACTTAAAGAAACTTGTTAATGTATTTAACATTAACATACAACATTGGTTATAGAATACAAATACAATTAATTCAAATAGAAAAAGTCTAGCAAAGTTAGAACATGGAACTTGATTTTTCTTCGGGATGTTCATAATTTTTCCTTGGGATCTCGTACACAGTAACATGTTCTCTTCCTGTCTACATATGCAAACTAATCCAGGTGAGTCCACCTATCACAGTATCAAATTCTCAATTTATCAAAAACATCCTACAATGAGTAACTTGGAACATGTCCTTACTTTTCTCTCAACTTACTTCTACGAACTGAAACTTTCTTTCCGAGATAAAAAAATAATTGATTTAAATAGCGTTAAATAGACAAAAATAGTGTTAAAACATGATATTACGTATACATGTATATGAGATAAAAGGATTCAAATAATGACTTTTAGAGTGGTAATGTTCTTGGAGTGTTGTTTCAATCATCATCAAATATTATAAACTGTTATTATTTTTAATGATTACACCAGTTAATTATAAATCACTTACGAATCACAAACTATTATTGCGTGAAAAAATAATCTTGAACAGTAGCGTAGAAGATTAAAACCATCGGTTTCCGTAGTGTAGCGGTTATCACGTGCGCCTCACACGCGCAAGGTCCCCGGTTCGATCCCGGGCGGAAACACTTTTCTTTTTGTTACTCAAACAATGGATAATAACATTCTCCACCTGGAACCCAAAACAACGGAACATGCTACTGACGCATTGTTCCGTTTCGGCGGGCGCAAGCGCTGATGTTCTCGGAAGCGCGACTCACCCACCGCGCCGGACCGAAGGCGTAATAGAAATTGGGGCTGTGCTTGCGCAGGTGTGCTCGGAGCCCTGCCGCCTGCACCTGCTGTGCGAGCTGGCCGCGTCCCCGGAGCAGTTCTTCCCGGTAGCGGACGTGTTTCTGCGCGAACTCAGGTGAGCTTAGGGACGGCAAAATACCATCGATGTTTTCCACCAGAAACATCGATATTTTGCTTTCGATATTTTCTTCACATCGATGTTTTTTTATTTTTTTAAATATTTTTTTTTAAATAAACGAGTTTAAGCATGTTGTAGAGTAGTAGCAATTCACAGCAATATCGTTGTTTTGCGTCATCCTCTTTATCACGCTGCACATTTTGCTTGTGCAATGTGAGGAAGTTTGGGAGCTGCTCGTGTTATGAATGCATGTTATCGCCAGACGTGTCATTGTCTGAATCGACAGTGAAACACGAAATCGATAGCAAAACACGGTGTTTTTTGGTGTTAATTTTATTCTTTACATTCGATGATACTTTTTACATACTACTAACATGCTGGTAACCAAACAATGAAATATATCCCTTTTATGTGCTGTAATTAAAAATTGATACGAAAATAGCATGTTTATTTGTCTATAATTAAAACATCTATGTTTTCTCGTCGATGTTTTCATCGACATCGCAAACTCTTTAGCGATGTATGGAAACATTGATATATCAATGTTTTGGTAAAATTTGCCTTCACTAGGTGAAGTGGGCCGTGACCCACGACACGCGCCACACGTCTCACTACGCACGCCCCACTGCGCCCCGCCCCGCCCCTCAGCCCCGCCCAGGCCGTTTGGTAACACTACTATACTCTTTGTGTAACACTACTAGCAATGCTGTACGATTAGTGACCCAATACGAGGACAAGTGTTTCAGTGTAGCATCTGCTGTCACTGCAGTGCCTCCGACCGAAAGGTTCGAGATTCTAGGTTCGAGTTTCGCCGGCGGCGGCAGAATTTTTGACCCTCGCTTGTCAGCTAAGTCGAATTCAGTCGCTGTCTGGAGGAGAATTCTAGAGGCCGGCTGCTCTGGTTGGTAGTTTTCCGTGGTTTCTCTGATCAACACCGGGCGAATACCGGAGTAGTACCCTACCAAACGGGCCACGGACCGCGCGCGATCTTTCCTTCTTCTTCCTTGTCCTCTCCTCTCCTCTTACACACACACACACACTTACACTAACATGCACTACACTACCACGTATTCCGGGAGATCGGTCGGGAGCTTAGAGCTTGTCCCGTCTGAGACAGTGCATCGCAAGTGCGAGGTGCCTAGTTGGGGAATATACCTGCAAGCAGACGGTAAGTGGGCGCCGGATCTCGTCATCCAGCTGGGGAAGATCACCGCCACCTCCCGCGATAAAACACTTTCGGGAGCGTTGACGCGCCCGGGGTCATTAATCAATCAATCACGTTGAACGCACGCAGTGAACATAAGATTGTAATTAAGAACAGCTGCAGAAAATATGTGAGTGGCAGGAATAAAAAAGGAACTTTCAGGAACTTTTTTATATTAATTTTCGATTAATATTACTAATGTGTACTTTCCAATGCGAGTAGAAACTATGCAGTATCCGGTTGTGTGAGATGTCTGAGGTTTCGTTAGATACCGGGGAATTCGGAAAATCACAAAATCAATTAAACAGATTCATTTTTGAGTGAAAATACAAATGTTTTATTCCATTATTCCGTTTATTCTCATAGTAGTAGAGACTAAATTCTCATACTTAGTGCGTCACGGTTTAAGATACTGCAGCTTCATGCAACAGCAAAGCTCTTAGGAAGAGGTCGCCCGCTATTACATATTTGTTCTTCACGTGTTATGGAACAGCACTTTTATGTTCTTGGTATGTAAAGAACTATTGTGATTATAACAATATTATGCTACGTTATTGCAATATTCGTGAATTTAAAAAAATGATTGGAATGTAATACGAAAGTATTTTATTTGTTTTTGAGAAATGCACATACGTAATATTGAACTTTTTTTGTGTAGACTTGTTCAGTACAATTTTTGCTACTAGAAGCCACTCGTAATAACTGTTTTGATACTGTTTCTGAGTTCCTATTTCTATTTTTAATTCATAAACACTTCAAAAATTATGCAAATGAACGATTAGTTTATAAAACTAGTTCTACTTCTGCAAGAAATATACTGTTGGAAACATTAAGGGATTTTAAGGAAATCTATGATGTATCCAATAAAATCATGAGTATTTTTGCTGATCAGTTGTATAAATTGGTGAATATTTTAAAAACTTATATTTGTTAACAACTACAATTTCAAATAACCTTACACAATCAAGTGTTGAAACGTTCAAATTTTACCAAAAAAAAAAACCGTTCAAAAAATTTCGTTTCAGTTTTTGCATGTTATTAGGCAAACGAAATAAAAACTATTTTGTTTCAAACAGTTACTTAATAATCCAATATTGAATAAAACAATAACTTTTTTGTTTTAATCGTTATATTTTCCCTTTTATTTATGCATTATTTAATTTTTCGGGTATTTTAGTTTCAGTTTAGACTCGGATATCTTTAAATATTTTATTTAAAAAATATTAATTGAAAATATAATTTAATAATTTAAGAAATAATATGTCATTTTCAGAATATTTATAATTTTTTTTTCAAAATATGCCTTAATCTGGTACATTTTTGAGGGGGAGTATTATTTCCAGGGTCTACCTGGAGTTTGACTCTATGTTTAGGCGAATACTAGCTATTTTGAGGGAATTTTAACGTGGTTTGAACTATATTTTCGCCAGTACTTTCACCTGATTCTTGCTGTCCGAACGTATTTAAATAAAAATAATGAGCCAATTTTCGCTTGGCCAGCGCTGCCTCAAGATGTTACATCAGCCACTGAACTTGAACCGAACTTTTAGATAAGATATCTACTGGATGAGTCAAACAATTCAATAGCGGATCATTATCGTCCACACAAGAACAATGAGAAACTCATGTTTTAAATAATGTTTCTAACTTTTCTATAATTAGAGAATACAATATCCTCTCGGATCCGCGCTGTCGGAACGATTTCTAAAATATGAGCAAACACCCCCTTTGATTACATAAGCTGCTACAAGATTAATTGTAACTTGAAAAGAACGTAATGGAAGCAGTGCGAAACAATTAGAAGAACCATTTAAAATGTGATTTATTATGGCCCATGAAAAAGCAATGAATCCCAATAGAAATTAACGTTTGAAATAATTTTTCTGTGACGGAATACACGAGCGTGGTTTCAGACAAAATTTAAGTGATGTATTATTTTTAATGAAAGGAAACACATTTTTTTAAATTATTGATTTTATGAAATTAATTTATACATTTCGTCTCATTTGGTACTTTTAATTTACAAACACTTTGAAATAAAACATAACGATATCTTCATTTTAGTATTTATACCCCTGTTGCATTTTATACTAGAAATAGTTTTGAATTTATACAGAGCAGAGGCGCGTAATTTATTAAATATTAAAATTTCTTTAATTCTTATGGGTATGAAAATAAATGTACTAATAATGTAAGATCTTGGGGAAAATGTATGTTTTTTTTAAATCTATACATTTTCGTGGGACAATGCCTCGCGCCACCTCCCCACCATCTCCATGATGGCGGGGAGTTAGTCCTACGCTAAAAACTGCATTCTCTATACTAATCAAATGATGTCCACTTCACAACCGTGAATTAAATAATGCAAGTAGGTAATTTATGTGATTTCCCTCTTACTGCAACTGGAGCACTAAAAGAAACCGCGAACTCGATTGAATAGCTCTTGCCTTGGACTCTGAAAAAGGAAGCAAAGTGCGCGCTCTGCGGCTTCATTACTACAGAACAGTAGGTGAAGGCGACGCGGGTACCACTCGCCTAGTGTAAATACTGACTTGATTTGCATTACAATGAAGGCCAGAGGGAATTTCTGTTATGATCTCCACACAGCGTGCTGACGTTCTTTTAACGACTGCTACAAGCTGCCTCTCTCTAACGCAAGTAACCAATGTGGTCAGGTAATATAGTTCGTCTTTCACAATGGGACAGAAGGGTTTTTTAGGCATTGCTTCCTGTGTTTTTTTTCTTGGTGGATATTCGAGCAAGCCAATTGGCCACGTCAGGCGTCGAACAAGACATCGACTGAGTGGACAGAAATAAGGACCAAAGGAGCTAGAACTGTCATGAAAATTGATTGTGACGAAAACGTCTTAATTGAAAGGACATATAAGCGAAATGAAATATGAATTATTCATTACAAATCTGTTATGCTGTAGGTTTTTTAAATATGTGTCTCTATTGAAATTAAAAGATTTTTCCGTGCCATAATGAACTCATTATAACACCCCACAACACTGTTCCGTCAATCAAAAACAAAACCATTGCCCCCAAAATATTATGAATTTAATTAAATACGAAAATTAATCTGAGACGTTACTGGCTGAGATTTATAAGTATGTACATTAAAATGAAAGTCAACATATTAACATGGCTTGTTCAATCCCACCTATTAAGGTGGTTAAATGAAATTATTTCTACCGTTAAGAGTAGGTTTAAAGGTAACTTACTCTGGCAGGGAATAAGCCAAAATTATAGCTGAACATCGGGAAGAAACATTTAAACTTCATCCTGTAATAAACAATTCGTTTAATACTGAAATCGTAGATTACTTAAACATAGAAATCAAGTTCACATCCCCTTTAGAGACAGGATCAATAATCAAATTCTTTAAACTTAAAGAAACGCGAGAAAGTGATATAATTATCAATGCTAGCATTAAAATATTAAATAAATTGTTGCATCATTAACGTCATCGTCTCACTGTCAAACTTTTCCCAACATCATGGAAAAAATATTATAATTTTTTTTAAATCTAACAAGTATCCTAGATTCACTACAAACTATAGACCTATTTGTCTCTAACTGACCGTATCAAAAATATTTGAAAAGTGAATACTGTTTCGGCTTAATAAAATTTCCATCTTCAAACAAACACCGTATCAACTATTCAGTTTGGTTTCAAACCGAATTACTCTACAACCATCAATTAATTCAAATAACTGAATAAATCGCGCAAGTATTTTAGTCAAAGAAACATGCAGTAACAGTAATTCTAGACGTAATTTTAATCCTACGGTAGGGTCATGCACCAAGAACTCTAAAATAAATCCGCCCACTAAGAACACCTGAATATTTACTACGAATTATAAAAGTTTCATGTCATACAAACACTGTTACTAATTATTATTATTTGTCATTAAAATCAGCAACACAACTTCATAACCATTCCAATACCTGCAGGAGTACTGCGAGGCTCAGTACTGTCCCCACCATTGTTCATATTTATATCCATATTCCTATTAACGATGATTTCAACATTTCATTATATACATATGACTCTGCTCTATTTTCTACTCTATTCCGATAAATTAATAGAAAAAGATCACGTCCAAAATTCATCTTGACGATTATATTAAGTTGGACCCAAAACTGGAGAGAAAAAACCCTGATAAATGTGAGACAAACATTTTTACCCTATATAGAGCACAAAATACAACAGGGCTAACAATACTATGAACGAATATACGAATGGACCATCTAATCAATACAGTGCATTTATATTCTTTGATAAAATATTAATGTGAAAACCACGCATCAATATAGGACTCAGAATCATACTTCACAGGATCATTTTTTGTGCGAGTACCAATTTAGTGAGTTATATTAGGTGATTGTGCTATCGACCTGGACTACTCTTCGAATTTTGGACTACCTGGCTTCTCTTCGCGGACTTCGGACACCCGGCTTCATCCTCGGCTTCTCTTCACGGACTTCGGACACCCGGCTTCATCCTCGGCTTCTTTTCACGGACTTCGGACACCCGGCTTCATCCCTGGCTTCTCTTCGCGGACTTCGGACACCCGGCTTCATCCCTGGCTTCTCTTCGCGGACTTCGGACACCCGGCTTCATCCTCGGCTTCTCTTCACGGACTTCGACACCGGCTTCATCCCTGGCTTCTCTTCGCGGACTTCGGACACCTGGCCCTCTTCGGATACTACGACTCGGACGTTGACAACGCCTCTGAGACTAGCGGTCAACTGAACCGTGATCGACAACGGCACCTCTGGCCTGACTAGGCCAAGACTACCAGTAAACCTACAACCAGCTAAGGGTGAGAGTTACGAACCTAACTGGTTTAACAGACTACACTTCTGGTGAAGGACAACGCCAGGGCTGCAGCAGCAGCCGGCAAAAATGGAACCATTGGGACAAAAGTCACTTGCCGATAAGGCCAGCCATCACCAGGAAACAAACAATGCACGACGATCGGCGAAAGAACGATCTTACCAACACGAGGGGTCAAAAAAGGACAAAACTACTGCATGATGCCCGCGGTATGTCAGACAGTGACATGGAAGTAGTGGACGAGCACCCCGTGGAGCCGCGAGGCAAAGGCAAGGCAACCCACACCCAAGGCTGGACAACCAGGCAGCAAGGTTCTAGGAGAGGATGGCGAAACCTACGAATACCCTACAAAATTCGCGCGCACTCCCCTTCCATCACTACCTCCAATTATTTCCATGAATAATCGCTTCTCGGTGCTTCAGGACCAAGGACAGGCATCAGGACCAGGACCTTCCGGTACAACAAACAACCATGATGACAACACAGTTGACGCACATGACACTAAAAACCCCATCAGATCGACTCCCGGATTAAAACCCCGGATCGGAGCCTACCACCTGGACCTCAACAAGATCATAGACTGTAAGACCCTTGTGAAAGACTTAAATGAATGGACCAAGAACCTACCCACATGATAAACGACGAACCAAACGACATCCTCGACCTCGTAATCCACTCCACATCTATCATCGTCACGAATCCCTACCCCCGGCAGGAGTTAATATCAGATCATCTACCAATAATCTTCACGGTTCATATAACGCCTTACTCTCTGGCCCCGCCCATTCACCCTCCTCGCACCATAGACTGGAAAACTTCAAGCATCTCATATCGAAAAGATAAAACTCCTCCATCCTCAGTACCTGCCAAGAAATAGATAAAGCCATAGACCACTTCAACCATCAGATCAAATCCGCCATCCGCAAATCTACATTATATTCTTCGCCACATCACTTTCAAAACCTCCCGAATGAACTCCTAGACCTCATCAGACAAAAAAGACGAGCACAAAGACGTTACTACCGAACTAGACAAAAAGAGGACAAGACCATTTACCAACAATTCAAACGTGCACTCCACGACAAATTGACGCAACACCACGGAAATACTTGGGACAAGACTATACGGGACGCAAATTTAAAACACCCTGACCGACTAGGGAAAATAATGAAAACCATGAAGGCAGCCCCACAACCTATCTCTCCCATAATGCAACCAGATAACACCCACATACGACCCTCAAGGTCATTGCTGAAGCCTTCGCCCAATTCCACTCCTCCAAATTCCCAGAAACCAACCCCCCACTCCCTTCATCCGCTATCCTTAATTTCTTCAAAACCCCGCCACTTCCAACTGCTCAGCAACAGTTGTGGACTTTCACTGACAACGAAATACGAGACGAAATTCGACTTCTTGACCCGACAAAAGCTGCAGGCCCCGATGGAGTTCAGACGGCGGCGCTAAAACATCTGACCCATAATGCGACTCACCATTTGACTGTCATTTTCAACTCATGCGTACGCCTATCTCACTACCCCTCCATCTGGAAACATTCTACCGTCATCATGATCCAAAAACCAAACAAAGACCATAAACAACTCAGCAGTTACAGACCAATCAATCTGTTACCCACTTCTAGCAAACTATTTGAACGACTTTTACTCAGACGAATGACACCACTTCTGACTAACGTACTACGAAAAACACAGTTTGGTTTCAGAGAGAATAGGTCAGCGGTACTACAGACCCTACGACTTGCCCTAGACGTTTCAACATCCCTCCAATATCCATACGACGTCCCTGCCTTGTTTACCGATTTTAGCAGTGCGTTTGACTCAGTCAACCACGAGATCCTCCTTCTCAAAATAAAACCATACATCTCAGAATTCTTTCAGTCTTTTCTGAGAAATTACCTCTCCCTCCGCTCGCGTTTGACTCGGCGTCCCTCAGGGCGCTGTGCTGTCTCCTACCCTATTCAACTCTTCATTAATGACATACCTCCGCTCCTTCCGCGTACGACACCTTTCATGCTATTCCTCTTCCTATCCCATCCAAGCCGGCGTCCCTCAGGGCGCTGTGCTGTCTCCTACCCTATTCAACATCTTCATTAATGACATACCTGTACCTCACAATGTAAATGACTATCTATACGCAGACGACCTGGCATATACTGTTACCAATCACACGACCCAACTGGCATTATGGAAATTACGACAAGCCGCTAACCTTCTCACAGTCTGGGCCAGAGAAAACCAAATAACAATTAACGCATCCAAATGTCAAGCTATCATATTTCAATGGAAAAGAGCAAATCCAGCAATAGCCCTCATTCAAATTAATAACGTGGACATTCCATGGAAACGAGAAGTGACGTACCTTGGACTGACATTCAACTCTAAACTACTGTGGACGCGACACATCAAGGACAAGACCCAAAAAGCACACCGGACAATCAACGCCTTACTGCCCATCATGACAAACAAGAACGTTAAAGACAAAACCAAACTTTACATATACCATACGTACATCAAGCCAATGCACATATGGCGCTGAAACATGGGCCTCGACTTTTCAATCAAACTATAACTTGCTGACCAGACTGGAAAACAGAATAATCAGACTGACTTACAGACCCGCACCTGACGACTGCTACCTCGACATCAAAACTCAGCACGACATTAAACCTCTTGCGACAGAAACCTACGAAACTGCACGGAAACGACTGCTAGAAGCAATGTACAATCCTTCTTTCTCTGCTTTTGTCGAACCTCATCGTCATATCATAAACAGAACCATCCCTCACAATAGGAAGCGCCACCGCTTGACATATTCACCCTACCTCCACCTTCTCCCACAATATAGCTACGTAGACCATACGACCAAGCATCTGGACAACCAGCACTTTTACATTCACGACTTTTCAAAACTTCTGAAATGGCATACCTCTCTACTAAACGATGTGAGTTCCATAAAATCCAGAAATGTCCCGTTTTTCCAACAATCTCCATACACCATATACAGTTTTACCAATACCTTAACAAAACAACCTCTCTAAACCACCTAACAAATAAATCTCCCCCTTTAACAAAATAACCTCTCTAAATCCTAGACCTAACAAATTAACCCATCTTTTCATGTCCAAAACATCACCCATCCATTCACGCTTCCCATACGCCATTCTCTCCTATCACCAGTTCATCTGGGGGATGGAGAGTGAAGATAGATTGTTTTTTGCACCATGTTTAAAATCACACACATGCTGATGAGTACAATCTCTGTACAGGCAGCACGACCAAACACACACATACGCATCAATATAGTCGCAATAAAAGTTAAAATACAAATTTCCAAATTATTTCCAGTATTAAATGAACGCCCTTAGATGAAAATTGAATGTCGACTGCTATTATTCAAGTCAATTATCCTTTCCACCTTAAAACACCATGAATAATATATAATAAATATTCCTCTATTAATATATAATTAATTAATATTAATATTACTACTTTTTGATTGGGCACGCTGTCGAAATTTACATGATATTAATATATAAATATTTCGTAATTGATTTACCCTGCTAGGCTCATATATTTACCCTATACTGAAATATTTATTATATTGATTCTATTACCATTTATTTACAGGTATCAACTTACAACATGCTAGCTTCTTACCTTCGATATGCGGACGTGCTGTCTGTACAGAATTGCTATTTCTGGAAGTTCTGTTAATTTTTGAAAATTAATGGTAACTAACTATGAATTGGCCTTGTTGCAATGAACAATTTTTAAAAAATTTGATTTATAACCTTAATTAAGCACCTCTCGTTGACAATAACGTGATTTCTCTTTTATAAAAGAATTATCCTTCCTGTGCAGGTCAAAATCAAAGTTCATGGCTTACTGATATCTTTGCGCAGATTGATGACTTCTTGGTTGCACTCCGGTTGGATGTCCATCGCGCCTTCTTTCTTGATGTTGTCTATTTTATGTTAATGTTACTGTCCCACCTATATATACATATATATATATATATATTTCATAATGTCAAATTCTAGTTAAAAATTTCACCCGTGATATTGTTGTTTCGTTACCGGTTCGACAAATAACTCTACTAATTTATCAAGAGAAAAAAGTCGAAACGAATTTCACATTATACCCTTCGCTCTGATTGAAATACCAGTTCGTCACAGGCAGCGGTCGAGTCAACATCGTGCTGTACACAGTGACAGTAACCGTTGTAAGTGGAGAGCGTGTGAATTTCTTTAGTTTGAGTGTTACTAGTGGACATTTTGAACGGCCAAATACTGCAAGAGTAGTATAAAACTGTTTTCATTTTCCCCCCCTACGGGGGGATAATTCGTGAAATCACCTCGCTTCGGCATGACGCACCGGCTGAAGGAAGCCTCTGACTACAGGAGCCAACCCGCCTCAGGTCGCACTAACTGGAACAGAATCGTACAGAATTCTATGTATCCGGCCAAAGAACAAGGTTTGTTAATTGATGGGAAGGACTATAGCACATCACTAGAAAGGTATGTAGAAGCCTTAGCTACTATTGTTTCACCACGAAACATAATATACGCGTCGAAGATCTCGAACAGCAGAGTGTGCATCTTTCTTAGCAGTAAAGAACTAGTTAATGAAATAACAGATAAATATAAAACCATTAATATTGATGGCAGTAATCAAAATATGCGACCATTTGTTAGTAAGCAGTGGCGAGTAGTTCTTTCAAATGTATATCCAATGATCCCTAATGCTATTATTGAAGAAGAACTTGATAAATTGAACGTAGTGCAAGTTCACAAGTGTCATTCCTACGAGCGGGTTTCGGAAAGAAGAATTCACACTATTTTAAGCTTTCGTAGGCAAATGTATGTACCGGAAGACTCACTGAACAAATTACCTGATTCTATAGCAGTTGAGTATAAAGAGAGAGAAATTGGATTTATATATCTTATGGCAATATTAAATGTTATCAATGCAAGGAAGAAGGCATGTAGCAAGAAACAGTAAAATGTAGAAAATATTAATTCACCAATAGCAACCAATAGCAATGTAGATTTAGTACAAGCAACAAACGTGAACATTGAGAACAAACACAACGATAATTCTACTTTGATGAAGAATTTCCCCAATTGAGACTGGAAAGACAACTAAAGAACACTGTCGAGATTACAAGTACATCTAGCAATAAAACTACTGATTTAAAAAAAGAAGAAAGAAGATCAACCGTGAAAACAACTCTGAAAACAAAAGTGAGAAAAAGAACATTAGTGAACAGTTAGCTCCAGTTAAAGAAATATTAGAAGTAACCTCCAATGTTCTTAATTATGAACAACTCAAAGATTTTTTGGAAGATACGTACGGAACTAGTAATGCTCTACAAGTATCCCTTAACTATACTAAGGAAACTGATAAGTTGATTGCATTGCTTAGAGCTATGTATCCATTGCTAGAGGACAGAGGTATGAAGTCTCGTTTCACGAGAATCATGAAAAGGTTGAAGGATCCAGTAGTTTCTGATTCCTCAAGAGCATCCTCTGAGAACGAATGTTCATCAAGTGAAGAAGCAGAATGAAAATCAAAATTCTGCAATGGAATGTGAATGGCTTCCTGACACGATACGAGTTCTTCCAGAAACTTCAAAATGAGAAAAACTTTGATATTTTCTGTATACAAGAATCTAATTTCAAAACTAACTATTGTAAGCATATCAAAGGTTTTAAGTGTTACTACAAAAACAGATCGTCATGTGTGAATGCTAGTGGAGGTGTGGCAATGTTCGTGAATCGATAGTGAGTAGTGAAGTGCAAATAACAAGTGATCTTGAAGTGATAAAGAAGATCTCAAGAGAGTCAAGAAAAACTTAGCTGATCTTGACACTAATGAATGGAACAACTTACAGGGGTGCAAATTAAGATCAGTTAGAAGGTTTGAAGATGATAATCCAACGGTCAGCTTCTGCAGAAACGATCAGGTTGTCTTGACAAGATGCAGAATAGGACACACAAAATTTTCTCACAGCCACTTACTGAACAGGACTGATGCTGATAACGGCAATTCATGCAAGATTTCTCTTTCACTAGAACATTTGTTTGCATGCCTTAAATATGAAAGTTCACGAAAGAAGTACAACTTAAGTTCTCCTAAAGACCTCAATAACAAAGAACAGTGCATTAAATTCATTAGCTTTATAAGAGAAATTGAAGTTTATAATAGTATTTAACCATATATGTATAATTCTGAGTTACTGTGTTATTTTGTACTGACTGTGTAATTATAAAATTAGTCGCTAATAACCATATGTAGTTGATGCGACTATAAATAAATCAAATCAATCAATCTGATTGAAATAATTTTCACGATCCTAACACTGCGCGTCCTAGCAGATGGCGATCGTACCGAACCAGCCGATTTGTCTTCGTCCACTGCAGGCGTTATTAAGAGAATGAATCCGCCTAACCATGCCTCCCACATTTTTTTATTTTACGAAGGGCTGTGCTTTCCTTTTCCGGCATGTCCCCGGGTTTGGTTATTTACCCGTCGCCCTGACAGCCTATAGTCTGTGTCTTTGTCCCTATTCTGCATGCATTTTGTATGCGTAAATTACATGCATTGACATGCTATTTAGAAATATCTTGATGCCGTTTGTATTAATAAAAAAACGGGGGGCTTACTGACTTATCACAATAGGGACAAGATTTATCCACTTTTTCGTTACTATGGCTCCGTAATAATAATGGTTTTTGTGATGAAAATTCGCCATTTTTTCGCGTCATTGCAATACTATCATTATACTGCGTAAGCAATAGCGAGAAAATTGTTAAAAAAATTATATTATTTTTATTGTATCAACAGCACTGCAATTTCCGATAAGATGCAATAGTGAAAGCTGTACCTGACGTATATTGTCCTGACTAGGTTGTCGGACATATGTCGTGGATATTAAATCTCGCGGATATCTCATGGGTCCAAATTTGCAGGTATTGCGTTTTGTTTCCTTTCTCGCCCAGTTTATACGTCACTTAATTACTTACGTTACTAATAGTTTTTCCGTTTTTTTACGGGTTTCATATTACTTCATTACCTGGTTTGATTATTAATATCAAGAAGCTATTTCATATACTATAAAATTGTCCGTTCATTTTATTAGCATGCTTTCAGTAAAAGGTTGTTGCAAATAAAAGGTAAAATTAACTAACAAATAAAGGTAATCAATAAACTACAATATTGTTTTTGAATAAAGACTTGTATTTTCACCTGATTTATTAAATTGTCTAATTATTTCAAATTAATTATTTTCTAACAATATGAAAATAGCTTATTAAAATATTTACTGTATCAATAGGATCAGTGCACTTTTAATCGGGCATTGTATAGAACGGGACTTGCTTCATACGTTAGTTGCTGAGTAGTCACCATTCATCTTGCGGATTCCCTGTTTCGGAAAAAGAGTGAGAGGTTGGTGGATATTTGAAATTTCCATTGCCCAGATTGAAAGTAAGAGTGTACGGAAATTCTTATTAAAATCTATTTTTAGAATATTTCCATGACATTAATCAATGGCATTTAAGGTGTTTCTTTCGCTGTTTTTTAAGATCAATCAAGAAGATAGATCGAGAAAATAAAAAAACAAACGAAAATGTGATATTTCCAAACATTCGCATAAATACACCAGGAACAGAAGTAATTTATTTAAAATATAAAAACAATATGAAATCATCAAAATACTATTTCCTTATAGTAGCCGCAATTTTAATGGCATCTAAAATAGTGTAGTGACACACGTAAAGAAGTACAGAAGTGATAATAATAGCCTTTGAATAGTTAATAATTTATTTGAATGCTGGGAAATTTTCTTCCTTCCTTTATTTGCAGGGCTTAATTCGACCGTTTTGTGACCATTTCGCAAAATTTATGGAGTTTGTTTTAACTTCTATTTCACTGTTTTTATTTTGCGACATTGACATCAAATATATGTAAACTTTTCAGACATTTCTAACTTCATAAAATGTATATTTTTAAAGATTTTTTTCGATAAAAGATTTGACGTATTCGGATTGTATAACACCCAACAGCCTTGTCCTGCTTATTTCCGTCAGTTTATATCTCCAATATCCTCCAAACGCTAGTATTTGTTTAATAAAATTGATCAGCATGTAACTGCTGCAATCGGGTGGGCACGCAAGCGGTTACGGCGACGGAGCTGGCCACGACGGCGATGGCGGAGTTGCGTTAACCCCGAGGTCGCGGGGCCGTGACATTTGCGCCCGGTTGCCGCGGCGGCCACTCGCTCGCCGCCACCGCCACCGCCATCGCCGCTACTCCAGCCACCGTCTCCGCCACCGCCACCGCCGCCGTCTTTGCCTCCGTCTCCGCTTCCACCTCCGCCTGCGCCACCGCCATCGCTTTCGCCTCCGCCTTCGCCTCCGCCTCCGCCTCGCCTCCCCTACCCCGCCACCGCCACCGTCTCCGCCACCGCCGCCGCCGCCTCTGCCTCCGCCTCCACCACCGTCTTCGCCTTCGCCTTCGCCTACACCTTCGCCTACACCTCTCTCTGCCACCACCACCGCCACCGCCACCGCCACCGCCTCCGCCTCCGCCTCTGCCACCGCCACCGCCTCCGCCTCTGCCACCGCCACCGCCACCGCCTCCGCCACCGCCTCCGCCATCGCCGCCGCCTGTTGTGGGGTCATTGTGGTAGGGGGGGGCTTGGGGGGGGGCCGGGGCCGCAACGGGGGCTGGGGGCGGTAGCGGAGACTTCAATGGACCCTTGCGGCGGCGGTGTTGGCAGTGTCGGCAGCGGAACCTACGATGACGTACGGATGGGCGGCGGTAAGGGTGGAGACGGTAACCCTGTAGTGTGTGATGGAAGCCCTGACAGCGAGAGGTTGAGGGTGGCAGCAGTGGATGCTGCGATTGACCTCTGCGGCAGTCGTGAAGGCGGTGGTGTCGGTAGCGAAACTTGCGATGACGGTAGGGGTAGGCGCCGGTAAGGGTGGCGATGGTAGTGAGGGATGGGAGTGTGACGACAACGGAGCCTGCGGTGGATTCTTACGGCAGGGGTGACGGGTGGTGTCTGCAGCGGAGCCAAATATGAATTGATTGATTGATTGTTAGTAATTCCGGGCACGTCAACTACTGAGGTCATTAATCCCGTGAGGGTAGTGCATGCTTTTTCATCGGGGGTGGGGGTGGCGGTGATCTTCCCCACTGGATGGTGACCTACCGTCGACTAGCGGAGATTTCTCCCTACCAGGAATCTCCCACCAGCGAGACACCGCCCCAGCCGGTTCAAGTTCTAAGCCCCGACTGGTCTCCCGGCATATGTGGTAGTGTAGTGTATGTAAGTGTAAGTACATGTGTGCAAGGGGGCGAGGATAGGATAAGGAAGTGGAAGGAAAGATCGCGCGCGGTCCATGACCCGCTTGTTAGAGAAGTGCTCCGACATTCGCCTGGTGTTGATTGGAGAAACCACGGAAATCTACCGATCAGAGCAGCCGTCCTCGAGAATTCTCATCCAGACAGCGATTGAATTCGGCCTAGCTAAAAGGCTAGTGTCGAAAATCTTGTTACTGTCGGGGGACTCGATCCTAGAACCTCCCGTTCAGAGGCACTGCACTAAAGCATGCACTAAACCACCATTCCCGGTCCAACTGTGAAGGTAGGGGTGGGCGTCGCTAAGGATGGCGGCGCTGATAGGGGGAGGGGCGGTGACGGCAGCGGAGGCTGCAATGGAGCCGGCGGCGGCGGCGGCTGTACTGCCGCACCTCCCCGCGGCCACGCGAAGGCCGGCGCGCCCCGCCCATCGCGGCCCGGAAGAAGGCGAACCGGAAGTGGGCGCTGGAAGCCGCCCTGCGGAGGCTGGCGCGCGATGGCACGGCGCCCCTCGCCCCGCCACGCCCTGCACGCCCTCCGCGCGGGCGCCGCCTGGGACGGCGCGGCAAGTAGCCTCACTAGGAAGGGAAACGGCGGGACCTCCGTCACTAGAATTCCTTGATAGTGCGATTTCCCCATCCAACACCTTAGTCACTTCCGGGTTAATTTACATGTAAAATATGAAAGGAGACATCAACGCTAGCAACTGAGATAGGCTGACAGTGACGTTGCAAGTTCACATTGCAGATCACAAACGAAAGGATTGAAAAATAATTATTTATGGAACTAGAAGAGAAAGTGAGTCTCTGGCGTACGGTACAAATTTATCTGGGGAGGGGCGATATATCGCTCGTATAGGAGCTGAGGTTGTGTAATTTTTTAAATGAGTGTGTCAACGACACTCGTACGAGTGAAGTATATTATTTTTTATGGGTGTTCATGTTAACTTAAAAGTATATTCCTTAGAATTATTCTCACTATGCCAGGCGGTAGTAATGTTGATTCATGTTGACGCAGTGTTAGGTGTACTTTGTGGTTTCCCGAATTATTTCTTTTCTATGCGGCTATCGACCAGCTTAGTGATGATTTACACAGCGCAGAATACACAGCGCAAAATTCAAATTTCAAGCCAATAAACGGTAAACGCAGGTGGTTTCCAAGCATTAGTGCTGAAAACAATATTGCAGCTTTACTCTAGATAAGATAGAGGCAACGTGTCTGCGATGGTATACACATGGGATCCAGGAAGGTGTTGGAATCACTTCAGTCAAGAAAAGGGGAAGAAGAGGGAGACTAAGACAATAAAATGCTACTCTGAATTTAACTTTCAGTGATAGACACTGCTGTGGAGTCTTTGGTAAAAAAGAATAAAAGATAAGGAAGAGTGCGATAATCAGAAAATTATTCAATGCGAGTTGAAAAACACCTGTAATGTTACATTATAACTGCAAGAAAATAAAAAGAAAACTTTATTGAAGGCGCTATTGATAAATAGAACTTTAATACCCTATATTTTAAAAAACCTTTAAAAAAAATTCTTTAATAGCTTGATTTTTTAATTCTCTTTAATTTATTTATGTATTGCTACTTAAGTTAATGTATCGAAATAAAAATACTGGTAACTTGTTTGTGATTTGACTTCCATTATCTACAAGCATATATTGTGAAATTAAGAACTTGTTCAGCATTCCAGAATTGATTGAAATTGAATATTTGTTTCCTCATAATTTTAAATGAGAAAATTCTCGTGGAGTCATCAAAGAAGTATAGAGTATCAACGTTTGTGAATTGAAACATAATAATGCAAACACTATAAACTCTTGTAATAGACAATATAATATAATTAAATATCTTCATTTCCAAACGCAAAATTTGCGATTACTTTTTGAAGGAATAAGTGATATCTTTTTGGTAGTCAAGACAAAGTAAAAAACTCAAAGTTTCAAAACTCTCAAAACTAAAAAAAAAAAAAGTAATTACAAAATATTTGCCATAACAATAATATTTCCAAAGGCCAACATATAGCCAGTACCAAATGTCGTTTAATAACACGTACTGTGAATAATAATAATAATAATAATAATAATAGTAATAATGATAATAATAATTATAGTAATAATAATAATAATAATAATAATAATATAATATCGCATGGGATATTTGTGGCCTAATAGCCGGAGGTTTCGTACCAATAGTTTCGGTCCGCGCTTCTTTTGAAGTTTCTCCCGCGCTCGAATCAAGGGAATCTTTCGAGAAGCCGCACCTCAAGGGAGTCCCTTGCAGTTTCGGCGTCTGATTCTTACTTTCTCCACCAGATCGCGCTGTGAGTGCACAATATCCGAGAGTCCCCAGAAACAGAGAATATTTCATTCGTCTGCAGCAGCGATTCCAGCGATCTTAAAACCCAGTTGTCAGAGGAATTCCAACTGTGCGGAATTTGTTTCGTATGTGTGAGTGCGTGAGTGGAGAGGGGAACTTCTGATATGGCGAAAAACAATATCGAAAACCTTAATGCCTTCAGCTGTCGTAATTTATCAACTCCTTTATGCCGCCCTGCTGGTGTCTAAGATGAGAGGATAGGAAATGGCGAAGGTCGATCAGGCAGCGCCATTCTTTGAGTCTAACAATATCACTGCATAAATTATGCCAGAGGTCTGAAGAAGCGAAAATGATATGAGAACAAAAGATGGGCAAAACCGCAAGAAATTGTATCCCAAAAGTACCATGCATATTGCCAAAGAAAAAAGTCTCTTATAACACTGCAACAAATTAAATATTATAACAAAACAGTCTTCACGTATACTGCAATAACATAGAGTGTGAGATTCACAATAGAACAGCTCTTTACGTACATGTGAATTTATACTAAAAAGTGAATTCAACGATATGTAACCGACATCGATACCACGAAAAGTAGTATATGAATAGATACGAAATTTGTACAGACACTTATTCAGATTTGACGCTGTGTCCTTGCAAGTTTGGTAAATATTAATACAACCCAAATGTGGAAAATAAATAATTAAAAAGATATGTTGTTAGATGCACCACGACCATTATTTTTCAACTGTCACTAATTGAGATTGATTCCTAATATATTTCGCCAGTGGCCAGTAGCAGTGAGGCAGAAATGGTATCTAAAAATGCAGTATCAATGTGTAAAATAAGAGTTTATAATTTAATAGCAAATAACGGAAAAAATAAAATGACAGTATTTTATTAAAATTTGAACCAAATACCTGAAAAGTAATCATCTTAAATGTGGTTTATACAAAATTAATCTTCTTCCTCTTTCACAAGGATAGGATATGAAGAAAGCTCGAACAACTCCACGAATTTTGCTAATAGCTTAATTTAATGGCGGGCGGCCTCCTCCTTGAATTGATTAATTGATAGATGTTTCTGGGCGTGTCAACTGCTGAGGTCATTAGCCCCGTTAGTGTTGTAAATGTTTTTTTTACTTCGGGAGGTAGCGGTGTTCCTCTCCCGTTGGATGGTGAGATCCGAAGCTGACGTACACGACGGCTCGCTGCAGTTTTCCTCCTACAGTTATCTCTTCCACCGGTTGGCTACGCCCAGGCAGGCACAAGATCTAAACATTCGACTGGTGCCAACATTCGACTGGTCCCAAAGTGTGTGATAGTGTAGTGCGCGCGTGTGCGTAAGACAAGGAAGACGAAGGAAAGATTAAGCGTGGCCCTTGTCTCGCTTGTGAGGGTGCTGCTTAGTCATTCGCCTGGTATTGATCCAAGAAACCACTGGAAACTATGATCAAAGCAGCCGGCCGCTAGAGTACTCTTCCAGACAACAACTGAATTCAACCGAGGTATGTGGTAGTTTTGACCGGCTGAGTTAAGCTGTATCTGTATTTTATCAAGATTTCTTTCTTTGTAATCAACAAAAAAGAAGGAGAAAAGAAAAAAATACTTCTTTCTTCTCTGTTTTTTAAGAATATCACACATTATGACACATCATAAAGAGGGCGAGATAAAAATTGTACCCGTGTAAATTCTCTATAGCTTCCCAAAATTTCAACCTTTTACCTTATAATTTGCGCCCAACAACTCAACATAAGTAAAACAGTAATTTAACAGTTTCTTATTTATTGTTAAAATTAGGTTTTGTTTTATTAGTTTTCGTGGGTTTTCTATTTCATTTATATTTTATGTTCATTAGAAAAGATAAACAATGATAATCAAAATTGTAATAATAACATTGTAGCCTATTGTAATTTAAATATTTGACGAATTAAGATTGTTACTGAAAATAATATGAAATTATAAATAAAATAGAACAATGTTGCAAATAGTATTAAATATTATTTGTAACATTGTTAAAATATACGTTAAATACAGTCACTACAAGATGCAGTTATCCGTGTTTCAGGCAGCATATGTTGGTGTCATTTGTTTCTATATCGCAATATCCTGATTTAGTATCTACCTCTACGGCGCGATATTTGATACTCCTGCCATCTGATGTAAAGTCTCCAGATGCAAAATTCTGCCGTTCACATCTATGTCAGAAGGTTGGCTGTGTGATTCTATATTGAAGGGCATAGTTGGTTTATCATCTACTTCCATATTGCAACATTCATAAATCTGTAATATGCAGAAATACCTGTTGCACCTGTGAGAATCTCTATCGATATCAGAACCATCATCTCAATCAAGTGATGAGGATCCATCTTGAAAAGTTTAGACTAAGCGAGTTGTGGAAATATAATGAATTGAAATGCTTTTCAAAGAACCGTTACTACATACTAATATTGTTATTTGTTATTTTCCAAAACTGATATTTTCCAAAACAAACCTTAATATTCCTTCCGAAGCATTTGTTTTTGTAACGTCGTGTGTATTTATATCGAAAAGAAATCGCCGTTGCGGCACACACTTAATTCGAAAATGATTGTTTATTAAATATTTGCGTTTTTTCAGAGTATGTTCATAGATATGTCAGGTCGAGAAATAAGATATAGCTTTATAATTAAAAGAATTGTAAAATCAAGGTAAGGAAAGTGTGGTATCCCCCCAATCAGATGACGAGTCGGAGTTTCGCTCCGCCTCTCCGCTAGTGGAGGGGCACAGCCCTTCCCTTTCCCCTTCACCGGGCGGTGGGGTATGAATTCACAGGCCGGGAGTGGAGCGCTCTCGTTCCATAATAACCTCGCATCAAGCTATCACCGCCGGCGCTCGCTACACGTCACCGTCGTGGCGTTATCAGCTACGCGATATGAGTGGACCTCGGGCGGCCACCGCCGCCAGCTACCGCTCGGGAGAATCTTATCGCCACTGCCGGTGATAACAGCCGGCACCTGACCCCGCGAGCCGCCTCGGCTCGCTATTGAGCGCTGCCAGTAATAAGACACTATACGGCAAGAACGCCGTTATGAGAATTGTTCAGTTATTGTTACTTTAGTTTCAGTGTATTTGTTATGGTGACAGTAAATCACTTATAATAATTGAGTGTGTAATTCACCCCTGAATCCTGCAGATACAACAGAAAGTATTATGGATAAAGTATATACGCTCATATTATTTTCAGTTAAAATTTTAATTCTCTCAATATTTAAATTACAATTGGTTTACATATCATTCTTACATTTTTTATTGTTTATCTTTTCTAATGAACATTAAAGAAACATTAATAAATAAAAGGCACAAAAACCTATAAAACAAAACCTAATTTTAAAAAATAAATAAGAAACTAATAAATTACTATTTTACTTATATTAAGCTGTTGGGCGCAAATTATAAGGTAAAAGGTTAAAATTTTGGGAAACCGTAGAGAATTTACACGGGTAAAAATGTTTCCTTTTCCCCCTTTTTTGTTGATTACAAGGGTCAAAGGTTTGATATAAACAGCTGAAAAATTCCCCGAACCTCTCTATAATCTATAAAATCTCTCAAGAACGATTAAAAATCAATATACATAGGCGTAATTTGATTAAAAAAAATTAACTTGTATAAGAAGCTGAACTTCCCCTGAGGACACCGCCTTGAAGTAGCACTGTCCGTGCGGGCGGGGAGGCTTGCGTGCTTCAGTGAGGTGGAGGGCTAAGCCGGCGGTAGCGTGCTTTTTTTTTTGTATGCATGACTACTAGTAAGGTCACCCATGCCGGACAGGCCAAAAGTGAGGGGCTAGATTAAGTTGTGTCCTACCACGCCCTATCCATCCCAATCCTAACCGCCCATTCTTTCCTATCCTTTTTATCCTTCCCCCGTAACGACATGTTCATGTTGTTATTGTTCTTTCATCTACCATTGTGACATCTTCACCTACTTGTGCCACAATGCTTTTATCTATTCTATCGGCCTCCCTTGCCCAACACTTGTTTGTTTCTGCCCCCGACGCTATTAGGTTTCGAGGGCTAGAGAATCTTTCCTATTCTTCCTTCCTTATTTCTTTAGAGTGTAGTAGGTAGGCCTTATGCGGTAACCACCCCAGAATCATCCAATTATGAATGACGAATGATCCAACGGGGGAAGGTGGGGTTCACTAACCTTGGGAATTAAATCGTCACTAAAGAGTGGATCAGGGGTAGGCTGGACTCCTTAAGCTATGGTGGAAGCAATCAGCCTAAGGGATGGAAGAAAAGCTCCGGTCCTCCAGAATTGGGGGTTGTGCTTTAGGCCTGCACCCCGCACACGTAAAACATCACCCGCTAAAAATCTCAGTCATGTGAATGCCTCGGATATTTCAAAAGGGAAACGACATCGGCAAAGAAAATGGACTCTGAATATTGGTATATGGAATGTACAAAGCATCTCAAACTAACAACAAGAAGTAATCCAGGAAATGATGAGAAGAAACATAGATATTGCCGTCTGGTCTGAAACAAAAAAGAAAGGCAAAGGAAGCGAAAAACTGAACGACTTTGTGCACTTCTACAGTGGCGTAAGCAAACATGAAAATGCTAAAGCCGGAGTTTCCATTGTCACCGGTGAAAGATTCGGTAAATGTATTAAAGAAGTGTTAAAAAGCAGAGGAAAATACATAAGTGTCATTGGAATATACAATTTGAATGAAGATGCCCCAATAGCTAGGAAAGATGATTTTGAAATGATAGTCAAAGAAACCCTAGAGAAATGCAGGAAGATCTACGGTCAAAAAGAGAGGCATGGAGACTGAGAGCGGAGACACGGCGACAGCTGTAGAGCAACTCCGTAATATATATATATATACACACACACACATGTACCTATCTTGTCCTTCTACCCCCTTTGAACCAAAATGATTTTGTTGTGAATAGAAATTTGTTTGAATATTCTTTGTCGAATATCATTCAATACACTTTCAGTAGTTTCCTCTTGATTGATTGAAAATGAACTTCCTACATTTATCTGTTAAAATGAAGGTCTTTTGCTTGGATTATTTTTTGCAACCTATTCACAGCGCTCACTCGCATGGCGTGTCACGCATTGGTTGCTCTCGTACTCTGCTGCAGTGCAATCAGCCTCTTTCAAATTGACTACGTTAAGCACGTCTATTAAGAGGGAGCTAAAAAACTTTTCTTATTAGTTCGTCAGGGTACATTTCTTTATTCGTCTAAGGAACGTCATCAAGATGTTATGAAGGCCACTTTCTTCTTTTTGTCGCATATTGACTGAGCTCTTCCTAGAAGGAAAGTATAGTCACTGCATTAAACATTTTCAATATATTGTGAAGCATTCCTGGGAGGTTTATATTTACTTTTCTCTTGGAATGGTACTTGCTATTCTATTGGAAAGGATTTTAGGAGTTACTTAATTATCGAATTTTGGACTGTCACACTTTCTTAACTTTTTGTGCTTTCAATTTTTCGTATAATTAAGAGCCCATGGAACGGGAATCAGTACTTATTTATTTATTGTCAAAAACAGTAAAAACTGTATTAATGGAAGTGTAATCCTCACGTTTTCTTGGTTGCGAGTAGAGGAGAACTATAATCATCCCAAATTTTTTCACTGTACATAATTTCACTTTTTTCTATGCGTAATTGAATTATGAATAAATGTACCGGCAAATAGGTTAACTTTGACAACTCTTTAAAGTATTTCTTCAGATTATCGTTGAAAGAGATATAAATTAAATAGATTAAATAGATTCTCTCAAGTATATTAAAATCTCTTATATTCCGATACAATATCTGTAATATGTTTTTTAATATAAAACGTTCGAAAATGTGACTGAAGTGTTTCAGAAAACTTGGTAACATTACCGCTGATGAAATGTTATGAGAAGACAGAAGTTGCTTTCCATTAATTTCGTTCACACTTAATGCAACGAAAAGGAAAAAAGATTTCTGAGAATGAGTCATGTGAGGATTTTTCTGAGATCTTACTTGTTTGAACGTCAGGGATTTTCATCAAAACAGCATTTATGTTTTTAGGCGAGTTCAGAATTGTCCAGAATCAGTTGATTGATTAGTGATAGCGAGCGTGTCAACTGCTAAGGTCATTATCCCCGTAAGTGTGGTGCATATTTTTCTCTAGGGAGGTGGCCAAGATCTTCCCTCTCTGGATATTGAGATCCGGCGCCGACCTACCTGTCGGCTACCCAATCAAATATCTCCTACCAGTGGGTCATTTCCCCAACCAGGACAAGTTCTAAGCTCCCGACCGGTCTCCCGTCATATGTGGTAGTGTAGTGCCTGTAAGGGTAAATGGGTGTAAGCAAGGGATAAGGATAGGACACGGAAGGGGAAAAAAGATCGCGCGCGGTCAGTGGCCTGCTTTTTAGGATATTCCTTCGGCATTTGCCTGGTATTGATAGAAGAAATCACATGGAAAACTGCCGATCAGAGGAGCCGGTCCATACTCCTCTCAACGACTGAATTCAACCTAGCGGATAAGGTAGTGTCGAAAATCCTGCCACTGTCGGAACTCAAACTCGGACCTCCCGGTCAGCAGTACTGCAGTGACGTGAGTTGATGGCCTCTCCAGGTGACCAGTATCGAGATTGCTAGTTACTTCTCATTTTTTCAGAACCTTCAGATTCAATAACTGACCGCAAGGGTTGGGAAATTTTTATTGTAGACAAAGGGCACTAGCATCCCCCCCCAATCATCGGTGTCCTTCCTCCATGAACCTTTTATTGGACGGATGGCAGTGACGTCGAATGGTTGCGTCAGACGTCTGTAGTTAAGATGTAGATGATTAAATACAAAATTTTTACTTTCGCAGAGCTTGATTACCTTTAGAGAGATTAAGTATTACAAATCGATTTCGATATTATTATAGATAAGGGTTTTCCAAATGGCGGCCCGCGGCGTTATTTATTGTGACCTGCGAAAGGTTATTAAATAAACGTGAAAGTCCCTTGCATCTACTACGTGGTGCGCCTAGCGCACGCACCCTGTTGAGGCACCCCTAATTGTAAAAATAGGTTAAGTTTAGTTTTAAGAATTTCTTTCCAGTAAAAACAAAAATTCAAAATCAATCCAATGTGTTTCATTGCTTTATGCGTCGTAGAACCTGATGGTTCCCCCGTTTCAGAGCAGCCGGGGAAACTGCCGAGATGAACAATACGTGGTCACTTGTGAATCGTCCGAGTATGGTCCCCAACCATATTAAAGGTTTTGGATGTGGGCCTTGAGACCTTGGAAGTTGGACACCTCTGTTAAAGAATCATTGATTATTTAAAAGTCGATGTATTAAAACCAATGTTTTTCAACATCGATGTTTTGTGCTAGGTGTTTTTACATGTTTGGTTGATTTACGTTATGAAAGAAAAGGGCCCATAATCACAATTTTGTGAAAGTTCATATATGAACTGATGTTTTATTGTCAGTCTATGTGTTAGAACCGAACGAACGTTCTACTATCTTGATCGGGCAGATGACGTATCTCTCGACCGCTCCTGGTATTTCCTACTTTCCTCGTATTTCGCACGCGGAGAGGCGGTCTACACATGCATCGTGTGTGTAGAGCCACTCCCGTTCTACCATAACTTCTTCGCCGAACAGAGGATTGGCCCTTTTAGAGGATTTGGTGATCAGGCTTAGTTTTGTACTTTATTCTTTTAATTTCACTTTCTCACTATCGCACTACTCACTTACGCAGTAGAAAGGTATGTAATCCTGCGCGAAAAAACGGCGAATTTTCGGCACAAAAACTCTTATTACAGGGACCTGGTAACGAAAAAGTAGATAAATCCAGTTGCTAAATTTAGAAAAAAATCCTCTAACACGAGGTGTATCCAAAATTCATGATGTGTGGGCCCTTGATATCGAAAAATAGAATGACGGCAAATGTCTGCCTGTCCGTCTGACCGTTCGTCTATGAACAATTCTAGCGGCTAAACCATTCAGCCGATTTTCTCCAAAACTGATATTGGCTAATTGATCTGGATGGTATCGCGGACCCTTGAATTTGAAACCGATGTTTTAATTTTGGGAGATACTTTTCATGAAGTCTCTGGGACATTTTCCAAATTTTTAGAAACTGTCTCCATCGTTTTTTATTAAATTTTGTAGTTGGATAGTATAAAGCACGTTTAAGAAAGTGGTGTATGTCTCTTATGCGTTTAAAATCCTGATTTTTCCAAAATTGCAAAAATTCAAACTTTTTTGAAGTCTTCCTACAACTAAAATATTTAAGGTAGAGATTTTTCCCCTTAATTCAATATATTCCTTAAAATATATATTTTAAAATAAGGTCTTGTACAATTTTTTGAAAATTTGAGTACTTTTCGTACGATTTTGCTTGAAAATATGGACGGAAAAGTTTTCACTTATATTAACTTTGTTTTCAGTTAAATATTAATTAAAAATGTGTAAATATGGTCATTCTGAAATTTTGTTTTGCCTGAACTTATTGTTAGAGGTTACTAATCCAACTTTAAACTATTGATGCTCTTTGGTCGATTTTTATTAACATCGATATTTTATTTTGCACATCAATGTCTTGTCATCGATATTGCATCAGTAAGGGAGATGAGACTCCTTGATTGTTCCCTATAATCATCTTTCTCAACCAATATTTGAAGATTTTTGTAGGACTGGCGAATTGATGTCTTATCCTTTTTAAACTATTGCAGATTATTTTAATGATATTTGGAGTTGTAATTTTGGTATCCACGCCCGTCTGCTTCTTTTTTTGCACGGAAGTTACCTGAAAAATGTACCATTCTGAACATTATACTGCCCCAACTAAACAATCATTATTACTAACATTTTTATTTTCCCACTTTTAATAATAAGGGATACGCACGCAGTAACACAATAGAAGAGACTTTTATTTTTTTTAATTTCTTCAAAAGTGTAATTGTTTAATTTCACTTTTGCCAGTTACCACACGAAGTACTAATTTGATTTCAATCAATTTCAACACTGCATTGGGAAGACTATATAGGATCTCAAAATTAGAAAAGTCTTCAGAACCTAAACGGTAGCACAATACTTGTTTGCCGACAGAATTATTGAAGTTATCGCGTTTAACGGTACGAATTGGCAACATTTTAAAGGTGATTGGCAACATTTGAAAACTAGAATTTTTTTTCTCCGAAGTAATACAAGACGTATTTGCATAAGCAAAATTACTGTAGATGTGATTTCATTATGTTGTTGACAAAATAACAAACCCCTGCCATATCAAAACGAGAGTTCAACAAAACATGTACATAATGAAGTTTCATTTACTACCTCGAATCAAAACAAGGGGCTTTCTCAGATTTTTTTTGATCGATCATGGGAAATTGAATGAAAATCCTGTTCGAGCTGGGGTCATTGTTAACGGCTGAAATACAATATGTATTACAAGCAAATGTAGTCTTTTGGAATTCCCAAACAGTTTAAATGGCAAATTATTTTATATCATATTCAGATAAATGTCACATTTATATTTTGATAGTCAGTATTACTAATCATACAGAATCAATAAAAAAGGATAAAAGATTGAAATTATTTAATGTCATCTAGCAATGTGTTGGAAAAGAACGTACAGTATTACGTTGTGTTACGTGGAAATTTTATGGTGATCTGTTAATACCTGCTGTATAATATTCTTATGGCGTGTTGTAATTATAGTTTTCTGCATTGCACAAACGTACGTTCGCACCATTGGATATGACAGTTTTGTCGAAAAAATACTAATTTGTAAATGAATAAGTAAGGCAGTGTCATTTGCCAATGCAATATTCCAAGTTCAATGGAGAGAGGTTAGCAGGAATGTTAACAGCAGAAAGTGTTAGGCGAAGAAAATAAAGACAAAGATCGAGTGTTACAGAGTATTCAGTTAGATGTGTAGGTTTCCAGATGAATTCCATTATCAGTAAGTACTATAGTTGCGCAATTGTCAGTACAGTGCAGTGTAACAGTGAATTAGAGGCAGAAGTGTAACATTGAGAACGTTGTCTAGTGCAAATAATTGTAAGACCCACAAACGTTGCTCGGTGGTGGGAATATTACTAAGAGCAGTCCTCCATAAGGATAGGCCGTTGCCCACCCAAGGATTCTTAGGCTTTACTAATTTATCTAGAAGCCTGAATACTATTCGAAGAGTTTCCCAGTAACGCCGTAATTCAGGCGGTCTCTTCGTTCTTGCCAAACGACTTTCATATCAAACTGACGACTGTATTTTAATCACTCGCAGGAAATGAAAATTCATTTTTTAGTAAGGTTTTTAATACAAGCGAAACAAAGAGAAAAATACACACAAACTCGTGGGTTCCGTGGTGTAGCGGTTATCACGTCTGCTTTACACGCAGAAGGCCGCCGGTTCGATCCCGGCCGGAACCAAGGGTTTTATTTATTCTGTTACCAACACGCAACGAATTCTCCGCCGAACATTATTTAAAATACTTACGCTAATTCTACATCACGTATCTATTTTGTAATGCATTGGTTCTGACAATAGAGAAGAGAGATGTTTTAATCAGTTTGGTGAGTTTCGGGCAGACTTTTGTTTCCTTTTTTGAATGACACCAATTTTTACCCGTTCATTGCAAAGAAAAAACTTACCTCATTGCAAAGAAAAAAAGACAAATTAATAACGTGATTGCTTTGTTTCTGAAATTATTGCTGTCCATTTTGAGTAGAATCATCACGAGATACGAAATCGTAAACCTTTAATTTCAAATATCAATCATAATGCGATTAATAACGTACAGAGCTACCGTGAAAACAGAAAACATAGGTGTTGGTGCCAGGACGATGATCACGAGCATGCGTGCTCTGATAAAAATGGAGATGAGGTGAAAGACGAAATAATCGGAAATTGTTTGTGCGTGCCATCCTACAATCGGCCTGAGGGACCGCCCCAGGGACATCAGAACCAAACAATTTTCATTCCAATGGGCAAACTTGAAAAACATAATCAACGCGTCTCCTTCAAAGCTTCTTCTTCTTCTTCTTCTTCTTCTTCTTCATCTTCTTCTTCATCTTCTTCTTCTTCTTCTTCTTCTTCTTCTTATCAAGATTAAACAAAACAATTTTCTATTGTTGAGGTCTGTTTTTCTGCAGTTTGTCATTCTTTTCTGTTATATACTTTAACTACTCAGTTATTTTATTTTAATTGTAATTTAATATAATTATTTTAATTATTATAAGATTATTCATTATATTATTTTCCTATTGGGTTTCAGACCCAATGCTACTTTATAGCTATTGTGGTAGTTTCCAAATGTACTGGCTTGTTAACAGAAATATGAATATGTTTGAGGGGGATTTAATATTAGTGAAGTTATATCATCAAGAAAATTATGAATAAGAACAATATTATTTCTCAGTTTGTTAAAATTTGTTATCTTAATAACCGCCATTCCGTAAAATGCTATAAGGTATCATCTTAAGAGTGTGACCTGAACTTTTTTAATACACTTTACATTTAATTCTTCAATCATACGAACCAGAAAGCGAAAAATCTTGCTAATTTTACAAATACATTTCTTCCAAACTAACAAATACAATACAAATACATTTTTTCCAAACTAACAATTACAATACAAATTAAATAGTGAAGCTAAGATGACATTAAAAGTTTGTGTGTTTTATTGTAAAAAAGGGCAAAAATAAGTCAAAAAGTAGGGCACATAAAGATAACCACTAATGCTGTTACCTGCAGGAAATGTGAAGTTATTCTAAGAGTATGACCATGTCAGAATAAGACTTGCAAAATTATTTCATATATTTTTTTGTGTACTGCCACAAGTTCTTGTAAATAGTTACCTAAAAACACACCAGAATTATCAGTTACCTCTCAGTTTCATACGCTAAATTACCCACTGGGTAAATTCTGCTAAATACGTATACTCTGACACATGAGAGTATTGTGTGGATAATTGGGCACTCCAGCCAATTAGAAACAATGTTTGTTCTCTCTTTTACTTTCTCTAACTCTTTCTCTGTCTCTGGATTCAATGGGTCTCTTTCCCTTCTCTCTGAGATGTATACCTATCGCCTACATCGGAGATCTCATACCTGCTAAAACGAACTGGTAAAACTGGTACCGCTAATTCAGAAGAGGTAAGGGATGCCCTATACCCACCGGGGAATCAGCCCAATATATGGCTTGCGTGAGGGCAGAATGAGGGAGGATGGATCGCGCGCGCACTGTCGCACATTCTGTAGGGTACATTCTTTCCTTCTTTTCTTAGACATAACTTACTTTCGATGCTTTTAATAACACAATTTACATCGCATAGGATCAATGCATTTGTAAGGAACTGCTCTGGCACTCGCCTGGAATCGAACTCTACAAGCTCCCGGTATTCAAAGTTCCAGCAACGTATTACATAAATGTTCATCCAATCGTTTAAATATTCAAACGAAACAGCCACCGCTCAACCAGCGATTAAAAAGCAAACGACTACGTCTCATTTCGTGGCTGCGCAGTCAGGCGCGGCAGTCGGAATCAATAAAGACGATGGGGCCCAAATAAAAGAGATGAATGGGAACGCAGGCGTGCGCGCAAGGCCGCTGCCACGGCCGCGGGCGACGGGGCGGGCGGACGGGCGGGAGTCAGGCGTGCCGCAGGGCGGCGTTCTCACGCCCATGCGTGCGCGCACGCCGCCCTGCCGCCTCAGCCCACACGCCGGCGAGCGGGCGGCGGCGCCCGGGGCGCGAACCGCGGGCCGGGGCGCCGCGCGCGCCCATTACTATGGAGATCGAGAGCGCGGCGCCACCGCATGCTGGCACGCCGTGGGCTGCGGGACCCGCGCACGAAAAGGAAAGGAGACATAACATGGAGTCAATGGGAGAAGAAAAGGCTACGAGGATAGAAAAGACGATATATATATATATATATATATATATATATATATATATATATATTGGGGAAAAATTGGGAAATAAAAAAGCAATCGAATTGTGTAAGTTGTGTATATCTATCTACCTCTCTCTCTCTCTCTCTCTCTCTCTCTCTCTCTCTCTCTCTTAATATTATATATATATATATATATATATATATATATATATATATATATATATATAATATTAATACACAACTTACACAATTAAGGGTCCCCTACAGATTAATGGGTCGTGTAAATTCTTTCGACGTGATTTCTGGAAGTGGGAGAAGATGGCTATGCAAGCGACATGCTCCAGGTGTGTATTTTCCCCAATAATTACTGTTCATAAAGCCATTATATAATGGTACTCATTTTGAAAGGCTGAGTGAACCTCAGGAGACACACACACGCACGTACACATGTACGATGGCTAGAGCATAAGTCATGGCAACTATTTGTTTTGTGAGAATACGAACACAGGCGTAAAGTCTGGAACATGCACATGACATCACAAGGTGTGACGTAAATGCATGAACTTTTAACGAATCTAAAATGATGATACTCGTACTTAACGGATTTGAAATGACAGCACTTGTTTTATGATCCAAAACATTTTATTTAATAACATTCCAAAAGCATTACCTGTTCTAAACGCCTCATTTGGCAAATGTTCGATTAGTGCACGTGCCAAATCGGTCCGCACTCTAACAGTTCGTCCGTGCGTTTCTGATCGCTGGTTGCAACGTGTCCTCGCAGAAACCCTCCTGTCCACCTTGTGACTGTCAGATTTGGAAGGGCATGATTCCTCAGAGGCTCCAAGAATTCTCTGTGACATCCTCGGATATTTCTCTCATAGAGAACAGCGATTTTTATGTATGAGCGCTGCTCAAAACGGGTTACAATTATCTCGCATGGAGGCAGTCACACAACTGATTTAACATTGTTCTCTGTGCTAATCAAGACACAGAGTCATCTGTTGTTGCTGTTGTTAAGACATGTTAGTACAGCATGTCTTTCACAAAACAAATCAAATTCTATGACCCGAAAATACTTCTTTAAAAAATTATTGCCATGACTTCTGCCCCAACCCACAAAGTTAATATATACTGAGATGTCAAATGTAAAGGCATAGCAATATGCAAATCTACATATTGTGACGTAACCGAATATTGGATTAAAAAATAAATACATTTATTTTTGTTATTACTGTTCAGAAGCGTGCGTGCCCCAACCGGGTGCGACCTAAATCACTTCGCACGGCCATCTACGCCACTCCTTAGCGTCGCCGAGCAAGGGGGGGGTGTAGTGTTTAGATAACGCCTCCGAAAACCCCTCAGGGACCACCGACCAGGCTCCACGCGGGCGGGCGCGGCGACCGCTCCGTGTTTGTTTACAGGAAGTGTGCGAGAGAGAGCGTTCTGGAAAATTCCATCAAAATTACCGACAAGACGCGTAATCTGATTGGAGCAATATTATTTTCGGCGTAGTAACTTTCGGCCAGTAACAACACGTCTTCCAAAATTTCTGTAGAAACTTCTAGAACATTCATGGAAATTGGGGGGGGGGAAAGAGGTTCGTGGGCGCTGAGACGCGCTGAACGCAGACAGAAGCGGGAGGTCTTTGGACAAAAGGCGCGGGGACGCCCAAGTCGTGCGGACACAGAGGCGGGGACGCTCATGTTGTACGGGTGTGGGACGCGGAGGTCATCCGAGTTGTGTAGGCGCTAGGATAGCGCGAAGTAGCATGATTAGAGTGCGATTTGTGGTATTATCGCACCGCGTGTCATTAGATTGAGAAAAAAAAGAACTTTATCTAGTAATGTTATTTGTTTCTCTGCTCGTTTACGCCCGCGCCGTGTATCGCAAGTTACGCGATTACGAAAATTACGATCTGTCGTCACCGATCTGTCGTCACCGCTACCGCCGACGTCCCAGCTGATGTCGTGGTTAACTCTACTCTCTTGAATGGGAGCAGGCTGCGAGAGGAATCACCCTCCGCCCCTAAAGGGCGTGCCGTCCAGAAGAAAGGAGCCCAGCTGTGTTGCCTGTTTGGAGGCCGTTCACCCCAGCGCGTCCTCCTGCCGCAGCGGTGATTCTAATAATCTGTCGAGCTCCGACAGACAAAACAAACATTCATTACGCCCTTCAGGCTTACCTGGACTGTTGTCAACATTCAGAAGGTGCAGGCCGCGCATTGGCCCCTTTTTTCTTTTTATTTGTTAGCGCATCTCTTTTTTTGCTTTATTTGTTTTAAGTAATTTGATCGTATTAGTTTTAAGATTGCATAAAAAAACAAAAAAACAAGGGTTTAAAAAAACTGAGCTCAGATAATAATGTCAATTTACCATTTTTTTAATTTCTCATTAAATTTACATTTTTTTGTCTTTAAACTTTCTTTCAATTGACCTCTGTCACGTAGCCACGTCCGTCCACAACCTAAATTTCAGGCTCTACCCGTCACCTGAGCTAGCCGGCAATTACAGCACAGGTAGGTGGGGCGTCGCAATATAGCAGTAGTATCGCGTACAAAATGTATCAAAGGGCAGTGAATTGGCAGAGATTTTGTTTATAATCAAGACATTCATGTGAAAAGGTGTCTGACGAGATGAAGGCCACACAACGAGAATAAACAGACTTTGATAGTTGGAGCATTGGACATTTCATTTCGAAAATAGAGAACTTAATATTCCGAGATCCACAATGCCAAAAGTGTGCCGAGAATCCCTAATACCTGAAGTTATACCTGAAGGTACAACTTCTCACCATGGATAACGAGTGGACAAAGGCGCCAGACTCAAGGAAAACCTTGCTCCCTCCGCGAGTGTGAGGCTACTGGTCCTCGAATGAGGGCGTGCGTTCGAATGCCACTCTCGACCACATGTTTTTTTGTCGTGAATTTTCATCGTGTTATTCTGCACCAGTGCGAGTGAATAATTTTCGACGCGTAGTCAGGATTTCGACGCGTAGTCTTTTGTTGATTTTCATCGAGCTATTATACAGTATTGCACAAGCATGAGCATCGAGATGAGGTCAGAATGGCCGAGCGATTTAAGGCGCTGGTCTCAAGGGAAATCTTGCTCGCTCAGCGGGTGTGAACCTTCTGGTCCTCAAATGAGGGCGTGGGTTCGAATCCTACACCTGACACGCGATTTTTTATGTATATTTTCATCGTGCTACTGTAAAGTATTGCACAAGAACGCGTATCCGGACGCGGTCAGGTTGGCCGAGCGGACTAAGGTGCCCGTCTCCGGGGAACACTTGCTCGCTCTGCGGGTGTGAGCCTTTTGGTAGTCGACTAAGGGCGTGGGTTCAAATCGCACTCCTGACACGTGAATTTTTGTGGGATAGTTTTCATCGGTCTATTGTAGAGTATTGCACAAGAATAAGTATCGAGATGTGGTCAGAATGGCCGAGCGATGCAGCAGGCTCAAGGAAAACCTTGCTCGCTCAGCGGATGTGAACGTTTTGTCATCGAATGAGGGCGTTAGCTCGAATCCCACTCCTGACATACGTTTTTAGTTGTATAATTTTATCGTATTATTGGAAACCAGTGCGCGTCAATAAATATCGAGGCGTGTTGCGGATAATCGAGCGGTCGAAGACGCCAGTCTCTAGGGAAAAACAGGCTCGCTCATCGAATGGGACCCTTCACCCGGCATGGTCTTTACATGAACCTTACTAGAAAACATACAGTCGGTAAAAAGCTTGCACAATACATCATCAACTCCAGTCCTACGCAGTCTCCTGCCAAAAATCCATCCCTTTCACCTTCCTTACGTTCTCCACCCCCACCCTTTTTTCGAACCCTGTTGCCTGAACCTACTCACGTTTCTCCCATTCCCACTACCAATTCATCTACACCTGATGCCCCATCTTCCTCACAACCTGTCACTGCCGGGACACACTACAACCTTCGACCACGCACTCCAGGTAAAAATGGAGTAAATATATAGCAACTACGGTCAGATGCAGCAAAAAAACATTCGTGTAGGTACTTGCAAAAAATAAACATTCTTCACCATTATGTTCAATCCTTTTCAAATAAAACTGAGCTTATCGAGGCAGCTCTGCAGAGTGATCTAAATCAAATGGATGTTCTTTGGTTTACAGAACATTGGTTATCTTCTAATGAACTTAGCATTTTCCTAATACCAAACTTTTACCTCGCAGGCTTTTATTGCAGAAAGAGAGAGAGAGAATCGCATAAAGGTCCTACGTATGGGGGTTCCTGTATTTACGTTAGGAATAATATTGATTCTATCCCCTTGGCGGAATTAAGTATGTATTCCATTGAAGATATTTTCGAAATTTCTGTTGTACATCTTACTTCACTAAAAGAGATAATACTTTGCATCTACAGACCTCCAACAAAGAGAACTGCAGATTATATTTTGTTCTTAGAAAACCTGGAGATAACACTTAACAAAGTCAGCAATCGCTCTTTTGAATCCATTGTTGTATGCGAATATTTTAACATTGATTTTCTAGTCGAAGCTTGCGAGAAAGAAAAGTCTCTCAATTTAATTAATTCCTTCAATTTAGACATTACAATTAATGTACCTACACGGATCACACAACATTCGATGAAGGCAATTGATCAAATTATAATTAACAAAACTACTACTCGATATGAAGTTGAAAGAAAAGATTTAGGATACAGTGACCACGATGCACAAATTCTTACCATTATAAGAAATGCGATCACTGACACAATAATACACATATGACTAGATTGTTTACAAAAATAAAAAGAAAATTATTCATTAATTACTTGATGCAGGAGTCATGGGAAGCAGTTTATAATACTGTTGATACAAACGACAAATATAATTCTTTTTTCTCAACTCTTTCATTACATTTTAACACTTGCTTTCCTCTTCAAAAAAATTTTTAAGGAAAAAATTTTAAAAAAAGGGTAGGACATCTTGTAAAAACAAAATTTTTTTTTTTAAACATCATAACGTATCTCAAGATTTCCTTATCTACTTTAAAAAATACAAATCATTGTTACGAAAACTCATAAGGCAGGCTAAAATCATGAAACACGATCAGGATATTTTGAACTCACATAACAAAACAAAAGCAATGTGGAATGTAATAAAAAATACGACCAAATCAACTAGAAACCCTGTAGAGAATGTTGTTTTAAAATATAACGATATAAATGTGAACTATCCGGCAACAGTGGCTAGTCTCTTTAACCAATACTTTCGAGAATTGCTGCCGATCTCACTAAGGGTCTTCAGCCACAAAATTCAAAAACAGGCAGTTCACCCAAAATTTTTGACACGATGTTCGTTTCCAAAACTTCTTCCTATGATATTCTCAAAATAATTGGTAAACTAAAAAATAAATATTCGACCGGTTTAGATGAATTCCCGGATTCTTTGTTAAAGACCTGTGCGTATGCCATTATACACCCGTTAACTCACATATTTAATTCATCGTTATGCACCGGAACGTTCCCAGATATTTTCAAAACAGCTAAAATGAAGCCGCTCTTCAAAAAAAGGCAACAAATTCAAAGGAAATTCAAAATTATCGGCCCATTTCTCTTCTATCAGTTTTTTCAAAAATATTAGAGAGACTTTTTTACGTACGAATGGAAACCTTTCTCAGTAAACACGACGCGCTTTCAGATTGCCAACATGGATTTAGAATATCAAAACCAACGGAAACAGCTATATTTTCTCTTCTTAAAGATGTCGCCTCATCATTGGATGAAAACGAGGCACCTATTGGATTATTTTTAGTTCTCTCAAAAGCTTTTGACGTCATTGATCATGACATTTTACTTTCAAAATTACCTTCATATGGAAACCGTGGTATTGCTCTAGATTGGTTATGTTCGTAGCTTAAACAACGATCTCAGAGAGTAGAAATACCTTACTGGAATGATGGAACATTACATACGCACCATTCCGACTCTTTGCCCTTTGCACGTGGAGTTCCTCAAGGATCGATTTTATGTCCTATTCTGTTCCTGCGTTACGTAAACGATATGCCCTCGACGATTCGAAACGGAAGAACGGTTCTCTTTACAGATGATAGGAACATCCTTTGCAATAAAGAAACCGTGAATCCAACATCAGATGTTTCAAATTGGTTCCGACATAACAAATTAATAGTAAACGAAAAGAAAACGGTTTTAATGCAGTTTTCCATTTCAAATAAACAATTCTGTGCTCCATTGAAAATGAACGGTTTTAGCAACAATTTTTAGATCTCTCAATTCAGTCAAACCTTAATAACGTCCATTAAAGAACACAAAATTAAGTTCATTATGTTACGCGTTCAGAATTCTTGCAAATTCAGTCAGCCTTCATTCTGTTCGTTGTCTATATTTCGCGAATGTTCATACCCGCCTGAGATATGGCATAATATTCTGGAGAAATACATAGCTCCCAGACTTTTAGATTACAAAAACGAATTGTACGAATAATAACCAAATCCCACCCACGTGATTCATGTAAGCCTCTCTTCATTAATCTAGGAATTCTACAATTACCTTGTCTGTTTATTTCCGAGTCAGTGTTTTGTTGTCAAAAATGACTTGGTTATGGGAGGGAATATATTTTCAGAGGATGCCGATGTCAATTACTATAACACTCGACGTAGAAATCATATTCATCAGGTGACTGTATCAACAGCTCATTACAAGAAATTCACATACAATACATGTACATTATTTTACAACACTTTGCCAGATGACATTAAACGATTAAATTTAATAGAAAAGTTTAAATTCCAAGTGAAATCGTTTCTGCTGCATAACTGTTTCTATTCAATTGACTGAGCATCACAAGAAAAGTAACATTAATTTTAACAATGATACATAATGCATTATTTACCATTTGGACTATGTGTATAAACAACCTGTAACAAGTATTGTACTACAGCCTCCGGGTCAATGACTCCCATCTCGATCAGGTTTTTTGTCCAGTTTCCCTGATCCATTGAGCAAATGCTGAGATGGCCCCTTGTTTTGCTTCTGGACATAAATGTAACTTCATTGGGAAATACAATTATAAAAATTATCATTTCCATGTAGTAGCGGCAGGAAGTATTATTCCGAAGGACAACATTAATAAGAGCCAAAATTTATTGCTTATTTATCCTTGAAAATAGATTTTATTCCATGGGAGCTTTTTCTTCCCTCAAAATTTCAGTAGTATATGACTTAGTGTAGGGATCACAGAATTTTGAAAATGTGCATACAATTCACTTTTCCCCATAGCTCGTCCAACGCAATTTTAACTGCTTTTGACGTAAAATAAATAAATAAATAAATAAATAAATAAATAAATAAATAAATATGTGTATTTCATTCGTGCTACGTTTACATAGAAATCGAGTAACTTAGCATCAGTCCATCTTCCAACCCTACCGTCTGACTGTCTCTCACTGACTATTTCTAGTCTATCTATCCACACCGCTATTTTGTCACGCAACGCATATCTATCTCTATGTGGGAAACTAATCATTTTTGCTGATCCATCAAGAATATTCTAAACATTATCTGAAAATTGTTTTTGTGATTTCAAGGATTCAGAAAATTTCCAAATGGTGACTTTTAATTGAACGAGAAAGCGTTTTTGATGACTTACGGCACCTAGAGAGGTCATAAAGTCTATTATTCTCATGGGAACGGTAATTAACGTGGTTCCTGTAGATTTTAATGAAAAAATCTTGAAAACCAATCTTTTTAATTGGTTTTAATGCAACTACGAGTACTTTATAATATACTTAATACGAGTACTTTGATGTAACGCTGAAATACTCCACATTCTTACAGACATTTGCATGAATCACTAATCATTCAATACAATGACGGTTATTAAAGAAAATGTGAAATGTGTAATGAAACAAAATGTAGTCAATTGATTTAATAGACAATTATTCAATTAACTTCTATATTACTTGGATAATTGGGGGGTGTAATGTATGTTTACATTGAACTTGTATAGAATAAAGTATTATTATAAACATTAATTACCATAATACTCGCCAGAAGGTATAGTTGCCACGAAAATCTAGCTGTAAAATAAGCCAACTTTCCTGAAGATTCGGAACGAAGATTTCAACGAATTCTTATTGTAAAATGATAAAACTGTCATGTATAAAAACAATTGGTTCCGGCCGGGATCGAACCGGCGGCCTTCTGCGTGTAAAGCAGACGTGATAACCGCTACACTACGGAACCTGCGAAGACTGGCGTACATGTTTCTTTCTTCCGAGTACTTCAAAGTTAACTAAAATTAATTACCTTCAGAATGGCACAGACTGTCTCATACTTTTTAGTTTTCTAATTTCTTTCGTGTGGGTTAGCTTTACGGCCTTGCTCCGTCCTCTCTGCAGCAATCATTTATCGCCGACCAAAGGGATAAATGACTAAAAATATCAATTTTACGGTTTACTAATGGTAGATTCGAAATATTACTTTTAGCATATTAAAGAAAGGTAAACCATTTCGTAAATGGAAAAATGTAGATCTTTTTTTAAGAAAAATGGTTTAAGCTCCAGTAAATGCGAAATTTGAAGTATTTGCACAGGATTATTTTTGGCATTTCGATAAACTTAATTTAAAATCATTTGAAGCACGTCCATTGACAAATGCAATAACGTGTACAAATAGCTAGAAAAGTGCATATTCACGGCCCGAGAGTACAAACAAATTACATTTGTGTAATTTTTGAAAAAACAAAAGAACATGGGAGAATTAAATTTATATGATCTTTAACAGTGCTATAAGCACTATTCTTAAGAAAAGTTTGAAGAACAATTTGTAACTATTTTTGAGAAAAGTTTGAAAATGTCTCTGGGGGTTCATATAAAGTACTCTAAAAAATTAATGAATGTTTTTCAAAATCGCATAGATGCGACTCAGGCTAGATCGACAGTGGTTTAATCAGTTTGGAACAAATCGTACGTATTGTTTAGGCGCTAGTGTTCACGTACACCAGACGGACAGACAGACGAACGAACGGATACACGTTTTGAAAGAAAAAAATCAACATATTTTCGGTATCAGGGGACCACTAAACGTGTATTTCCTTTAAAATCTTGAAATCGATTTTCCGCAGCACTACATAACTTTTTCTATACTAGGTAGATTACTCCGTTCGATTATTACGTATGCGAGAACATAGCTAGTAGAACATAGTAAGTTTCTAATTTCCTTGAGGTGGACTGGCATCTTGGACTGGAGGAGTCTTGCCCCATCCTCTTGCCAGCTGCTATCTATCGCGGCCCCAAGCATATTTCTTTGACGTCTACTCATTTTCCGTTTTCCTAATAGTACAAAGAAAATATTAATTGAAAAATATACAAAAAATAATAGCGCGTCATAAATAAAAATTTTCATTGGAAACTTTTGAGCCGATTTAAAGAAAATGGCCAGACTCAAGAGAAACCTTACTCGATCAGCGAGTGTAAGTCTTCTGGTCCTCAAATGGGGACAGGCGTTCAAATCACACTTCTGACACATGTTTTTGATTTGCGTTATTTTTTGATCATCCTGTTATTCTACACCAGTGCACGCCAATAAATATCTACGGGTGGTCAGGAAGGCCGAGCCGACTAAGGCGCCAGACCCAAGGGAGACTTTGCTCGCTCCGCACGTGTGAGCCATCTGGTCCTCGAATGAGGCCGTGGGTTCGAATCCCACTCCTGACCCATGCTTTTTGTCGTGAGTTTTCATTGTGTTATTCTATACCACTGCGCGTGTATAAGTATCGCCGCGTAGTCAGGATCGCCGAGCGGTCTGAGGCGCCAGACTCAAGGGAGACTTTGCTCGCTCAGCAGCTGTGAGCCATCTGGTCATCGAATGAGGGCGTGGATTCGAATCCCACTTCTGACCCATGCTTCTTGTCGTGAGTTTTTATTGTGTTGTTCTAAACCAATGCGCGTGTATAGGTACTAGCGGGTGGTCAGGATGGCCGAGCGGTCTAAGGCGCCAGACTCAAGGGAGACTTTGCTCGCTCAGCAGCTGTGAGCCATCTGGTCATCGAATGAGGGCGTGGATTCGAATCCCACTTCTGACCCATGCTTCTTGTCGTGAGTTTTTATTGTGTTGTTCTAAACCAATGCGCGTGTATAGGTACTAGCGCGTGGTCAGGATGGCCGAGTGGTCTAAGGCGCCAGACTCAAGGGAGACTTTGCTCGCTCAGCAGCTGTGAGCCATCTGGTCATCGAATGAGGGCGTGGATTCGAATCCACTTCTGACCCATGCTTCTTGTCGTGAGTTTTTATTGTGTTGTTCTAAACCAATGCGCGTGTATAGGTACTAGCGCGTGGTCAGGATGGCCGAGTGGTCTAAGGCGCCAGACTCAAGGGAGACTTTGCTCGCTCAGCAGCTGTGAGCCATCTGGTCATCGAATGAGGGCGTGGATTCGAATCCCACTTCTGACCCATGCTTCTTGTCGTGAGTTTTTATTGTGTTGTTCTATACCAATGCGCGTGTATAGATACTAGCGCGTGGTCAGGATGGCCGAGTGGTCTAAGGCGCCAGACTCAAGGGAGACTTTGCTCGCTCAGCAGCTGTGAGCCATCTGGTCATCGAATGAGGGCGTGGATTCGAATCCCACTTCTGACCCATGCTTCTTGTCGTGAGTTTTTATTGTGTTGTTCTATACCAATGCGCGTGAATAAGTATGGGCGCGTGGTGATGATGGCCGAGCGGTCTTAAGCGGTAGACCCAATGAAACTTTACTTTCTCAGCGTGTGTATGACGTGTTCCGGCGATTCTAGATAATTTGATGCTGTAATAGTACTGTCGCAGGCAAATATTCATTCGTGTTTTAAATGAAATTATTAATTTGAGTTTATTGAAATTATTAAATTGAAATTATTAAATATGCGAAGCTGGTTTTGTGTGCAATGTTTTCAAAACGTTTATCTCAGTTTTGGAGCCTTAAAAGTCGCTCTTATGTTTGTTTCTTGTTCAAACTTAATTTCCTCTTATTGTTTTGTTTTCAGTAAGGAACACAAGTTTTCAGACAGCCCTATTGTCTATTTTTTTTTACTTTTAAGATTACAAATATTTTATTGATACAGTAAGGTAAGTTGTAGATGATCGTATGATTGTGTTTTGTGACCTTTGTGGTGTTCAGGACTTTATCTGAACGCATCGTTTCACTTTTAAGTATTAGTGGTAAAATATGAACTTCTTGGAAGTTGTGCACACTTTAAGTGTAGCTACATATTGATTAGCTAAAGTAACTTAGGTCTTCAATTTACATCACTCCAGTACCTGTGAATGTGATGGCCAAGGGTTTGAATCTTGGTGGTGACAGGAGTTTTGCCACTTTCCAGATAGTTCGGTAGAATTCATTCCCTGTATGGATGAATATTCTATCAGACGGTTTCTCTTCTAATTTTCTGTGGTTTCTCTGATCAATACAAGGCGAATGCCGTAACAGGCACGGTCATCAAACGGGCACGGATCGCACGCGGTTTTCGTCTTCTTCGTTGTCGTACTCGTCCTTTCACTAAGCACACTTGCCGGGATACCTGTCAATGACTTGGAGCTTGTCCCTACTGGGGTGGTATAACCCGGGGGGTATACCCCGTTGGCATAACGTAACTAATTGCGGAAAACCTCGCCAGCCGACCTAGGTGGGCGCCTGATCTCACCATTCAACGGGGAAAGATCATTGTCACGACAAAACATTCACTACATTTATGGGACTAATGGCCTTAGTCAATGACGCGTCCTGAATCAATCAATCATGAAACAGCTTCACTTGTGGTTGTCAAGATTAAGAGACGCAGGACCGTGACGCATCCTGATGCATGGTGAGTTTCTGTGAACCACTGCTTATTGGACAGGCGCTCGTGAGACAATGCATTCAGACAAGGTTGTGAAAGCAACAAAGAAAACAAAACATTATCGTCTGATCAGCTACAATTCACCTTAACGTATCATTAAGAAATTTGTATAATTTAAATTAAAAAAGACATTGAGGGTGTCTAAAAAAATATTGTTTATTTTGCGACAACCCTAGCAACTATAAAGTTGAGATAAAGGCTGTCTGCTATGAAGTTTATTTTTAGAAAAAAGTTTCTATCCTTTTTTATAGATAGTCAAATTTTCTTTTATTTGAAGCACAAGTAATTAAATTAAAAAATAAAATAAATAAATTTTGAAGTAAAATAAAAATATGAATAAAAGAAAATTTGACTGTCTATAAAAAAGTATTGGAACCTCTTACTAAACGTAGACCTTAGCGACTGTTTTTAACTTTCCCCCACCAGTAGCCCTGGGGGGGCGGTCGTTTGTTTTCATGAGAGGGATACATTCGCCGCAGCTCGTTGGCATTTGCGGCAGAGAAGGGGCAGTGCTTACTTCCTAACCTAACCTAAGGTAGCATATCCGACAACCTAAGGTAGCATACTCGCGTATCTAATCTTGTGGTGTTTCTTAGTAATAACGTCTTGATTGTTTTTGATTTCCATTCACTCACGCATTCATACTTGTATATATTTACGCCTAGCACACGCACATTCACACAACATGATTGACATGAGTTACACTATTTACATGAGTACTATCGAGTGTTTGCTGTCAGGTTGCAGGTGGTGGCGGCGGCGCTGCGGCGGGGGGCCGGCGGCGGGGTGGGCGTGGCGCGGCTGCGTGCGTACGCGCGTGCGGCGGCGAGGGCGCGCGTGCGCGGCGGGCGCTCGCGCACCTCGTCACCCTGCGCTTCGCCTGATGACGCCCCTTCACTCCAGCCCTGTGGAGAATTCCAGCGGCCGGCTGCTTTGTGCGGTACTTTTCTGTGGTTTTCCCCCATAAACACCAGGCGAAGGCCGGAGCAGTACCATAACAAAAGGGCACGGACCGCGCGCGATCTTTCCTTCCTCTTCCTTGACCTATCCTCACCCCTTACACACACACTTACACTAACATGCACTACACTATCACACATGCCGGGAGACCGGTTGGGGACGTAGAACGTGTCCCGGCTGGGGCGATGCCCCGCTGGTGGCAGATACTTGGTTGGGGAAAACCCGTTAGCCGACAGTAAGTCGGCGCCGGATCTGTCTATCCAACGGGGGTAGGCCACCGCTACCTCCCGAGAAAAAACATGCTCTACACTTACGGGACTAATGACCATAGTAATTAACGCGCCCGGAATCACAATCAATCAATCCAAAGCAGTTTCCTAACAAACGGCCCCCAACCGACACATCTTTTCTTCCTCTTTCTTGTCCTAACCTCATTGCTTACACACACACACACACACACACACACGCGCGCGCGCACGCACACATACACTTACGTGAACTACCACACATGTCAGGAGCTTCGAGCTTGTCCCGGCTGGGGCGGTGCCCCACCAGGTACCTCCCTGGTGGGAGGTACCTGATTAGCGATTGTTAGAAATTTTTCACGGTCAAAATGCTTGGAAATCATAGAACCTATGAGAACTTTTGGTATAATCACTGCCTCCCTGGTGGAATAAGAATGATTTAAGATTTCAAATTTATACTTATAAGTATAATTAAATTATTATTAAAAGTAAAAATTTCATACTTAAAAGTAATATCTGTATAACAGATATAGTTCTTAAGATGGATTAAAATAGTGTAAAGATGAAACATAGGTTGTCTACTACTAATTTTTTTCGTAATAAAAGTTCCAAAAATTTCTTTTACAGACAGTCCAATTTAATAAATATAATTTGGAATGTCTATAAAGAAATATTAGAACTTTTATTAAGAAAAAAATTAAAATTGTGCTCAATACTTGACAAAATATAAAAAACAATTAATTTTAACAGTTAAATAGTTAATTGTATACTGATTTGTTCCTACAACAAATTCTACGTTACCTGAATGTTATGGCTTGCAATGAGTTTCATAATTACAACTTTTATAATTTTGTAATAAGATTTGTACTTAATAATGGTTATGAAACTTTTGTATCCAAATATTGTAGATTCTCTTGACGAAAATAATGTAAAGAATATATATGGACCAATAAGAGAAAGAGCGTGTGTAGTGCGAGAGTGAATGTAGTAAACGAAAATAAAAAAATGCAAACTTCAAAGAATAATTTTCCACGTTCAGTGTCAGCAAAAGTGCTTTTCAAGTGTTTTGTTTATTTACTTTATTTTTATTTTAAACAGCCAACCAAAATACATTTATTTTACAATTATTTAAAGAATAAGTTATTGACAATTTGCTGGGCTGCTGAGTTGAGTGGAGAATAACTTAATAAATAATAATTTATTAGAAGAAGTGATTTATCTGCAAAACTTTATCTTTTAGGCCATGAAACCTGTTAAGAATTCTGAATATATTTATATATTATTAAATAGGAGTAATGTATGTTGTTAAGAAGCTGACTGTTGAAGAATGTTCTTAAGAAGCTGGCATACAATGAATCTTGTTATTTAATTTTTCTTTTGAATATAAAGAATTGTCAGTGAAAGATGATCTAGCTCATACGACACATGCGCATGCTATTCTGGTTTATCAACAACACTCTCACTGGTATTAGAAGTCATGATAGACAATAAAGATGAAATTAAGATATGTGACTTATCGCCAATGAGTAGTCATGTCAGAAACAACTCAGAAACTACTCAGAAACTTCAATTTTTCGTAGTATATTTATGTATGTCATTTTGACTTCTAAGTAAATGCACAGAGGTCTCATTTGTCTTATGCCAAATTTATATTTTAGTAGCATACGGATAATGTAAAGATAATCTGAAATTACTTTTTGCCAGCTTCCTAATTTTAAAAAATATCTTAAAATGAAACTAAAACCAAAAATATATAAAAATAATGATGGTATATTACACATTATTTACAAGAACCTCATATTTGTTTACAAATCCATTTATGCAAAGAAAATGGTGGCGAAAAGAATAAGCTTATGTTTATGTACAAATTGACACTGCATTACCTCTAGAACAAATATAGAGAGGACGTTAGTAACAGGAAACAAAACAGAAGATAGTAAATGAAATAGAATTCGGATAAACTGAACAATAAAGACAGATGATGAGCAAGTGCCAATGTAAATCCATAAAAAATCCAAGACGGTAACGATGGATTTGGAAACAGTTGCCTCAAACTTCAGGTAATTTTTCGCTCCATTTAATAAATATGAATTGAGATAGAATTGTGTGTTTTTATATTTTATTCAAGTGTACCAAATATTCCTTGTCACCCCACTCCAAACACATTTTATTGACCGATTATACAAGTGTATAATGTTTATGAAATAGAGTTTTTACGAGTCTGCAATCTCCATACAATTCTGAGTAAAGTTTCATTTATAAAAAATACATCAACGAAAAAAATATAATCCCTCGTTCATTTTACTTCGTCTTATTGAACATGGGTTAGATTTAATGGTATGGGTAAATAATAAGTAATAACACTATCAGGGCAGCAGTGTTAATGTTATTTAAATCACTATCATTGAGTAGTGTTGTTTGGCAGTAACTGTGTTATTTGGCTTAAGATCGTTTATACTTTATGATTTTACTATGGTGGGTATACTTATTGACACGTGTTAGTGATTGGAAACGATTAGTTTGTGGTTTACTCGCTCGCTCTACGCGCCAAGTTGATGACAGGGTGATACAGATAGGTAAAAAGTTTCCCAGTACTTGTTACATGTTACACCGTATCACAAGGCTAACAAAATTTTCCGCTGATTTTGTTGGCCTTTTGTATTTGAAAGAACGTCCTTGAATGCTATCAGCTGAATTCGGACACATAATATTTTGACTCCACTCAAAAAGCAATTAAATATGGGAAGTATTGTGTTTCTAAAATTAAAATGTCTTATCTCAAATTCATATTCTTTTACGATTTTTTTAAAGTCAAATAGATGGTATATTTTGTTTAAAAAGCTTTCAGTAATTAATTCATATTATATGACACACGCTGTATAGAACATTTAATGCAACTTTCCCGTAACTGAATTTAATTTTTCTTACATTGGTACTGCTGAATATGAAGTTACGTTAGTGGATGCAGAAGTACTACTCGCGCGACTTTTCTTGAACGATGACCTTGCTTCCCCCTCCCTTGAGCAACAAACAGTTGAAAGCAAAAGCTCGCAGCAAGCACTTATGACAACATTCCAAGCATTAAAACTTCGTTGGCGCGAAATAGAAGCTAGTCAAAGCTAATTGCTTTCATAGTCGAGGACTTCTGTTCTTTATTACCATTATCTAAAGAAATGTCTGAGGCAGGTCCAAGGTCTTCAAGGGAGGCACCTAAAACTTCTATCTAGTGTTCCTGCTGTTGCCTACCCAGAGCGATGACCTGGCCGCACACGTAGCACATTGACTTTGATTTTCCAGAGGTTGGCATTACTGTAAATACTCTAGTGTCCGACTTTGTAACTAATACCCCAACTACGCCCGCATTTCTTCAATCTATCGTTCAAGAAAAGTTGCGCGAGTAGTATCGTAGAGGGCAATGGTGTCAGTGTTTGACGAAAGTTTTTCGTCAGTGTTTGACGAAAGAAAAAATGCTTTTGCTGTCATTCAGCATAAGTAGAAAAGTTTTCTGTTTATTGTAGAATTGAAAACAACAAATATCGATGTTTATTTTACGTCAAAAAAACAGTTAAAAACTGGGTATGACGTGCTATGGGGAAAAGTGAATTGTGTGCACATTTTCAAAATTCTGCGATCCCTACACCAAGTCATATACTACTTAAATTTTGAATTTTTGAAAGGGAGAAAAAACAAAAACAAAAAAACTCCCATGTAATAAAACCTATTTTATGTAGGATTATTTATTAGATGTATTTTCTGTAGGCACGCTTGAGAATATCAAGACGATCATCATCAAGGATAGCACATCAGTCTTGTTCTGTAAGAGCGATGGCGACCTTTAATACTTCAATATTATTATTTTTTTATTTTCTGTCATTGTAATGCCACACAATATTCTTCTTTCAGCAATTTGTTTTTGCCTTTCACAGTTTTCGTAATTAGGAAATATTTCGAAATAAGTTGTGGAGGTTTAGTGGGATAATTGTCTCTAAGCTTTCTTTTTCGTTTCAACTGTTTCTTAAACTTCCGTTGCCTTGACGATGTATATATACGAGTTTGTTACCTTCAGTTAAATAATGGGCAATGAATTATATGGAGCAACAAAATCATGAACTGTGGACTATATTTTGAAATATTAATCGTAGGAGAGGAGAAGGGGAAGGAGGAGATTTGGAATTTATAGTTGGTCTTTGGTAGTATGGGTGTCGGTTTTGAGAGGAGTTAGGATCCAAAGGAGTTTGAACAGTATTTTTAATTGGATTGAACTAGACTTTGAATAACTAATTTTGAAGAATCGAAATCCTTGATAATTTGCTGTTTGATGTTTAAAATTCTTAAAGAATTTGTAGTTTTTTTTTCAGTTAGTTTAATGGTATTTTTCTACACATCTAACGCATCTTGATTCCAATGTACAGTTCGCTTGTGTATGGTTAAAAAACTGACAGTTTTTGGATTTAATTGCATGATTAAGTTTGTTTTTAATTTGGACTTGAACTATACTATTAATTAATCTGTTTAATTTAATTATTTATTTTCCTTGATCGTTGTCTACAAGTTCAAATGAACAAATTTCTATTTGTTTCCTTTTCCCCCATAAAGTCTGTGGACAGTGTTAATTGATAAAGATTAATTTTTTAGTTCTGTTTTAATTTCATCATTGGTATAAGACACTGGAACATCATACAAAAGAACGGAAAATGTTTTGTTGTTGTGTTTTCACATGAGAAGTTCTGTTTGTTTTTCGAATCACAGACTCGAAGATATTTTGAAAAATCTTCAATTGTAGTAAATAATATTGATACGTGATTTTGAGTAATTGAGGAGGAAATCATTAGCAACTACGTTTTAACTTCCGATACAAATTCCCAAAAATTTTGAATAATATCTGGGGTGTTACAGACATCAATTGGTGAGATTTTGATATTGTCAGAATTTACTTTTTGGCTTTCATTAAAGTCTGAATTTGACTTTTCGCCTCCTTCAAATACCTCTGGTAAAGAATCATTTCTGTTTTCTGTTGTACATTATAGCTTATTTCACATTGTTCATTTGCATCAGTTGATGCCTGCTTCCTTTTCGTGTCACTGCACTCACCATGAAGGGAAGAATTTTTATGTTGAACATTAATGGTATGATGTGAATGGTTACCTTGATTTAACTGATGGAACTATAATAAATCACATTGGGCCTACTATAGTTGAAGTTGGAGTTGCTGTGACTGTTGAAGCAATAGATGTTGTAATCACAAATTGTTACACTTTGCACTTGTGATAAATCTTCACAATTTACGGAATTTTTAACTATCAGTAGACACAATAATATGCTTTCTATTTTTACCTTCCAAGATACTACGTCGTAGTTCCTTTCTAATGCAAACATCAAGATTGTCTAATATCATTGATGCTTAGAAGTTGTAGATTATAGAATTAGTATATCAAAAATATTGCAGTGGAAAACCCCATTTTTTCGAATTTCTCTGATTATCTCGAATATAAAATCTTCCGAAATCTTTATTATTAAAACACCAACAGCACAGGATAAAATAAGATTCTGTTGAAACGAAGTAAACGTAAAATAAAATGAAAGTAGGCACGTTATTTTATCGTTTGAACATTAAAGTAAAAGAACCTGAAGTTTAGAGTAGAACGAGAAAATAGATTTAAAAAATGAAAACTTTTCAGGCTATGAATATGTTTCAAATCCAGGAGATTGAATTTCGTGAGTATAGAAGGTTTCGACGTCTCCCCAGTAATTAGACAAATACGCGTGGGGAAACAGAACTGGGGTGGTTTAGGGGAAATGTCGGACGTTTTCGAGGAAGAGCGTTATCGGAAGCATCTGGGCACGAGTGGCTAGGACAGGGACGCGGGGAGACGGGGCGGCGGCGGCGTCTATTGCACCTGCAGGTCTCTTCCGCACACAATGGTGACCGGGGAAGGGGGCGGTGGCTAGATGGGGGAGGGGGAGGGCGGCGGCGGCTCTCATTGAGAATGACGACCAGCAGGGCGGCGGGTAGGAAAGGAGCCCAAAAAACCTTCAAACATTGCGAGCGGGCGGTTTATTGCCGCGCAGGCCGGCGTGTGTCAGGGCGCTGCGGTTGTCCACTCCCGCCTCCACCCCACCTCGACGGCGCACAGTAGCCCGAAATGACTCGCAAAGCATATATTTTCCACACAATAATTTGGATCAATAAACAAATTGAGTACTTATACTTTTAAAAAAATAAAGGAACATTTTAGGACTCCTTTTCTGATTGCAAAAATTGCTCGATTGACAATTACTATTACTTACGAGTAATACTTTATAAATGTAATTATTTATTGTTATATCTACCCCTTACACACATAATAATACAATATATAATATATAATATATTATATATTATATAATATATAATATATAATATATAATATATAATATATAATATATAATATATAATATATAATATATAATATATAATATATAATATATAATATATAATATATAATATATAATACATAATAGTAATTTACTTAGCTGTTTCTTCTTGCCTTCTAAAAGAAGATCACACATATTTTCATCCAACTTGCCAGTGCCCACTTTTATGTACTATTATTCAATTGTATTCATAAATAGTAGCAACGCAATGTATTAGAATGAACTTGAACGTAAATCCTGAAGCACAGAGTAAAGAATTATACATCTTTAGTCTATGCCTGAAGTATTTGTAAATTCGAATGCATCAGCGCTATTATCCACATGTCACAGCTAGAGCTGCGGACCAAATGCCATTGTTAGATGCCAATAGACACTTGATTATCATCTGAGATATTAGCAGGTCGGGATATGGAGACTCAAAGATTTAAAAAGAAGGGGGACCAACATTGCGGAATGATAATGTATAACGTACACATAGGTAACAGGATTGAACTACAAATTATGTAGAATAGTTGTAAATTAATATTATTGCTTCTAAAGATTTGTTTTGCATGAAAGACTCTGGTTATTATAATTATTGCACATCGTGTTATAAGAATATAGTGCCAGTAATGACAAAATAAAAGATACAGAAAACTGCCCCAACGAATGTTAAGCATTAGATATTTTGCAAAGTCAAGTACAGAAAACAACAAACGAAAGATTAATTGTGTTTTAGATGACTTCTAGAACACAAGCAATAAATCGTTTCTCATTATATATCATAAATAATTAGCGTCTTTTTTACATCTCAAATTCTGATTAAAAGAAATTGAAATTATTTTATGGATAATTACATGTGGATCATGAAACGGCATTGTTAGTTATCCACGGTCAATTATGAGATTACATTATTATTATTTTTTCATCTGTGTTTAAAAATTAGTTTGGTATCTATTAATTGTCTGTCATATTTATAGTAACACAAAGTTCCATTTATTAGAGACTATCAGATTTAAGATTGTAATTCAGTAAATAAAAATAATGAAAGTTGGTTTATTTGACCAATAAGTCTTGACATAACTTTGTACAACTTTTCAGAGATCTATGCGTCTCCATCTTCAGGTACATTCCTCTGGACCAAATACATCAATATTAAAAATGAATCAATCATTATAAAATACATTATGTAAGCAGAAAACAATATTAGTGACAGTTTACCTTTTATAGTTATATTACATACTTATTAACAACATTGATATAAACAAATATCTCGTTGAAAAAATTCTAAGATTGATAGGTCAAATGATATACCAAAGCAATAAAAAAATTGTTTTAGTCATTCACATAATAATTATAAATTATTCACTCCATAGTTAGTTATGGGGTGCACATTGACATCATACTAATACCAAGTTTAGTTATTTCAGTGATCGTAAGAAAACAAACGAATGGTAATGAATGGAATTGAAGTATTTTATTAGCTCTGTGCGAAATAATTAGGACATTGTTAAATAATTATGACATAATTATGAGAAGTTTGTTTATAATCTTTGTTTTTATGTATCTTTTTAAGATGATGAAATAACAAATGTGATTGGAAAGGAAAAATGAATGAAATTGAAAGGTAGTCGGAGGTAATCACAGCGATGGAGTTAAAAATTAGTTGTTTGATTTTTCTTTGGTATTTTTACCAGTTTTGATAGCTTATTTTCTTTGTGTGTTTGTACAGTAGATGTGCAGCGCGCGTTGTATTTACGTGCCCAATTGCTTCGTGTTAAATGAATGAGTAAAACACGAAGCAAGTAAGCGTGACGTGATTACATGCAATTGGAAGTGAAGGAAAACAACAACAATAATAATAATAATAATAATAATAATAATAATAATAATAATAATAATAATAATCATGCGCAGAATATACAAGTGAAGTTACGTGAAAATACGACGAAGAAACAAAGAGTAATTGTCTAGGTAGGCATATTACGCCTGAGCTTGATAAGCTTATGAAGAAAGTTGCACACTTTTTCTTAGAATTGGTCGGATTCACCACGGTTTGCTCGGAAAACAGAACATGTCAACGGGGATCGAAACGTCAATGATGAGATTGGTTGGTACACGGTGGAATATTTTACCAATCCCCCTCACTCCCCCTCCTTTTCCCCCTCCCCTCCCCCGTCCCAACCCATCCCATGCCATTCAATACATCCCATCCCATCACACTATTCCATCCGACCACCCCTCCATCCCATGCCATCCCATCCCATTCCATGCAGAATGCATGCTGCGGGGCGCGTCAAGTGTTCTGCCATGTGATAATGAGCTCCTGCGATGCCCAGGACCTGCAGTGGCGAGTGAAATTGTGCAGGGCCCACTGTGGCCCTCGCTCTTTGCAGCCACTTCCCAGCCGCTTGCGCCCCGGCGAGGATTCGCACAGGGCGGGCGACCTCTGCGGCGGCGGCGACGGCGCGGCGCCTCAAAGTGCGGCCGGGGCGTTTTCAACCGCAGGGCCAGCGGCTGCGAATGCCACGCCCCCCCGCGCCCCCCCGCGCGTCCCGCGCCCAACACCCCCGCTCAACGCTACCCCCCCCGGCGTCTCACGACCCACGCCATCCCCTCTCCCTCCCTTCTCTCTCCCCTCACACATCGCCTCGCCCCTCCCTTCCCTCCCTTCCCCTCTGTCCCTTCTCTAATGCCTCCCCCTCCCACACTTCTCGCTTACCGCCAAGTGTTTTAAAATACTTTTCGTATCTCGCCATCTTCCAAGAACATATGTTCCTTCGCGTTTGGTTTTGTATCCTCACTTTCGCCGGTGACACTTGAATGGGAAAACACCAGGAAAGGAAACGGAAAAGTAATATACTGGTACTTTCTCTCTTGTTGCCAATATTTGTATCTATTTCTTCGAAATGATGATTCGCATACAGGGATTACAAATTTTTCGGAAAGTAATATAAAAATAACTTCTTTGGAGGTCTTTCCATTTATTTCATAAATGCATCTTTCAAAATAAAATCATACTATCTGAACCCGTGCGATTACATCGGACAGAAGAAAGAGCTGTTGAAAAATTACTACAAAAAATAGTGTATATCCATGGATATACATACCTTTATATGACCCCTAAGTAATAAAGAAAGTACACTGAATACTTACAATCGATTGCCACAAACAATCATTTTAACGAACACACAATACCATCTAAGCCAGATCAACTGCTCGTCCATTTCCCGCCAACATGCATGGGCACCTTGCAAGTTGGGCATGACGCCATCTTCCTGCTTCCATCCTGGCCGCACATTTCAAACAACGCAAATTTCGGTATTTACAGTATCTGGCATTCGACTTACCAATGAATCGTAATAGCTGATTAAGTTAATACTCCCCTTCAAAAATTCCCAACATCCAATGGCCTTGTATGTTACCTCCATACAGGATATGAACTGGTAATATTATAATTTTGAAATTATAATCGCTGTAAAATAATACTTGAATGTATAGGGGATGCAAATAGAGTTTAGTACAGCAACGTTTTTTTTATTTTTCCTAATATGCACAATAATGCACAAAGATCACCTGTAAGCTGTTCTTCTGAGTATTTCTTTAATCATAATATAAGATCATTCTTAATTAGTTGGGAAAATTCTGTTTCAAAAGCTTCTACGACTACATTTGAATCTTCTCCGGATTCCCTAGGAACGTCAACGCGAGAAATCGAACGTAAATTCATTCATTCTCTAACATTACTCACAGTTTTGTTTTCTCCATATTCACTTGAAATTCTTCAAATTTAATAAGTTCCAAAGCAATAGTGTTCGTAGATGTTTGCAAATTTATTATTAAAAATACGGCAATAGGCCTACGATTAAAATGAAATATGTCGCGCGATTATTTCTTCAAATTAATTTCACTTGTCTACGTAAAGATGTCAACATCAGTGTTGCCGTCGTCGTGAAATAAAATTACGCCGTTTTGAGTGAAAAATGCCTTTTAGTATTATAGTGGAGTTTAATCACCGCCACCTACATAGATTTATTTAGGTTGCGTTGGTTTAATTCCCGGCGTACTCACTAAGATTGCAGTGCCAAAACACACAAAAACATGTTTTTGGAAATTCCTTTGCAGCTTCTGGCCGGATCCGAAAACAAATTATCAGTTTCCCATAAGGAGACCGAGACGCATTGAATGACAGCTTATATGTCTCGACTGGTGCACAGGAAGTGGTCTAGCCGTGAATGACAGAACCGCAAATCCGCATATTCGGGAGTTACTCAAACACTCTTTGGGGATTTTTTAAAAAAATATTTCTGCCTGTTCGACAAAAATGTCTTTCAGGGTTTTTGAACATTACAAATCGACGACTGTTGATTTGGATCTCACAGGAAACCTGACGAAGAGATTATTGACAATATTACGCTAAAATGTAAATTCTATTAGGATGAAAATTGTAATTAGATATTGATTTTTTTACGCTGGGAGGAAGTTAATAAATATAATGTAGTTTATGGGGGATGGAATTTATCTTTCTGAAATCTTGAAAGCATTCGTCGGAAATTGATATGATTGGCCTAGATTAAAAGTGTGTGTTTGTTGCAAATCATCTAAGGAGTTGAAGAATTTCTGGCTTTGATAATTTATTAAAGTGTGAATTGTTTCAATTTTTAGTTCATTGTGTAATTGGGTGTTAGGAGTGAACCAATGAAGCATGAAGAATTTTACGGATGAATTTATTCTGGAGTATCTGAATTTCGCTAATGTGAGATTTGGCTGCATTACACCACATTGGACAGGTATACATTAGTGTGGGACGAATAATTGCAATATATATTAGTTTGGCAGTATGAATATGTAGAGGAGATTTATAGTTAATAATAGAATGAAGTGTATTATTTTTATGTAAGTTCTACAAATAATATTTTTAATGTGTATTTCTTTGTATCTAAGAAGAGATCAAGGTATTTGATATGTGAGTAAGAGGAAATCAATGGTTTTTTATTGTATAATAATAATTCAGATGGAATAATAGGTTTGCAAAATATAAAAATTTGGGCTTCACCTTTTGTCATATTAATTTTTATTTGCCAATTTGTAGCCCAAGATGTATAAAGTAAAGGACGGATTGTAATCTATCCCTGGCAGTTAATATATTTTTATGACTGATGAAGAGAGCCGTATCGTCAGCAAAGAGGGCTAAATCGGAGTGGATGAAAGTGGGAATGTCGTAAAGATAGATATTAAAAAGAAAGGGAGAAAGACAGGATCCTTGAGGCACACTGACAGATATTGAAAATAGTGAAAAAGTATGATTAATTTTAATACAAAAATCACGATTACCTAGGAAATTTTGGATTATTTTCAATAGGTATGTTGGAGTTCCAATTTGATGTAGTTTATAAATAAATCCAGTACGCCAAACTTTGTCAAGTGCCTTTTCAATATCTAAGAGAATTGTAATAGTATGTTGTTTTACATGGAAAGAATGGTCAATTTTTTCTGTTATTCTTAAAAGTTGATGAGTTTTTGTATGTTTGTGTGTAAATCCAAATTGTGTAGAGGAAATAATTTTATGAGATGTTACGAAACGTGTCAGTCTAAGTAAAATAAGAGTTTGAAATATTTTAGAAAGAGAGGAAAGTAAACTAATTGGTCGATTCGTGGAATTTCTAAGACCGTTTAGGGGTTGGCAAATGGAAAGTATAATAGCTATTTTCCAGTTAGATGGGAAATTAACTCTTAAGCCTGAATTTAAAAGGGAAGTAAAAGCTGCAATTGTTCTATTACCAAAAGATATAATTGTTTCGTTATTAAGTCAATTCCGGGTGATTTATTGTTTTGAGTTTTTTAATGATTGAAACAATTTCAGAAGGGGAAATAAAATCTAGATTTTGAGGAAATTAAAGTTGGGAAGAGAAAGAAAATTGTTAACATGATAATGAAATGATAATTTTGTAACAGAGTTAAGAGTAAACGATTCTTGTAAGTGATGTTCAAATAATTGAATCCAAATAATTTTATCATAACTAGTGAGAACCCGTCAAAATATGACGGTGTTATCTGAGATGAATGTAAAATACTGTGCGCAGATTAATGTTGTGAAATTTCATAGACAATGACCCAACAGAAAACGAAATGACTCACTATCACGACACATACGCTGACTTTCTCTTTCCCTCCTCCCAGTCAATGTACTACGTTTGCGTCTTTTGGGGCGCGTGGGCAACGATTCGGAATTCGACATAAACTGTGAATAACTTCATTACTTCAGTACAACCGAGCAAAACCCACTGTCCGAATGTACACAATACACCACAAAAGCAAAATACATGCAAACTGTCAACGCCAAAATTTTAACCTTGACGAATTGTGAACAAATCTCAACAATCAAAACAAAACATCAAGCAGCGCCACCATGAAGCGGCGGGGACTCACATCTATCGACTCATGTATATCAATTTTAAAACAGCCTCTCTTTGGGAGAAAACAATAGACTATTGATAAGCGTACTATTAAAGAATGATTTAATTAATTAATTTACACGGTAAATGTTGGTGAATCAACACGAACAATATCTGATAACACATCTAGGGATCACATTCTTTCATTTAAAGGAAAAAATACTACATTCAGTTCAGTAGAAGCTCTAAACGAAGCCATGGCAGAATACCTTATTTTTTTAAATATATAGATTGTTTTGGGCTGTAATAGAATTATTCTTAAAAATAAATTGAAGTTTTTTTTGAATTTTTTTGTTTCCTAGAATGAGGATGTAATTTTAATTTAATAATTCTAGATATTCTGTGTAATTTACTTTTGATATCAGGACGTCTAGTTTGTTGCCAATGGCGCCTGAGGGTATGCTTTGTTTTAATGAGTTTAGATATTTGTAATGGTAAAGGTTTATAGTTTGAGTAGTTAGTTTTTGGAGTAAATCTAGAAATATAATGTAAGTTGTGAATTATTGTATCAGTGAAATAGGATAAGTAGTTATCAATGCTTTGTTCTGTGTTAAATTATTTGGAAATGTAATATTTTCTTCAAGGAGTGCTTAAATTTTTCCAGTTAATTTTTTGAAGTAATGGATAAGAATTAGAGTTATTAATATTAAAAGAAAATAAATATTTATTATAACTGGGTAGTGGTCAGAATCAAGTTCAAGGAGTACAGTTTGAGTGACAGGCCAATGTAAATTTTGTAAAATCATTGTGTCTTAATGATCAGTGTATCTTAATTTAGGAGATATTAGCAACACCACCAGATGCAATGCTATCAAGTCTGCCATACCTATATATTTTGTAGTCACGCAGGAATTTTTTTCGTTTGGAATAAGATGAGTTTCTATGATGTAAGCTATTTGTGAATATGTAGGAAGTGTTCAAGTATTTGATGTTGCCTTTTAATGCCATTGACATTCCAGTTAAGTATAGTGAGTTGATTAGTGTTGTTAGACATTTTGATTATGAATAAGGGATATAATTTGTTTGAAAAAGAAATTGTTTAAAATTAATTTTTATTTTTTATTTTAAAGGTGTTTATCCATGCATTAGGAGGTGAAAAAGATTGGGAAAGTCAGATTTATTATAAGTATTTTTTAATATATAATATATAGATTTATTGTAATTATTTTGAATATATAATACATAGATTTATTATAATTCTTTTAATATATAATATATAGATTTATTATAATTATTTTGAATATATAATACATAGATTTATTATAATTATTTTAATATATAATATATAGATTTATTATAAGTATTTATTTAATTTAGTATGTGCATTATTGTTTATAGGATTATGCAGTGGTTGGGATAGTTGTAGTGTTATTAAATTTAAATTTTTTTTTAAGAATTTGTTTAAGGTTTATAATTAGCAGTATGATTTTAGTTACAATTAGCACAAATTGGAGGAGTATTTGACGATTTCTTGCAAAAAGAGTAATGGTGATTTTGGTTATTTTACACATCTGGGGATATTTGCAGTTTGCCTATGATGACAAATTTTGACAGTTCTTACATTGGAAGGAGAAAAGCGTTTAGTCTTGGTTTTCACAGTAATTATACAATGAAATAAAGTTTTTAAATGTAATATATCTTTACCTTCTTTAGAATTCTGAAGATGTTTGAAGTGGATGTTTGAATTTGTCATATAGTCTTCTACCACTGATAATAGGGAATTTCAAATGAGTCAGTTAATTAAAAATGTCTATTTCCGAGATTAACCTAGGAATGTTTTTTAGCATCACTGGAAAGCACTTATTAGAAGAATCTTGGTACGAATATTGTTCGTTTCACAGATTTTATGATAAAATCTGAAGTCTTCCAGAGTTGTAAAGATTTTGATTTTATTATTGCGAGATTTAGTAGATAATTCACTATGCACAATTTTGGCGACGTCTAGAATTAATAATTGATAGTTCTTTTCTTTAACAATAATCGGCGGTATTTTGACTTCTGGTGATTCTCGAGGTTCATTTTCAGTTTTAGAGGTTTCATTTAAAATTTCGTATCGAGAATGCGTAGGCACTGAGTACGTGGGTTTTGAGGACTTTATACGGTTTGCCGCATTTGATGTTTGAAAATGTTGTTGATGCGAGATGGTGTTAGAGAGGTCTCTATATACTTGCGGAGATTGATCACTGTTTGCTACGACTCCTACGATGAGAGAATCGTGAGGTAACTTACTGCAAGTTGGCAGGCGAAAATAATTTGCAAGATCTTGAAAATCCATATTTTGTGAGAGTTGAAAGTTTGTTGGTGTAGCAGCTTCATTAATTTTGATAATTTCAAATCTACATGAGAGGATATTGAGGCAATTCAATGGAAGATGACTGGTAAGAATAATTTTGATGATGTTGAAGGTTCATATTTTGCGATATAAAATGTTGAGGATTCATCTCGTAGGATGTAGCAGCTTCATTATAGTTCTGTCTATTGTCATTTTACATGGTATTGTAGGTCTAGTTATGACACTTGTACAATGTTTCTTACATAACTTCCCCAAAGGGGATTTATGATTCCTAGATACAAGAAAAATAAAATGTAGAGGCAAGTTAAGCGAACTTAGATTCAATTCCCTGCATTTCCAATGATATCTTCAATTTAATTAACAATTTTTTAACACGAAACCTGCGTTTATATAATAAATTCACTTAATCTCATTCAACTATACGTATACAGTTGGTTGTCCATTTTACGTGCATCTCTCTGGCATATTTCTTAATCGAATTGAGTGTATTTGTAATAAGAATAAATGAAGAATTAGTATTCTAAGAATAGAATTTTTAAAGTAACAATATTCACTTACATCATAGTACATCATACCCCCCCAAATCTATATATTTTTAGAACTGGAGTCCCCATTAAGCCAACTTTACATTGTACAGATTTCTGTACAGGAACTCTTGCAAATGTCTGTGCAGTCTTATATACAGATTTCCGGTTGGAGAATGTGCGTTTTTACACTACATCAGAAAAATGTACAGAATAAAATATTTCCTATCGCCCGATTTCCTTGCGATGAACGAGTGCATTTTCACAATAAATAAACAGAGGTTGTCTGGTATCAAATGTATATTTCGTCTTAAGATCTTTTCGATCGCGTAGCGATTAAAAAGTGCATTTTCATTATTTATATTTTATGCTTGTTTTTATAATTCGTGTGAGCCGTTTCGTGCCTCTTTAGTCAATCTTTGGCCTAATTGCAATTGATATCACTGTCGTCAAATACGCACTTTTGGTTTCTTTCGTATGTAACCTTATACTGTCACCGCTTGTGAAATATCACAAAACAATTATTCATATTTTTGTGATACAGAATTTTGTTATGTGAAGTCGATTTGAGGGACATACTTAAAAAAAAGGAACAATTTCTTCGTATTTTCTATACTTTGTGAGATGGAAAAATTGAACAAATCGATAAGAGGACACTTAAATTTTTTTTAGTAATTTGTAGTCCACTGCCACACTCAGTAATACGAGTCATCTCACTGTAATGCCTTCGATGCAGGACTGCAGGTAATAAATATTCTACCTTTCCGGCTGGCCGATGCGTTTACCTGCTTTCTGTGGAGAGTGACGGCAGAAGGGAAGATTTCGTGGTTTGCCACTTTGCAAGTTCTTACCTGGCGCGAAAGCAATCGCCTCCGCGGAGATAATTATTCGGAAAGTTGCCTTACTTGCCTACGGCTAGGGACCGCTTATTGCGCCGCCAGACAGTAGGCCGCCTATACATAGAAGCGGCATAAAAACGCGTAATAATGCAAGGACGCTGACACTACAAAACAGGGGCACAAACAAACCCAGTCGCGGTGGTCCTTCTACCTGCAGCCAGCCCCTGAAAGCGCTGGGCGGGGCACTTTGTGTAATACTCTAACAACTTTCCGAAAGAGACCTTCGCTTTTAGCAAAGAAGCTCGATGGTTGCCTTCGATCCTACTTCAATCGCCTACGAAAAGATCACAAGGCCGTGTTCCGTGTGCTTTTAGAATTTCGTAACCTTGTCGATAGGTTGATAATAGTGACTGCTGGTATACAGATGTATTCAGTGAATTCTAAGCAAACATTTTATTAGTGAGGTTTTGTGAGAATCTCGATAACACGATTCAAAAGTTTCATTTATTTTAACATTAACGTAATTAACTCCAATGATAATAGAAAGTTTTAGATCCAATGTTTGTAACGAGAATTATTTTAAATAATCTGATGAAAAACTCGGAAATTCAAAAGATCTTGAATTAGTCAATGTAATAAAAAAGTAAGAGCATTATCCTTTTTTAATTTTTAGTGAACTCAACGTTTTTTTTGTATGAAACGTATTTTGCAGAAGAAAAGCTATTTTATTTTTGAAATCGAAAGCTGATCTAGTTTTAAAATATGTTTTATTTCTCAAACTTAAATTATATCCCATGTTGAAAAAAATTATTTTATCTTATTTACCGGTAAATAAAAAAATTAAACTTATAGTTATGGAAATATTGAAAATAAGGTTTCACAACAGGGAAACGTGAACAGTGAACATTATTTTTTATTTAAAATTCCTGACAGAAAAACACTAAGCGAAAACTCGTGGTTCCACCTACGATCAAAGTAGAGAACTTTTACGTCATACATACATAATACATACACACATAAAATTGAGAATGATATTTTACCAGGCACATACTTATTCATTGCTTCGAGATCTCAATACAGTGACTCACCAGCCTATTACAAATATTAAGAGCAATTTCGAATCTGCTTCCTACTTATTTGCAGGAAGTGACATTGGAGGATATGATATTGAGTCATGCATACTACTTTAAAAGGAATCTGTACACATTCTGATGTAGTAGATCAACCCCATTAATCGATTTCTTCAGAATAATTCATACAAATGGAGAAATCGATCTGTCCGGAACTCATACCAGGTGCAATTTCTTTCTGCACTTGGTAAGAAGGAATCGCAGGCATTAAGACATGCATGTGTAAATAAGCACGTATGGGCTCCTGGCGGCCTCGCACCCTTCCGTGTGCGGGGCGGTTATCGATTCGCGCGTCAGGGCGCGGAGGTCGCTCTGACAGCGCTGAAGAGAGCACCGCAAAAGGAATTGAACCCAGCGCCTCAAGGAGAACGGATGTCCGCCAACGGGTGGTCGCTGAGCCCCGCCTTTTACACTTCGACACCTTCTTCGTCGTCTCCGCCGACCCCAAAAATAAAACACATATCTGAAACGCATCAATTCAATAATTATTTATGCAGCAATCGTGTTATAAGGGTTCTATTGATCTAGCAGCGACAAAAAATCCGAAGGTTAAATGCCAAAGGCCAGTTAACGCCCAGTTAACGCCCATACAATGTTTTATTTTTTACCTATTTAAATCATTAATATTTACTCTTTTACTAATTGATTAGATGTTAACTTGACTCGGTTTTGTCTTTTCATAATCCCTTCCCATAATTCGCTCTCATAATTTTCTTCGTAAGAACACAAGTAGGATCATTGTACTGTTTTCATATTTCCTTCATAATCATGGTATTCTCGATCTCGGTAAGTTATGCAGGGAATATCGGCCTCCTTATCGAAGGCAATAACATGCAATAAAGTATCTGTAAAAAAATATTTAATTTCATAGTGTTTCTTAATAAAAGTTTATAGGCTGTAAACCTCTTAACGATAGGAATGTATTTTCGAAACAAGTCTGATGTTAATAAATATACATTTTATACATTTTACTGAATTGTAGAAGAAAAAATTAAATATGAAAATATTCCAGAAAATATTGGTGTAAGCTGCAAATGTATTGAAGAATCTCTTTTCTCGGATGGATCCATTTAGCTAAATTTTATATTTGAACATAAGAACTCAGTAAGAGAATACCATCATTGAAACAACTGCAAAATTCCTTAAAGGCAAAATTTCAATTTTTTGATTTGTTTTAAAATCAAAGAATCGTGTAATAAACGGCAATTAGTTCATTATCTCCAACTTTCTGCAATGAATCATCCAAAGTACAAGTTTTTAGTTTGCGTATGAAAGTTAGGTTATTTTTAAGAGGACTTATGATTGAATCTTGAAAATTCTATAACTTTGCGCGTAAAAAACACAACAAATGTTTTACAGGATATGCATATGATTAAAGATAATCACGTTAAGTTTCAACTTAATTGTTCAAGTCAATGAATTGTTATTAGTTTTTAATGAAATTTTTGTTCTATTATTCCAATTAGTGGTGCTAAAACAGCACGTATTTCCTCCCTCGCACTTTCACGCAAAAGTACGCGAGAAATAGTCAAATTTTCGAAAAAGTGTTATTAAAATTGTCGACCTTCTTCCCAAATCTATCTATAAGAAACAGATTTAATTAAGGAAAGAAATCTTTATCTTTAATAATTCAGTTTTAAGAAGACTAAAAATTTGGATTTTTGCAGTTTTCGAAAAACCAGGGTTTTCAACGCGCAGACCATTTTCGTAAACGTCCACCATATAATTCAATAAAAAAATGAATAAAAAACGATGGCGCTATTTTTTTTAAAATTATCTGAGGGGTTTTATGTAAAGTACCGCCCCCCTCAAATTGAATTATCGGTTTCAAATTCAAGAGCCCGCGACAGCAGCCAGATCAGTTGGGGTATATGAATTTTAGAGAAAATCCTCTGAACGGTTTAACCGCTAGCATTGTTCAAAGACGGACAAACAGACGTTTTGCCGTTATTCGATTTTCGGTATCAAGGACCCACAAAACATGGAGTCTGGGTACACCACGTGATAGAGGATTTTTTTCTAAATTTATCAAATAGATTTATCCATGTTTTTGTTATCAGGGCAATGTAATAAGTATTTTTGCAGAAAATTTGCCGTTTTTTCATGCAGCATTTATATAACTTTCTCTCTTCTCCGTAGAGAGAAAGTAAAAATGATCATTGTGCAAGAATTTTAATTTTGTTCTTGATTTTTTCCACTAATTCATTAAATCTGTATAAACAAAATAGGATATGGACTTTACTGAAATCCAGTAACTTACGTTTCTAGATTTTAAATAAATATTGCATAATTAATTTTTGAAGGAAAAAGCATCTTTTTTTTAAAAAAAAAATACAATAAAATGCATATCACATTAATATTATTAGACATTTTACTATAATATCTAAAAGTTTCATTGCAATCAAACAAACATTGTCCTACATGAAGCATTTTATATGTAACGTAATGCTAAAAAAACGCACAGCCATATTTTTTTTAAATTTAACGATTTAAGGGTACCTGTACATTTCAGTTTTCTTCTTCCTCTTTTCTTTTTCTTCTTCTTCTTCTTCTTCTTCTTCTTCTTCTTATTCTTATTCTGCTATTTTCTGTCACTTTTTAACCTTCTGCTCTTTTCCTTCACATTTGCTTCTTTATGGTCTTGGAGACAACGCTTTCTATCATACTGCTCACTAGTGCACACTTTATTAACCACTCACATTAATAGCTCTTCCTAATATCTAGAAAACCCTAGCCTGTTTTGTATTAATCGACACGGATGAAAGTTCTATTTTACATTTTATTTTATTCTGAAATATACTAGATCAATTTTTGGTGAGATACTACAGTAAAACCTTCAATAATGACCAATGTTTTGTGAAGTCGGTTGTTTTTTCCATCAGACTCGTGTACAGTACTGGGAACAAAAATTGATCGGGGCCGTCTGCGGCTAAGTTCAGCTTTTGCACGGCTTGAGCAGCCCTTGTCATGACGAAACGTCGCAGACGGAGCATCACAAACCATCGTAGCCAATCTCAACGCAGGGGGGAGTGCCCAACAAAATTACGTCGTAGAAAATGGCGGGCTTCCCTAGTTCAGAGGGGAAGTATTTTCAAATAAAAAATACGTGGAAGAAACACTTGTATGAACATGAAAGTAAATTCATTGAAATATATATGAACACATTGCACTTAACCACTGTTAACACAATTGTTTTTAAAGAAATTAGATTGATATGAGATAAAATAACACTGACGTTAGACCAATTAATTTCTTATACACATTTTAATTCCAATATTATTGTCCATACACAATTTATGAACTTTATCAAATGTCCAGTTTACTACAGATTTTTTCAATTTTTTTCTTTCGATTTTTTCGATTATAATTGCATATTTTCAATTGTTCATATGTTTATTAAATTTGCAAAACTTGCAAAATACTGTCTTTCTCGAATCGATAGAGTTATACGGAACCATTTTAAAAAAAGACAGTAAAATTCAAAGACAAACTGTGTATTTATCATTAAAGTAACAATTAAACTAGATATTAAGCACTGAACTCGAATCTCTTGTCAAAACTGCTATTTTGCGATATTTAACTCAGGGACGATTTGGGGACACTCCGCGGCACTCCACGCACATTTCGGAATTGATTATAAAATTCTTAATTGTTGCAAAATTGTTAATTCGCAGTTTTCGGTTCTGGGACATCAGAGAACCCATCACCCTTAAGAATTGCAAAATTTGCAAACTGTTCATAAATTTTAATATTTTTCAAACAAAATGTATTGCTGTTTTAAAATTGCCTTTAAACGAGATGCAAAATTCCGCCATCCGATTGGCGCTATCGTCTTTCGTTTTCGAGATACGTAATTGTTTATAAGAAATTAGCATGTCATGACAACTATTTTTTGTCAGTTCTCACGCAAGGCGTTTCCTTACGCAGTTCCCACGCAAGGCTTTTCTACACGCCGTTTTGCAACGGCTCACTTAGTTTCTCCGGCAAATCCATTTGAAGTTCCTAACGGGGGTGGAGGGGACAAGCGGCCAACGCTTGCATATATTGCCATGAAAATTGTTGCTGGTTAGATTTCCTGGTTTTCAGCTCCCTCATTTTTCATTTTATTCTAAATACTTTAAGTTCCATTTGTTTAACAATTACAGCATAAATTTTAAAATACTACTCTAGTTGGCTACCGAACAACCTTCAACCTAGGAGCAAGAAAGTTATCAATTGGCTGCCAGAAATACCTCCCGGTGAAAATTGCGTCCTTCCTCCACACGTTTCAAGGCGAAATGGGCTCAGCTTGTAAGCATAAATCGTAACACTCGCTTTCCCTCGAGAAAGCCTTTATCCACCTTCTTAGGGAGCCAATTCTTTACATATAAAATTGTGGAAATTCTTCAAATTAAATATACAAGAAAACAATAATTTTGCATTAATTGTTATTCACGTTTAAATGTAGACATTAAAGCTTCCGGCTCCTCAGTATTCACACGTTCCAAATACGAAATACATTGTTATAACATTCACAATTTCATTCTAACCAGTAAGTCTGCTGCCTTTAGCAGCAGACAGCATCAGCGTGGAATAAGTAATAATACTGTTATAATAGAGTATTATTTATGGACATTTGTAATTGAAGGAATGTTAACTTACGTATGCAATTAAGTAAATTTCAATGAAGGTGCAAAGTTAGCAAATAAACATGTTTTTAAAATTCAATTATTCCATGTTCAGAGAAGCATTCTTTCCATTCGACACTAACATGACAATGCTTTTTGACACTACCCTTCGAATCTAAGTGGATTGTTTGAGGTCATCGCTTATCGCGCCAAAATCATGGAAACTTACAAGTCTTCGAAGTACGTATATGCCGAGGTCATCTTAATGAAACACAGAAAATCTCTGAGCATATGAAAGAATCAGTCGACATTTCAACAACGAAGCTACTAATAATCATAATATCCTCACTTTCGTTTACTTATTGTGTTCTTTCGAGTGTGTTCGGTGTCTCTGAGTAGCGAACATTAACATAATCGTTTAAACTAAAAATAACCATTTAGGATGAAAATTTAGGATGAAGTTCACATCTCCATATAATTGTTTGTAGAAAGTTATATCAGGTTAGTATTATTGTCAATAAAAATTGTAGTTTTATTTAATTTGAAATAACTGCTTGGATATTTTGGGGTTTCATTAAGAAACCATAGCTATCCGAATTTGACGCTATGAAAAGTGAACATTTCGTGGTTTTGAGTACGAGACGTATTTCGTCATCCTTATTCATTCGCTCAGTATACTACAATCACTTTCATTAATCATCGATCATGATACATAGGGTTTATAATGTTTATATTATACAACAGAATTATTATACAACTGAAATATTATACAACTAATAATCTTTGATTTTTTAAATAAATAGATCATGAACATTGAAATAAAATGCTGTATCATATGTTAGGATTTTAAGAGTAATTTGAGTATAAAGTTAGATTTTTTGGCATGAGATTTTCAAGTAAACGGGCAGCCATTGCAACAGTGGCCATTTCGGGAAAGTGGCCTTCGCAACGTTAATACTGTTTTGTCGAGAGGAGTGTGAGAGGGATGGCCGTGCAGGATGAAGGCGTAACTGCAGCAATTTCTGATCTTAACATGAAAAACATGAACAAACGAACAGAATGAGAGATTTTTCCTATTTGTTCATCTGAGTTGTAATATTCTTCTTCTGAAATTCCAACGATAATCGAAAAGAACGAAATAAAAACAAAAGAATTGCGGTCTAGACTTGTGCATCAATCAAGTGACCAGTAATGAAAATAGGTGTGACATTTAAGCGGTAAATATTGTTTATTTGGTGCCCACCCTGGTTACTAATCTGGTCACTCTGGAGTCACACTGGAGATTATATCATAGCTACCCTAAAACACTAAGAATGCAAATTCATTCACTTCTTAAATTTCCTGACATTCACTGATCTGGGATTAAAAAATAGAAAATACAGTTTGTATAATAAAAATTGTATAAACACATCATTGAACCATGTTTAACGTGTGATAAGTTAAAGCCCTGATGAGTCCCAACGAAAAAAGTACGTCCTAATCCATTTATCGAGTACTTTATGATAACAAATGAAGCTGAATTCTAATGGTATCTAAATTATTTTAATATTTAGATAGCAAGAAAGTCGTCGAATTAAGCGACTGTGTTGTGTAATATTCATTTTTCCCCACTTCCCAGGCAATGTTCTGCGTCCGTTTATTTTCTGACTCCCAATTTACAATTAGCGAAAACGTACCTCCGCATCTCCGTCCTGATAGACAGAATCATTTTCTTGAGAAACTTCAATAAAATATTTCAATAGTCTTTAATTTTTTAAAACTTAATTTAATTAATTTAAATTACTTAATTAACTTCAGTTCATTCACAAATAACTTTGTAATTTTTAAGGAATTACATGAATTCAAGTGGATTGCTAAGGCTGTATTAGTATTTTTTGATATTTTGCAATTAAATGAAAAAATAGTTCACGCATTGGTAGTGAACTAATTCTCCATTTCATTGAATTCTTTTAAATTAGTAAATAGCACTAATTCTTTCGGGAAGACAACATTTTTTTCAATTCCTTTAATACGATAAAATAATATTTACAAACTTTTTCTGATACTTCTAATCACTTAAGAATTGTATTCTAAAACATGTAAGAACCTATAATAATATCAACGTATAAATCCGTTTTTATATATTTATATTATGAGACCTGAGATTTGAAATTAAACGTGCAATTTTTCTTTTAGCAGGCATCGACACTGTCGCTTTTGGGGAATGTGTCCTTCGCGACCTTTCCCCTGTTCTCGCAAAAGTGACGGCGCCGCGAAGGCAATCTTCCCGAAATGCGACAGTTGCAACGGTTGCTAACAGGAAATCTTGTACATTTACTTTAAAATCACATATATTTTGAGTATAAAATATAATTTTATACTCAAAATACTATCAAAAGATTACCGTATGTTACATGAATGCATTAATTTATTATTATCTATCGCTAGTGAAAAAAATATATGGTTCCATTTAAAAAATCAAAGATAATTAAATTTCTCGAAAACTAAAGTATTTCGAATTATTTCTCTACCGCACATTACTTCCCCCATGATTCCGCATTGTTAAGGGAAAACTGCATTTCGATATCGGGAACCGTTTAAAAGTTATGAGGTTATTAGGCCCATAGTTGGTGGGAATAGCTTAATTCTATTCACAGAAAATTCTCATTACTAATTTTTCTATTTTTCAATTAATAAGAGCTTTTTACAACAGTTATTATGTTTTATTTTATAGAAACCTCATGAAAACATTCTTTCCTTCTCTAATTCAATTATCTATGGCCCAGGAATGTTTCAGCAATTAAATTTCCTTCGTTGCCCGCTGCAGCGACGATTTTGAGTGGCATCGTCCGAAAGGAATAATAGGAACAGGAACACCCATGCCGGCAAAACTGGCCGCCCTTGCTATAGATTCTGCTAGGATATTTTTTGATTGACAGTCACAACTATTACAATCGCGACATTTTACAATCTTTTATTTTAGTCATCAATATTCCCTTCTAGATTTTGGAATTTTATTCCTTAAGTTGGTATATTGTCAGTCCACTCTTAATGTAGGTATTCTTCAGCTCTCCGATTGCAATAAGACGTGACTTGAATCGTGAGTACTTCGAAACCGCAATCTCGCTCAAATCAAGAATAACATTGGCATCGTAGCGTCGCACACTGGTTTTATCGCGGCAAAAACCTGGTCATAATTGCAAAATTCAAAGTGCGCGTTTGGAATTCTGACTTATCAAACCTCGTTCGGAAGACATTGGAGCATACTACTTCAGCTTCAGAAATTTATTTCAATCATTTTTGTCTTCCACACGGTGTCGTAAAGTTACCGTTTGCTCGAATGGGTCGAATTCGTTGATTCTTGCCAACGATATTCGTGAAATTAAAAAAAAGGGTTTAAAATATTTTTTTAAAATTCTTTTTGTATTTCCGAATATAAGACACTTACGGCTATAAGTTAAGTATATTTTTAAGAAAAAGTGTATAATATTTTTATGTATGATGCGGTTGAATTCTAAACCATGTAGCGTAACAAAGTTAGTCGTTTATATTGTAGATTATAATTTTTGTCCTGCGTAGTCCTGCCTCAATTATTGTTTTTATTTATCAAGTAGAATGTCCTTAATCAGAATAACACAAATTTAGCTGCACATATCTGCATCTTTTTGTTTTAAAGAGACTATACTACAATGCTGCGTAGTAAGGTATAACACTAGATCGCCCCCGATGGATTCTTCGATGCCACAGGGAATTGATTTCTTGGAATAATTTTTTTACTTCTCCTTCAGATAATTACTTTTAGTAGTAAAATTAATAATATAAATTTTTGGAGGGATTAAACAATTATAACCCAAGCCACCGAGCACTTTCAGATTTTTAGGGTATTTTAAGGATTCTTCTTTTCTTGACGCAACAAACAAAACTATGGGTAACTAAGGTGTAAGAGTGAATTCAATGTAGTCACCTCAAAGTATTGTTGACTAATTTTTGATTCAATTATTCATAATTAAATATTAAATAAAATATTGTTTATTCAATAAGTGCCGACGAAATTAGATCTGTATATATAGATATTGGGTTCCCAACAGATGGGTGACATTTGTTTGAATATATATATATATATATATTATATATATATATATATATATATATATATATATATATATGTACATATATGGAAAGGGCTTCAGATTTTTTCTATTTTTTTGTACGGATAGTGCTAAACGGACAGGATAACATGACATAAATGCCACTATCATGTCTTCTATTAAAAAAAATTAATCATAAAATTTTATACAAAAAAAATATGTATATCAGCTTCTGGGTCAAAAGCCTCTGAATCAGATTTTTCTACCTGGTTCTCTTCATTCATTGAGAGAATACTGAGATGGATCCTTAAAACACGCGCACGAGTATCTTTTGTTATTAAATGTTACCAAACACTCTGGTTATTAAATTTTACCAAAAACTCTCTTTTTTCATTCATTTTAAAAATTAAGAAAAGAAAGGAGTAGGGATGCTGGACCTCAAGAAAACTGGTACAGATTCTATTTTTCGACCAATACCATTGTTCACTTTTTATATGTTAAATAAATCTTAATGAATCAAGAAATTAAAAAACTGTGTTAAATAACATTTTACTTACAATCGATGTCTTTTTCCTTAAATCCGATATTCCTTTTTGAAGCAGCTATTTTGAATTTCATAGCAATTTTTGTATTTAGTGACTTCAAAAATAGTACTTAACCATATTTCTGCTCATATTTACTTCATTTTCAAGCTTCAATTCTGAATTTTGATATTTCATTCCGATAATCGAAATCAGCGATCTCGAGAACCATTTTATACATATTTCTACGCACATTGGGCTCATTTTTATGAGTCAGTTAGCCATTTTGAAGCCGCCATTTTGAATTTTGAAATTTCTTTATGACATTTGAAATCAATGACCTTCAGAGCCCCATATGTATATTTTTATATGCATTTTTCTTTGTTTTTAAATGAGTCGATCCGCCATTTTGAAGGCGCCATTTTGAATTTTGAAATTTCGTAATGATATTCTAATTCAGAGACCTCAGAAACCCCTTGATACCAATTTTTACGCAAATCCACTGACATTTGCAATTATGACCAAGTTTTAGGCCCGATTCAACCAGTGTGCGTCGTGATGAGTAAGACGACAGGATTTTCAATGTATGTACGTTTATTTTGTACGTAATATACGCGGATAACTTAAAATTTACCGAACGTATGTCATCCGCGTGTCGCTTGCGGAAAAACAGAAGATGATTCTTATAACAACCTTCAGGTGTTCATACGCACCATGGCAATGTTTGTCACGGTCGTCAGGCGGAACCGTCTCTCACAAAGAGATGAGAGAGTCTACGATGTTACAGCATCAGTTAAACGCCATTCCTAAAATACATTAATAAAATTATATAAGAAACAGAAAACTAATTAAATGCAAACAAAATGAAAAGCAAAAAATTGAATTAAAAATAATAGTGATAACAGGACGCACTATTTGGTAATTGCAATATTATAATACTTCATGACGCCCGCAGAAGGGTCTCCAATCCCCAAAAGTTTTGCCCACGCTAGGAAACGAACTCGCTTAGGTGCAGAGAGTTGTTACCATGTCCACTACACTGTTATCTCCCTACGAATCATAGCCCCTCCGATTCAAAAAAAGTTGGACTGATTAACGTATGCTCATGCACGAGAATGAAGTTTGTTTACAAGTTTACGTGCGGCCTCACAGTCCGCGGTGTCTACTAATGTTTGAAAGTAGGGTGCGACTAATATAAGTTTGAGATGGTCTGTTGGAATTTACGTGTTTCGGGAACTACTGTAAGAACACAACATTTCAAGAGTTCGATTCAATAACAAGGCGACTCAAGCAAGTGACCTCTCTGAGGGTCATTTCAAAACATAGGCGCGTGAGGGATGTTATGTCCTTCCATTCAATCGAAATGGAAACAACGTTGATTAAAGTATATGAATTTGGAATATATCATTTAAAAAATTTTGCTCTGTCTTTAAAATTAAATTGTGTATACCGTTTAGTTCCATGTCTTATTTAAAATATATTTAAAATATAGCATTAAAACGTATACAAAACTATTGTTCCCTTATTATATTGCATTTAAATTATTTTTCACAAATTAATACATGACAAGAACGTGTTCCCCCAAAAGGGAGTAACGAAGCATTTTTCAGGGGAGGTAAGTTTTATTGGATTGGTGCCACATTCTACAGACTCCGCCTCTTATGCCTTTTAAGACGAGGAGAAAGAGGAAAACTTCCGAGAATAGGCCACTAGAACGACTAGAAGAGCCAATGATAAGCGTTGCTTGCCTTAAAGTTGAGAATTGCTGAAGCCCGGTGTCAAATATACATTTTTACTCTTTAAATTATTAATAAATGAGACATTATTGAATTCCTCTATTGATCTATTCATTATAGGTAAAAAATGTATAGTTCTATTTGAAAATTTACATGTGTTTCAATTTCAACAAAATGAAAAATAAAACACAGAATATATATGCTTTAATGATAAATATACCGTTCGTCCTTGAATTTTACTGTCTTTTATTAAAATGGTTCCTTAGAAGTCCTCTATCGATTCGAGAAACTCAGTGTTTTGCATTTTTTGCAAATTTAATAAACATATAAACAATTGCAAATATGCAATTATAATCGTTTTTCTTACTGAAAAATCTGTAGTAAACTGGACTTTTGATAAAGTTAGTGAATAGTGTATTGTGACAACCGATATGTCACGTTAAAATAAATTAACATTTATTTGGAGACAATATGGTGGAACACGCATTACGAAATATCACGAGAGCTAGAGCATAGCAACGACCGTGAATAAACAATGTAGTTTTTGTTTTTTCTAAATGCATTAAGAGATGGGTTGATGCGAAAGTAGAAACTTTGGGATTGGGCGGAGAAGTTTAGACGGTCAAATGTTATGAAAAAAATGAAGGTAGTTTAATACGAAGTCTTCGAGGGATGAATCATGCAGGAAGATTTCATTCTGCTCTGAAAGGCGCTTCTGAACTGATCGTAGATATTTTCATGTGGAAGCAATATTGAAGTATAAATAGGAACTTTGTCGGAGTGGTAATCAAGTTCGGACTATGTCATAGGACGTAATCGGGACTGGTAATTTTGATAGTTTGAGACCAGCTTGGATAGGGCAGAAGAGGATTTCGTTGGAATTTTGGACTACGGCAAGATGCAAGATATTTCGACTGAGAAGTCTACGAGGACATCAACGAAGAAAGATAAGTTAACCGCGGTGTAAAATTGTAAATTGAAAGAGATCAGATTATCTTACAGAGGTAATAAGGCTTTAGTCAATCCAAACAGTAATGAACTAGGAATAGAAACATTCTATTTCAGATTCCCAGCTGCGCTGTATAGTCGGCGGATCCTATAATCCATTACAGAGGTAATAAGGATTATAATTATATCGTGACCCATTGACCCAGCAAGCCGGACGCTAAGATCTTTAGCAGATATATATGTAGAGAGAGAGGAAAATTTTGGTATATCGCAAAATGGCGCCTCAACGTGATGCATAATTTGTTTTAAAATAATTTAACAGAGAGATTTTAATTTGTATTAGAATTCAAAATGGATACTAGGAGCAAAAAATTGCGTATGGAGAATGTTAATGTAGATGATATGGCGTCTGCTAATACTAACCCCGAGGAGAAATTTCGGTGAAATTATTGAGATTGAACCACAAGAAAGGAAATAATGGCTGCACCGTTAGAAAATATGGACCTAATAATTTAATTCTTAAGATGTTAGCAGAAATGAACGCAAAACTTGAGCATAATAAATACTAAATTAGATGGAATCACTTCAGATATGAATAATAAATTAGAGGATCACTTCAGATATGAATATTGAATTTGAAAAAATAACGCTAAATTGGAAGGAATGACATCGGAAATGTCATTAGAATTGAAGAATTTTCGTCGGGAAATACACAAGGAAATAGTGCAATTACGGGCGGATACATCGGCTGAATTCAACATTATTCATTGTAAAATTGAGTCTTTTAATAATCAAGTCGACCAAATGCAGAGGGAATTAAAAGAATCTGCGACAAAATTAATTCCCAAGTTAAGGATTTACAGGAAACATTGTGACATTAGGACATTTACATGATCAACAATGCGAAAAGTTGACAATCGTCGAATCGCGTGTAGATAATTTAAATGCAATGTCCTTCAACATGGCGAAAAATTGAAAACATAGAATCTAAATTAGTTAATTCGGATTGTAAATTAGAAAACGAATACAGGAGGGACTTAGAAACATTGAAATGGTGCAAGAATCTGAATCTGGGAAATATATGTCGGACATTAGGACAAGATTGAACAGTTAGAAAACGAATTCATGATGCGTTCACAGGAAATATACCAATGCATGCATCAGCGCTTGTAATACCAAGCCACCTAAAAATTTCATGGAGATGTAAAAGAACAACCGTGGCCGTTTATTTCAAAATTAAAGAATTATTTTAAGATAAATAACATCCCTGAAAGATTGAAATTGCATATAGTAGAACAAGCCATGTCGTCCAAAGCACATCATTGGTTGACCTCTTTAGTACCGAACCGACTAATTATAAGGAATGGAAGGATAAATTCTTAAAAGATATTGGAACGAAAGCCACAAGTTCGATCTAAAATACAAATTAATGAGTGAAAGGTATAAGAAGGGTGGAGCTGAGAATATGTGTGACTTCGCAACACGTAAAATAGCAGCATTCAAGGCATGCGAAGACAGAATGGACAGCAATGAACTAATTAGAATTATTATTCGTCAGTTGCCTGTAAATATCCAAAATTTATTGTGGAACTCATGCCTATTGATTCTGAGGATCTGGTCGAACGTTTAAGTCGATTCGACCAGACATTGAATAGTGATTATGATCGTAGTAACGGGTATCAATATAATGAAAGCAGGAACGAGAATAACAATGGAACGGGAAAAACAATGAATAATTACAACCGCCAAGGAAATTATAGCTCAGAAAGAAAGGATGACAGGGGAAATAGTACTAAAATGGGAAATAAAAGACCGAAAACGGTATCCGCGGAGGTTCAAAGAGGAAAATAAACGGAACATGTAGAAATTAATGCGATTGAACAGGAAAACTCCCAGTGTTCAGAAGTAAATGGGCGGATACTTCGAACGATGATAATGAGGGCGTGATGGTTCTTAAGGAGTTGAATAGCATTGAAGTATCGGCGGAAGATTTATTAAGGGAAGATACGGACGAACGGGCGGAGAATAGCACGTGTTTAATTTTGAAGGGGATATTTCGGAATATACCTGTAGACATTTTAATTGACACAGGTGCTAATGTTTGTGCAGTGTCGGAAAAATTATGAGCAGTTAAAGAAAAAGGAAATAAAATTGATGAGCTACCCACCAGGAGTTTGATATTCGGACAGCTAATGGAAGGCGCATCGAAACGAGAAGTCGGCAAATTTGGGTGGAAGTGGAAGTTCAAGGGATCACAATTCAGTTTCCGGCAATTGTAGTGAAGAATTTGATTCGTCCAATTATTTTGGGGATTGATGGCCTAAAAATGTGTGACGCCAAGGTCGACATAGGTAACAGGAGTGTATTGTTACGAGGTGACAAAGGGCAACAACATTGTTTAGGGATCAATGACCAGGAGGGCGAAGATATGTGTATTTGCGATATTGCGGAACAAATTGAAGAGACCAGGGACCAGATCCACACGGCAGCAGAGGGCGCGGTCGACGAAAACGGAATAGATGCTAGTGAAGCTATTGAAATGTTAGTCAATGAATATAGAGATATTTTTGGAAGTTCAAGGGAGCCGGTAAAGGGATATAAATTTAAAATTGAATTGATGGATGAGGAACCTTTTAATCTGAAACAATATCCGATCCCCCATGTATATAAAAGCGAAGTACGTAAACAAATAAACACGATGCTTGAGGATGGTATAATAAAAATCGATGACACCGTATGTAAGCCCAATAGTGATAGTTCGTAAGAAAGACAATAAGATCAGATTTTGTGTTGATGCTAGGAAACTCAATAGCAAGACCATTGCTCGTCATGAAAAACCGCCGAAATTAGATGAAATGATGTGGAAGGTAAAAGGAGCTCAGAAATTCACGGGACTGGATTTTACTGCGTCGTACTGGCAAATTGGACTACACCCAGAATCGCAGAAACTTGTCAGTTTAACATTTGAAGGCAATACGTATAGTTTTCAGAGGATGGCCTTTGGATTAAAGAACAGTGGCGCGGCTTTAATCAGTTATTTGACGATGTAATACCGGATGAACTAAAGGAAACTACTCTCATGTACGTCGACGATATTGTATTATTCTCTACCAATATGTTTGAACATTTAAAGAAGTTGAAAACTATTCGAAATCTTTCGAAGTATAATTTAAAATTAAATATTGGAAAATGCCAATTCGGAAGGAGGAATATAGAATTTATGGGGACGTCATATCGGATCAAGGGATGTCGATGCAAGATAAAAAGAAAGAATTGATTAAGAATTTTCCACGACCTCGGAATGTAAGGGAAGTTAGAAGATTGATTGGGGGTGCAATTATTATTCCCGGTTCTGCAAAAGGGTTTTTCAGAAATTATACACCCAATAATAGAATTGCTAAAGAAGGAGGAAATGGGCGTGGATGCAAAATGTCAAGAGGCGTTTGAAAAATTAAAGAACTATTTGAGAAAACATTTTGATCAGTTATCCAGATTTCTGACAAAAGAATGTATCTACAAGTAGGTAGTAGTGGATTTGCCATGGAGCTGTGCTGTTCAATTCGACGAAAAGAATAAGCAGAGAATAATCGCCTAGAAAGTCGTGTGTTGACTCTTAGTGAACGACGTTTCACTACCAGTGAACAGGAAGCTTTGGGAATCGTTGGCTACGCAGAAATTACGGTCTATATTAATTGGACGACCATTTACCGTCATTACGGACCACAAGGCCCTAATTTTCTTAATGAGAAGTCATTTGAATAACGACAGATTGTTGAGATGGTCACTATGGCTTCAACAATTTGATTTTAACATCCAATATTGTGAAGGCCGTGATAACGTTTTGCCCGATTATTTATCGAGAATCAGGATAAAGGAAGAGGAAGGTAGTGTGGAACCGGTATCAATGCTATCCAGTTAATGGAAATACGACCGAAATGGACGAAGGAGGAATTATCGAAAATTCAAGAGAGGATCCTGTGGGAGGCAAATAATTGAGCATTTTTCGGCGGAGGATAACGACCGACGGCAGGATGATCCGAAATTTTCAATGTGGAAGATGTACGAGGAGTATTATTACATCGGATCAGGAAACGAGGACGAGTATCAAATTTGGATACCAGAAGCGCATAGGCGAGAACTGATTCTATCTACTCACCAACATTTCGGCCACTTTGGGTGTAACAAAATCAAGTAATACTTAGATCAAAATGCTATGGGAAGGGCATGGCGACAAATGCCGAAATCCAAATTTGGGAATCAATATTTGTTAGTAATAATGGATGTTTTCTCTAAAATCACAAAATTATACCCCATTAGAAAGGCGAATGCACAGAGTTGCATTACGCAATGCCACAAATTTTTTGAAGAATTCGGTATACCTAAAAAAATTATTAGTGATCTGGGGACGCAATTTACTAGTGGAAAATGGGAACAAGACATGGAAGAATTGGTATCCCAAAAATGTTACACGACGGTACGGAATCCTCAAGCTAACCCCAGCGAAAGAATTATGAAGGAGATTTCACGCTTATTTAGAGTCTACATTTCGGAAAGCCATAACCGATGGATGGAGGCCGTTCCAGTATTGAACTATGTTTTGAATAATGTTCCGCATGGGAGCACGCGAAGCACGCCTATAGAGGTCCACATGGGTAGGAAAGGAGAAAAGGATCCGTTTCGAAGGATTAGGATACCTCCAGAAATAAGTGGGATCCCAGATGATGTGAGAGATACGCGAATAATTTATGACAATTTGAGGGAGGCAGCAGCCAAAGAAAGCTAAAACAGAAACAATGCTTTCGAGGCGAGTATAAAGGGGGGTGATGAAGTGTTAATTAGAGTACCTCAAGTGTCGTCAGTGGATAAGAAGCTATTTTATAAATTTTTCCCGTTGTATAAAGGACCGTATCGAATTTGTAAAGTATTAAGCAAGAATGCCGCGATTTTGAATGATGAAAATGGACGGCAAATGGGAACATATAACTACAGGAACATGAAGCCGTATATGAGGGACGACACGCATGATTAAATATACTGTCATAACAGAGATTTGTAAATAGTTGTAAATATTAGGTGTAATAGTTTTTCTTTGTTATTGTTTTGTTATTATGTGTATTTTGTCAGTTTGTGTAGGGAGTTTAATTTAATGTGTATGTGTATTCAATTAAGTTAATGGGGAGCAAATATTAGGCAGATACGGCTATTAGAATACCTGATGAAATGGTTATTGTTGGCACATTCCGAAAGGAAAATGTAAATAGTTTTAAGGCAGCAAGTAACAAGACCTAGTGCAGTGCAAAGTGTAAAGTGTTAATGTCGTTTAGTGTGAAGAAGCAAGAAGAAAGTGTTCAATTTTAGTCTTGTCATTTAGTTAGGTTGTAGCAAACCAAATGACGCTTGGAGAGGGGAAGCTGTGACATACCGATATGTCACGTTAAAATAAATTAACATTTATTTGGAGACAATATGGTGGAACACGCATTACGAAATATCACGAGAGCTAGAGCATAGCAACGACCGTGAATAAACAATGTAGTTTTTGTTTTTTCTAAATGCATTAAGAGATGGGTTGATGCCGAAAGTAGAAACTTTGGGATTGGGCGGAGAAGTTTAGACGGTCAAATGTTATGAAAAAAATGAAGGTAGTTTAATACGAAGTCTTCGAGGGATGAATCATGCAGGAAGATTTCATTCTGCTCTGAAAGGCGCTTCTGAACTGATCGTAGATATTTTCATGTGGAAGCAATATTGAAGTATAAATAGGAACTTTGTCGGGAGTGGTAATCAAGTTCGGGACTATGTCATAGGACGTAATCAGGACTGAGTAATTTTGATAGTTTGAGACCAGCTTGGATAGGGCAGAAGAGGATTTCGTTGGAATTTTGGACTACGGCAAGATCGTAAGATATTTCGACTGAGAAGTCTACGAGGGACATCAACGAAGAAAAGATAAGTTAACCGCGGTGTAAAATTGTAAATTGAAAGAGATCATGATCAAAGGCCTAACTTAAATTCATTAAATTGTTTGATAAAAAAAAAGGTAAAAATAAACTTTGTTAAATTTTGTTCTATAGAAAAGAAAGTGATTTTTCATTTAGTCAATCCAAACAGTAATGAACTAGGAATAGAAACATTCTATTTCAGATTCCCAGCTGCGCTGTATAGTCGGCGGATCCTATAATCCATTACAGAGGTAATAAGGATTATAATTATATCGTGACCCATTGACCCAGCAAGCCGGACGCTAAGATCTTTAGCAGATATATATGTAGAGAGAGAGGAAAATTTTGGTATATCTCAGTATGGACAATAATATTGGAATTACAATGTGTATAAGAAATCAATTTATCTAACATCAGTATTATTTATCTAATATCAATGTAATTTCTTCAAACAGAATTGTGTTAACAGTGGTTAAGTGCAATGTGTTCATATATATTTCAATGAATTTACTCTCATGTTCATACAAGTGTTTCTTCCAAGTATTTTTTTATTTGAAAATACTTCCACATCTGAACTAGCGGCGCCCGCCATTTTCTATGACGTAATTTTGTTAGGGCACTCCCCCTGCGTTGAGATTGGCTACGATGGTTTGGGAGGCTCCGCTTGAATTGTTTCGTCATGACAAGGTCTGCCCAAGCCGTGCAAAAGCTGAACTTAGCCGCAGACGACCCCGATCAATTTTGTTTTCCAGTACTGTACATATTCTTGCTGCGGGGGATGTTCTACATGTCTTGTGACCATGGATATATCTTATAGATGACGTGCCGTCTCATTTCGTTTAATACCCTGAGACATCTCAACGGTTTTTGTCTAAATACTAGAAGAAGCGAAAGAGCGGTAAATATTTATTGTCGATTATCTTAGTGTCCCGGATGACGCATGGAAAAGTTACTTAAAACAGTGATATCTAATTAATATTTAACAGGGAAATTTATTTATGTTTCAGTCAACAATTAATGATTTTCATTCATCTCTAAAGTTTCCTCACGGTACGAATTGCAGCTTTGAGACTAGTGGGAAATAAGGAGTATTAATAAAAAAAAACAGTGTTTTGCGAAAGAAAATAGCAAAATACAGAATTTAATTGATTTGATACACAAGTTGTGTAAGTTCACTTGTGAAAACCGAATTCCAATGTTTTGTAGTTCAAGTGTAATTACAAAACAATGCATGCTTCAGTGCGACAAAAGTAACCTTTCGTGCAAACTTGAGTGCAAATGGACTGGATATCCGCTTTGCATACTCTCATAACCTCGGTTGAGGGACCACGAAGACTAGTGGTCATTTTTCTACGAAACAATGAGTGACAGTTTGAGGCAGGTTTCCAATGTAGGCCCTAATTTGTAACAAATTTTACAGGAGTAGCAAACAATATCTACGCAGCGTCGCCATGGTCACATTCTTCACTCGATGGAACTGTTATACAAAATATTTTACGGCTTGAAGATATTCTTATGATATATCTAAATGAAACAATGATTGACGATAAATGATGCAACTGAACAGTCACCAACGACAGATTCAACATAGTTCCAACACCTAGAATTGTATGTTTACAAAGCAGTACAAGTGAGTTTCGTCGAGCGGGTTGCGGTTTCAACAGGCGTAGGAGTTGTTGGACACCCCCAACGTCTCGAATGTGTGCACACACGTGTTCACAAACGATGTGTCATCGCTGTATAAAATACGAAGGAACTATTCATTGTCCCATGTGTCAGGATGATGAACGGAGGCAGTTACAAGGCCGATACACACTTGCAGCGCGAAACGTCACCACATTTCGAAGATTCCAGTATCAGCATCAGATTTTTTTTGCGTAATAAAATCGAAAGATGTTGAGATATCTCAGATACATGGAGATTCGACCATAATTCCCCTTTCCTTTCTTCTAAGACACGAAGAATTGAGAAGATTAACCTTGAAGTTTCCGTTTTCGTTTTATTAAAGGAGTACCTTATTTTATTAGGTAATTCCTTGCGGTGTGACAAAGAAAGAACCGAAAACGTTTGCGGATGTCTCCGTCACAGATTCATTGATATTAAATTCTAAATGTGAATTTATTATATCTTACTTACAGTTTTACGATCTTACTTGCGAACAACAAAATTTGAAGGGGGATTTTATTTATTTTCGTCCTTCTATTTCTCCTTTTACGTTCCTCCGTCTTAAATCCAGCAGAGGCTTCTCGGTGTCTTCGCGTTTGGCGAAGTTAAAAGCCGTGAACACGGCATCGGATCCGGCCAAAGCGCATGCGTGGGTAGAGCCATCGGGGCCGCGCTGGGCTCTTCATTTACAAGCGAATGTCTCCTTCGGCCGCCACCTCGCTCGCTGTTTTCCGCGTTTCTGCGGCATTTGGGCCTCGTGTGTCCCCCTCCCTCTGTCCCCGCACGAGTGTCACGCGACGCTGGGGTCCGTCCTCACGCTTGTCCCATCGCTGCCTCGCTCGCAGACCGCCCGCCCGCCCGTAGCCTTCGGCTGTCGACGGCCGCAGAGTGCGAGATTTGTCTCTGCCTTGGACGGCGCTTAATTGGGCCGAGCGATCGGTACGGGCGACACTGCCCCGCCCAGACGCCGCACCGCGCCGCTCCGCGCCGCGCAGACGGCCTACGGCGAGCACTCCCGCCCTTGCCCCGTCCGCTCGCGCGCCCATTAGCCCGTGCGCGGGCACTCGGAGCAGCTCTTTTCTTTATTTGATATTTGTCTATCATTATTTTAAGTGTAAATATTTTCTCAGGCCATCAATTTATACAGATAATTGAATAACACACTGCATATATCAGGAAATTGTTAACTTAGGAGTTGATGCTAGAGTTGTGAAGTGGTTAAGCGAATTTCTTTGAGACAGGAATCAAAAAGTTCGAATTGGCACTCATTTTTCGACTGCGGGTATTGTTACATCAGCGGTTCCACAGAAAAGTGTTTTAGGGCCATTATTTTTCTTAGAGTATGTAAATGATTCCCATGTTATTATACAATTAAGGGTTCGTTTGTTTGCAGACGATTGTTTTATAAACCGAAAAATCAAAGGTAGCGCTGACGAACAAATATTACAGCAGGATTTAGAACATTTACATGAACATTTACGCTGAAAAAATGATATGGAATTAACGAATCGAAAAGCAGAACAATAACGTTTGGGCGGGGACGAAATTATGAAGAACCAGACTATCGTTTAGGTAAGGTCATCATTCCGAGAGTCTCATCATGCAAGCATTTAGACATTCATCTAGATAGTAAATTAGGGTGGGAGAAGCATATAAATCAGGTAGTAGGAAAAATGTGGAAGTCCTTGCATTTTGTAGTGTGAATTTTAAAGAAAAGTTCTGCAAACGCCAAAGAATTAGCATATTTCTCGCTGATTCGCCCTCTCAAAGAATACGGAGTGTCATGTTGGGATCCATACAGGAAGTCGCACCGGAAAAATCTAGATAGAATACAGAGGAAAGCGAATAAGTTTACCTGTAGAACTAATGCAGTAAAAAAGTCATGGGAACCTCTAGAAATGAGAAGAAATAGGGCGAGGCTTGGCGCTCTTTATAAATTTTACGTAGGTCAACCAGCTTGTAAGAAAATTCAGGTTAGACTAGAAAAAACAAATTATTTCGGCCGAGGCGATCATATCCACAAAATTCGAAGAAGGAAACAAAATTCAGATCTTGGGAAATTTTCCTTTTGTAACAGAACAATTAGACATTGGAACAGTTTACTCGCAGCAATTTTCAAACCGTTTCCTCTAAGTGTCCGAAGTTTTAGAAATAAGTTAGAACAAGATGAGAGTAATAGATATTAAATGAGTAAGTGCTGTGAAGTGCTGTGAAGTGCGGTGAAGTGCTGGTCAGTGTAATTCAAAGCAAAGCAGTGTAGTATAGTGCAGTGCAGTGCAGTGAAGTTTAGTGAACGCGGTCAATGAATTTTTAAGAAATCTAATTTAGCCAATATTTATGTAGCTTGTATTAAATTTTTGCATCACCAACATATAAGTATTGGATATCATGACAGTTGAAATAATTGTTATAATACCTACTTAATATTAGTGATAGTTTATTGATTATTGCATTCTCGGCTTGTACTGTACTCCTTGATTATTATTATTATTATTATTATTATTATTATTATTATTATTGATGTTATTATTATTGTAATTATTGTTATTTATCTACCACCGGGTCATACCCAATTGCGTATCAAATAAATGTAATAATAATGTAATATATCACACATTTTATATGCATATCAATGTTAACGACTATGTTTTGGGATTAAATTGTATCCCATCAGGTTTCTATAAATGTAAAAATAAAATTATTAATATCAAATTACATTTCATAAAATAATTATATAAAAATTCTACAACTTTCTTGTTGTTGTTGTTGAACCCAATAATTTATTTATAATAAAAGCATCGGTATGTGTGAAAAAAGTTATGACATGTGCACTGTGTTATTCAATATTTTTGTTTTTTAAGTATTTTATTGATATTCTTGGTTGTGCATGGGCCAGTTTTAGTCTAAACTTTACATATGTTTGATAGGCTTACATGTTAACTTATATTTAAAACTTATTTCTAAGACTTAAATCTAACATAAGGTTGAGGTTGCCCTATTGGGTCCTCTATTCTGGTTCAAATTCGGAGGTTTTGAGGAATATATTGTAGGGATATCTGTTTTTTTATTCTGGTACGGTTAGTTTTTTTTTTTTTTTTTCAAATCTAAAGGTTGCAAGGGAAAGGATTTGAGATAAATATTAATAATAAAAGTTGGTGGCTAAGTATGTGATGTGATGTTCAATGACTTCTAAGTTGAGTTCCTAATGAAGCTGATGATTGGTGACAAACCACGGTGCATTGGTTATGGTTTTGAGAAATTGGTTCTGAATGATTTGTAATTTTTTTAGATTTTTTTTGCGGAATTTATCCAGATGGGACAAGCATATAGCAGTAACGGTCTTGAAATGTTTTTGTATATTGCAATTGAGGAATGATATGTTAATGGGCTGTTTCTATAGATTAAATTTTTGAATTACAGTAGTTTTATTTTAGCCTGTTTTATTTTTTTCGTCTATGTGCTGTTTCCATTTCAGCTTATTATCTAATTTTAATCCGAGGTATTTAATACGTTTGTTAGGGGGTACCAGTTTAGTTTATTGTTATTTATTGTTAGGGGGTGGGGAAAGTATAGGGTCTTAGTGTAAATACTTTTGCTGCGGTTTTGGATGGATTCAGTTGTATTTTAACTTTGGATGCCCAGCTATCGAGTAAGTTGAGGTATAGTTGTGTTCTATTTCTGATGTCAATGATAGAGTTGTCAGAAGAGAATATTGCTGTATCGCCCGCCAATTGGGCTATATGAATGTTTGTTAATTTAGGAAGATCTGCAACGTATATGTTGAGTAGTGTGGGTGAATGAGGTGCGCCTTGGGGGAGTCCTGCGTTTAGGGTTGTAATGATGATTATTTACGTTCACTAAAAAAGTTCTATTGTTGAGAAAGCTATTGATAATTGGTTTTATGTAGTATATGGTGCCAATTTGTTTGATCTTGCACATTAAGGCTTGGTGGCATGTCCGATCAAACGCCTGAGAAATATCTATAAATACTATCTATTGTGAAAAATCTATTGTGTGATGTTTCTTTTCTGGAATGCTGTGTATATATGTTCGGATATTCTTAGTAACTAGTGTTGAGTAGACAATTTTTCGGTAAATTCAAATTGTTCTTTAGAAATTATTTTCGTTATGTGTAGGTGATTCAATATTCAGTAAAAATTGATGGCGAGCAAATATGGCGAGAAAATATTGACTTTGAGCAACACACGAACATGAGCAAAGGAGGGTGCCCCGGACCGGGGCAACCCACTCAACCAGTTTAGTTCCAAACGTATTCACTTCTGACTCTTTCATTGTTTGACGGAAGGGCTCCTGATGTCATCGCCGAAGTGATTCACCAACAGGTGGGAACATTTTCTATGTGCAGTAACAAAGCCATTACGATATTTGGGTAACATGAGCATATAAATCATGTCAAGTAAATTATATACACTGATTTATAATATACAAAAGGCAAATAGGACAGTAAAAAAGCCAGCATAATATTTGGGTAACATATACATATAAAACATATAAAGTAAATTGTACGCACGATTTATCTTGTAAAAGACAAAAAGGACACGGCGTACTCCATTTTCTCGCCGCATGCTGGCGTGGTAGATCGACGTATTCTTTGCTTTTATGGGGAAGGGGATGTGTCAAACTTTGCTCCAGCGTATTTAACTGAGAGTAAAGCATCTTTAAACAAGTCACTTTTTGAAACTCTCTCTCCCCCTCTCTCCTTCCTCTCTCCCTCCTCTCTTCCATCTCCCTCCCCTCCCTCTCTCACTATCTTCCTCTCTCTCCCTCCCTCTCTCCTTCCTTCCCTTTCTCACCCTCCTTCTCTCCTTCCCTCCCTCTCTCACGCTCCCTCTCTTCCTTCTCCCTCCCTCTCCCCCTCCCTCCTTCCCTCTCTCCTTCCCTCTCCCTCCGTCTCTTGCCTTCCCTATCTCCCTCCCTCTCTCACCCACCCTCTCTCTCTCCCTCCCTCCCTCTCTCTCCCTCTTTCTCCTTTTCTCTTCCTTTCTCTTCCTCTCTCTTTCTCTTTCTTGTTCAATATCGAAAGTCAATATCGAAACTCCACTAAGTCGGCAGTCGAATCTAGTACCTCCAGCTTTACGAAAGTAATAAAACATATTACAACACACCTGACTATTTACAAATAAGGTGCTCGTAATAATTTGTATTAGTTTAAAGCAAAACACAAGATCGAAAGGAAGTTTTCTTTCATACATTTCATGGTACATTTTCAACTTTCTGTCGTAGGATGTCTGAGATGGTCGTGACAAATTAAAAACATAAAATCTTTAAATCGAAAGTCCTTACTATCTACAGATCATGTCAGTATTCCCGCCTGGGGCGAACATTTTGGCAGTGTTGTATAATGAATATCTCTTTATTTATCCATCTCTCGCTGTCTGTCATCATTTCATTAATACCGTCGCGGTTCTGTATTACATTTCCCCATTTCTCATTAGGTAAAGACGGACTTCACAATTGAAAATTGTCTAAAAAACGTACACAATATAAGCAACAGTCATTTATATACGAATACCCCAAATATTAATGTGATCGACCACAATAAATACAGAGCTACACCCAACATGATACATCATATTTCCAACTGGAAGTCGTTTATCGTGTTCTGTGTCTGAGGTCAGTGTCGAAGTGGTTACTGGGCGTCGCCGTCCAAATTTAAACGTCCTTCGCGTGATTGGCAAACGTTCAGGATGACGGATGGAGAGAGATCCGAATGCATTTCACAGTCCACTTATAAAGGAGGTCTGAATTCAAATAGCGGTGTTTTAAGGTTAAGTAAATACGTCAAGTTTATAAAGGACATGCTGTCATAGATCTTGTTATCTCCTAAAGCTGCTTTGGCGAGCAGGATGCACACAAACTCAATCTTAAAGGTTGAAACCGTTTCTTGTTTAGATCAAGCTTTTAAAACGTCTTGAATTCTGATTTATTCTTCTGTTTGGAGCATTTTCAGTGTTTGATTTTGAATCAAAAACGTGAAGAAGCTAATTTAAAAGTAAGGTGCGTTTATTGATGAGAAAGAAGTGATCTAATATTTCCTTCTTATATCACTTCTTAAATAAAATAAAATAGTAAGTGCTAGAGACGTCACTTTTTAATTCAGAACGTGTTTGGGCATCTATTTGGAAATCCTCTAATCTCGGGCTGAAATTTGGCAGAAAAATTTACTGTGATTTACTATTATATAATTTCTTAGCGGAGAGCGGATATTTTTCATGTACTTCTAATTGCGATAAATTTTGTTCCTGCTTTATTTGCTGGAGTACGAATTTCCCACAGAGACAGTGCTGGACCAAATGCAACAGGTCGTGCATGTGAAGGTGGCGGAGACGATGGTGGATAGAGGTGGCAACATTAAAGTGGAGATATAAACTTACATACAAATGGGTGAGGGAACGATAGAAATACCGGTGATGAGATGGAGGTTTTAAGCGATAACAGTGGCAATTGCTATAGCAAGGCTGTAACGACAATGGTGGTTATGGGGACGGCGGAGAGATGGCGGTAGTGATGTTGGTATTGTCGTTGGCGTCAATGCTGGTGTTGGTGGTCGCGTTGGAGGTGCCATGGTGCTGGAGATAGCATGGAGGGGGCGATGTAGGGGACAGTGGGAACTGGAGACGGCACCGGAGACGGCACCGGACACGGCACCGGACACGGCACCGGACACGGCACCGGACACGGCACCGGACACGGCACCGGACACGGCCCGGACCGGCACCGGACCGGCACCGGACATGGCACCGGACGCGGACCGGATGCGGCACCGACACTGCACCGGACACTGCACGGACACTGCACCGGACACTGTACCGGACACTGCACCGGACACTGCACCGGACACTGCACCGGACACTGCACCGGACACGGCACCGGACACGCTGGAGATGGCGGAGGCAGCTGTGGGAGCACAGAGTTCCCAAGCGTGCGGCCTTCGGCGGTCGCCGGCGAATCGCTTCGTCCCCGCGTAAATTGTCGCGCCGCCCCACGCCGCGCTGCTTAGCCGCACGTGGACCCGCGACGGCCGCCGTCGCAGATGCGAAGGTGGAGGTCGCAGGTGGCAGAAAGAGCAAGGCGACCCCTTCCACGACTGACGCTGACCCCGCCGAACGGCCATGATGAACCACTCTTAAAGAATGAATTGAACGATTGAATATGTAAGTGTCACCACGATGGTTGCTACTTGTTATCGCCTTGATCTAGGAATTCTAGAATTCGCAAGAAGAAATTGAAAACTAAAAAAAATTGTTTTAGTGTTTGCTGTGGTAGGTTTTCCCGTCGTGCCGTCGTTAGCTTATACAAACTTAATACGATAGTTAGTCTTGCTTATGCTGTTAGAATCGAATATCGAGAGTAGTCATTTGCTGGTACTCCATATTCCGGGATATAATTAATTCGTAATTTTTGATATCATCACATGAATGAAATGTATTTGATTGAACATGAAGTTGAAAATGAATTACTTAATTTTCTGACAGCAAAATTTGGTATCTACGATTAAACACTGTTTACTTTAGCACGTAATGTGACTGAGTATGTCTTGAAAATTACTTTAAGGACGATAACGTCAGACCAGGTCAACATAATTTTTTCATGCAGTTTGAAATCCCTATTAGCTTAAAACTCTCCCTTTCAAGTATGATAGTCTGATAAATGGTACGTGCGTTGTTAGTACAGCTGCGCATAGCCTTCGTCTATTGGGAAGTCTCTATTTGTATTTTATGTTACAGTAAGTGACAGATTGTTATATGCTACAATTTTCAGTTTTTAAATTATAGTGAATCATGCTACTCTCTGAACTTTTCTCTTTCCGTTCAGGTGATAGGAAAATACTGGTTGTCCCAAATAACCGCACCATCGACAGACCCCTATGCACCAGCTGATATCGAACAAGAATATATTGTTCGTTGACTGCAATAATGACACAACTGAAAATGCATCATTCTTGCATTCACAAGTCTGCCATTTGTTGGGGGAATACTGTACTGCATGACATGCTGTTGTTGCTGTTGGAAGGCACACCAATCTGCAATTGTGGAGAATGCTTTAACTCAAAATTCGTATTTTTTGAGTTGTGCCACTATTGCAATCTACGAGTGATATAAAATACTTATGCAAAATCTTAATGAAACCCAAAAAACACTGTTTTCTTCTAAGAAATAGAACAGTAAGAATGAAATTCTTTGCCCAGCAAAATACCATGCCAAGGTGAAACGAGTACTTATGGAGTTGCGGTGTGATTCGCGTTAATTGCAGCGGTGGGGCGCGGCATCCGATTTTTTTTGTCTATTATCCGCGATTTTCAAGGATCAGTGCCCCGATTTTGCGACCTTGCAGAAGGTACAGACTTATCGCTACAGCGAGCACTGTCAGGCCTCGCAACCCATGCTGCAGACGGCAGCACCAAAGAGGAGACAGAAGTAAATATCTGAAAAACAAAGTAAAAGCTATTAAGAAGAAACATCATAAACACATACACCATAATCCCGATAACAGTCATCTGCTTGAATTTATAGATACTCTAAAACAGAAACTAAGCGTTTACAGCCAACGCATGAGACTTTACACCAAAAGTCTAAAGCGGAAAGTAGAGAACAGAGATTTTCTCAAGAGCCAAAGGAATTTCTACAGAAAGATGAATGAAAGGAATACAGAAGTGAACAGCTTACCAGAGAAATCAACTTCTGAAGACACCTGGAGTAAAATATGGTCGACGGAAAATCACTTCAACGCCAAGGCACCTTGGCTAGAACAGATCAGGAATGTAGCAGCACAGATCACCGAAATGACAACCGGTCAAATCCCCCTAGATATTCTACATGAAGTTGTACAGAAACTTCAAAATTGAAAATGCTCTGGATCAGACGGTCTTCATAACTACTGGTTCAAAAAGTTCACCTGCCTCCATGGGAAAGTTCTAAATCTCATAAGCCACTACCTGAACAATCCTGAAGAAATTCCGCACTTTCTGTGTGAAGATGTCACATATATGAAGTCAAAAACCAGTGATACTACAGATACTACGAAATATAGACCAATCAATTGTCTCAATACTTTTTACAAAGTCATCACAAGTTGTTTATCAATGGTTATCGAGAAACACTGTGTAGCAAACTCTATCTTAGCCGAAGCTCAGAAGGTATGCAGCAAGGGCTCCCTGGGATGTAAGGAGTAACTTATCATCGATAGTGTGGTCATGTCGCAAGCATGTAAGAAGAAACGCAATTTATTCACCTGTTTCTTTGATTATAGAAAGGTGACATGGTTCCCCATGATTGGCTGTTATATGTGCTGTCACTATATCGTGTGAACTCGACAATCGTGAATTTCCTGAAATCCATCATGGGCAAATGAAAGACAACTATTCGTGTCACTTCGAGAAATGAAACAATGGTTACCAAGGAAATAAATATAAAGCGCGGAATCTTCCAAGGCGATATTCTGAGCCCTTACTGGTTCTGCTTGGCAATGAACCCATTGTCGACACTCCTAGAAGACTTGAAATTAGGTTTCGAACTGAGAGGCACTGAAAGATTGCAAATAGCCCACTTAGAGTATATGGACGACATCAAACTCTACTATGGTACAATGCGTGGCTTAAACATTCAGATGAAAGTTACTGAAGACTTCTCCAGAGACATAAATATGCAACTGGGCATTGATAAATGCAAAATACAAAAAATACAGAAGGGTAAACTCACTAGTGAACTCACATACGAGACTGTTAATGGAGAAACAATCACTGCTCTGGAAGCTGACGAGCTCTACAAATACCTTGGGATACAGCAAGGAAATATGATTGCACATCATCAACTGAAGGGTATGCTGAAAACAGAGTTTGCCAACCAATTCAAGTCAGTGTTGAAATCTTTCCTCAACTCTCGAAACCTCACGACTGCCATTAACTCGTATGCGATACAAAGGGTCACCCTGCCTCGACAAATGGGAGGTCGTGGTATTGTGAAGTTCACGAATCTCCATGCCAAACAGATAATAGCCATGCGGAACTATTTCGCAGAAAAGGTATGTACTTCTCGACTCCACAAGGTACTTGTGCAGGCAGATGACAATTACACGCCCCTCAATTTAAAACAAGATATGCAAGTTCATCAGCTCCCTTGCACGGTGCATATCCTGCTGCAGTAGCCAATCCAAATGTCGACCAGGAAATGTCTCAGTATAGGATATTTGTACCCTGAGAGCGAAGGTTTCACAATAACAATACAAGATCAGGCGATTCTGACAAAGAATTACCTAAAATATATCATCAAAGACCCAGGAGTACTAACTGATGAATGTCGTATATGCGGTCGAGATCATGAAACCATTCAGCATATTATCGCAGGCTGTAGTTGTCTAGCTCCCACTGACTATAAAGTGAGACACGATCAAGTAAGCCGCATCATCCATTCCAAACTAGCCAAGAAATAGAGGCTACCTCAGAAAGTGGATGCACCATATTACCAGTATCATCCAGCTGTACTAGAAAATGAGACACATAAGTCATACTGGGACCGCAGTATTCTGATAGACAGGACAATTCAGCACAACAGACCTGATATTACTCTCTGGGACAAATCTGCAAAAAAGTTTGGTTAGTTGATTTTGCAGTCGTCAATACCAGCAACATGATGTCAACATACCAGACTAAAATCGACAAATTCAGGGAACTAGTATTTGCCGTAAAAGAACAATGGCGAGTGTCAGAAGTTTAAACTATCACAATTGTACTGTCAGCAACTGGTGTTATACCAAAAACTCTCTGCAGATCGGTGGAAGAACTCGGCTTGGAGAAGAGCATTATCATCGGCCTCTAGAAGTCGGTTATAATGAGTACCTGCTCACTAGCCAGGAGATTTATGGGAGGACATGTTGGGTTTTGAAAGTTCAATTTTTGAAATTGTATTTGTTATTACATCAGAAAACTGTTATTTTATGTTTGTGTTAGAATGGCTTAATTTGTTTTGTAGATTTTAAATATGTCAGTGCTACCATACTTTGATATTGTATCTGTGTGGTATCCATGTGAAACCAAAAACTTTGAGAGTAAACAAAATAATAATAATAATAATAATAATAATAATAATGAAATAAAATAAAATAACATGAAATAAAAATGAAAAATGAAATGAAATAAAATGTAAAAAAAAGCTTTGCAGCCGATGACAAGAGAAGTTTCGAATTTTCGATCACAATAAAATTTTAAAACGCGGAAATCTATAACGAATGTCGTATGTCCACCTCTGGGGAAATATACCTGCGAATTTGCATGAATACCTTATACATGGGGGATTGAAAATAATTTATGTAACTCCTAATGTAGCAATTAGAATTTTAAAATATTTGGTAATGTCGTTGTTTGTGGTTATCACAATTCTTGGTTTGACCGGGAGAAGTGACTCAACTGATCTCACTGCAGCGCCTCTGAACGGGAGGTTCTGAGTTCATGTGTCGACGGCGGTAGGGTTTTCGACACTAGCTTAACAGCTAGAACAAGTTCAGTTGCTGCCTGGAGGAGAATTCGAGTGGCCGACTGCCGGTTCAATAGTTTTTCGTATTTTTTCCGATCTACATCAGGTGAATGCGGAGCAGTACCAAACCAAACGGGCTTCGGACCGCGCGCGATATTTCCCCTTCCTTGTCCTATTTTCGCACCTTACTTACTTACACACACACACACACACACACACACACACACACACACACACACACACACACACATGCATACACAGGCCGGGAGGCTAGTCTGGAGTTTAGGGCATGTCTCGGCTAGGGTGGTGCCCCGCTGATGGGAGACACCTGGTTAGGGGAAAATCTCGCTAGCTAAACGTAGTTCGGAGCAGGATCTCACTATCCAGCGGGGGAGGATCGCCGCTACTTCTCAAGGAAAAAGCGTGCACTTGACGTACGGTACCTTAGCAGTTGACACGCCTGGAATCAATCAATCAATCAATCAAATCCTGGTTTCAATTTGGGGCAGATAAGGCTAGATATAGTGCGTAGACTGTATAAATACACAGAAGAACAAGTTCCAAAAATTCTAGTCGTGGTGATAAATGCTTTCTAAGGACTTGTTGGATCGTTCACTTAGTTCCATGTGTTTTGAAAATTCCGTAGATGTCACGAACAATATCATTTGAAAACAAGTATTTGCATCGCGAAAGCCAGTAACTACTATTTTGCAGAAATGCGAGAAAGCATTATATGAAGGTTCTTATAACTGATAAGAGATACTTGCTTCGTTTTAGGGTGTAGAAAACCAAGATGTCGGTTTCATCAATGTCTTGTTAATAATACAAAAAATCCTATTATTGATTTCTGGTTGGTGATAAAAGATAATGATGAGTAATGTATTCCAGAGTCTATGTTGTGGCTAAAACAATAAGGATTCCTAAAGTTGAAGGTCTCAACAACGAAATTATATGATCGATGACTCCCGTTCTGTATTCAAAATAGACGTGATGTTTTTACGTAATTAGAAGTGTTGGCGAGAACTTTTTGTTGGCAACGGGGTTATAAAATATAACCATGCAAGACCAGCGTATATGTTAATATATGACTGTTAATGAATCGCACAATTGTGTGTGAATCAAACTACTATTGTTTCTAGACAACTGGGGAAAATGGAAGATGTATTCACATTCGTGAGTTGAGGACATGAAAAATTATCATCGAATGAATTCGAAGGACCCTTTTGAGTTAATGACGCGAGATCTGTAATTACTTTTCATTTCGACGAAATTTTGCGTGACATCATTTAAGGAAAGCTCGTGAAAGTTTAACAGCTGTTTTCGATAATCTATAGATTTTTACATAACGTAGAAATAATTTGTAGAAAAACGGTTTTGTTAAATTCAATTCTTTTGGTGATATAAATATTAATGTTCTACCTATTTAGTTGCATTTACTAATTCAATTTTAAGGTCGTTACATTCAATGTATATTATTTCAGTATATTCAATGTTTAATCAATTAGTATTATTCTTTATTTTTTATTATAGAAATTTTATGATTTATTTTTTTAAAAATTGATTTTGTCAAATTTCTTTGTTTTAAAATTTTTGAAATTTTTTTAGACTGATTCTACAATATTGAAGACTGAATTAATTCTAAAGGGGGAATGTATTCTGTACATGATTACTGTATCTCCGTGGTAGAAGGGCAACACAACTTTATGTTCATTGATTTGCATATGTAAAGAGTAGGTGTCGTAGATACTTTTCTTTCTTTCATTTTCATCCTTTTGGTCTCTCTGCTAAGATCTTGACATGAAATGATGATAATTATGCAAAAATGACTAAAAACACCTTGTAGTTGTGAAAACTTTACGGAACCGTAAAAGTCATCTTTTACAAAAATAAATCCTCTTTCATAATCCTACAACGAATCCCGTAAAGTTGTTGGAGGTAGACGCGTGTAGTAAATGCAGTTTCACACGTAATAATAATAATTATTATTATTACTATTATTATTATTATTATTATTATTATTATATTTTTTCAGTTATTTTCGCTGGTAAAGATGCTCACTATCCCCATAGTTGTTTTGGAGACAAGCTTCGGTCACAGAAAAAGAACTTCATCTTATATCTGGACTTAAGATAAAAATTATTTTACGATATGGGCTGTTTGCAACAAAACTGCGCGCTGTCCTAATTTCAGAACGTTTTTGAGTAGTTTAAGTTCTGTTAAGTTGTTAACGAAGTTTTTACTGACAAGACCTTCCGCCGATATCGCGAGTGGATATGTTTTGGTAGCATTTAATTTCCAAATAAGTCTTAGATTTTAATATAAGTTTCCACATTTCGAATTTATTTCTGTTTGATATTGTGGGATAATGGTACAGCGATGTCTATTATTACTGCTTTTTCTTATTTTTCTCTATAAGGAGAATATCTGGTCTATTGTGATCGACAGTACGGTCTGTTAGAACTGGTCTGTCTCAGTGCAAAAGGGTGGAACTTGTTTCGAGAACTGGAGCAGGTGTGTACTTATAGAATGGCGGTGTCGATTCGTCCAAAAAATTATACTCTATTGCGATTGCCCTGTGCACGATTTTCGCAATTTGATTATGCCTTCCCAAGTAAGCACTGTCGGAGAGGGAAGAGCAAGCACCTGTGATGTGCTCTATAGCTTCTCCTACAGCTCCACACTTCCTACATTTATCCACTACATCTTATTTTAAACAATGATTTCGATAGTTTCTCGTCTTGATAACTCTGTCTTGAATTGACATTATTGAAACCTCAGTATCAGAATATATTTGTTTCTCCAAAAGCCACTCCACCGAGGAACGTCTGTCTACATCATCTTAAAACAAGAGTTTTTGGTATATTCCATGAATTTCTTATTGTTTACATTCATTAAAGTTCGACTGGTGGGTAGAGATGTTTAATTCATAATTTCGTTCATGACGGTTCAACACAGTGAATCTTCATTAATAGTTAATTTCATTAACATGTCGGTGGCGTTTATGAGTCCCTGTCGCATTTTTCCCTTTTGTCTCAAGAAAAGAGATTTTATATTAATTAACCCGCTGCCTCACATCGTTCGAGGTAGATATAATCTTCTTATTGAAGAGTTTGGATGAAGACAGCGGATTTATGTAACAGTCTTCTCGTTGATCTGTCCAGCCGCTCCAGGTCAGATTCAGTCTACTTAACAATACCAAAGGAGTAGGTTAGGACCGGCACAGCCCAGGTGTTGATAGCTGAAATAAGATTACCCCCTGATAATACAACTTTGTCACTCGCTTTTGATATTTTATTCAAAGTTCCGATTCAAAGTCCACGATTATGGCTCAGTCGATGGTTCTGAGGGTTTTTCAAATAGCGATATGTTTCGTCACGTGGTATTGAATTGAATTTGCCTTATTTTACGTGGCGAGACTCAGGCCATGGGGCCTGCTCTTCCGTCTGACCCCGCAAATTTCGTTACACTCCTTTCACCAATCATGGGAGAAAGAAGGTATTACTTGGGCGAGGAAACAGGCGATTTGAATTTAGCTCAGAGGCGTCATTTAGGCTTGAGGATCTTTTACATGCAGTAAATGTACTAACATGGGACAGCCGGCTTTACTTCCCCTCCGAAGGAAGGCGTACGAAGGATTTTTTCGCCCTTAAAAATCCACGGCTTCGATTGGGTTTGAACCCGCAAACTTGGGTATAGCAGTCCGACGCTAACCGCTACATACGCTCGCCGCCGCGATGGTATCTGTTTAGAATCACAGAAAATTTGGTTTATGTTTTGTATAGTTCCTTTATGAATATTTATTATACCACATTTATCAAGACCGAACTTCATCCCGATGTGATTGCTGAACATTTTTGCCACACGTTTAAGTGATCCTAATTTATCATGCGTTTCGGCGTAGAGCTATAGGTCATCCACGGACAGTAAATGGGTTAGTCTTTTTGTGTTTTTCATATTCAATCTATAACCACATTTCGTGTTGTTTAGAAGAGTTGATAGTGGGTTTAGAGCTAGGCAAAACCACAGTGCTGATAGGGAATCACCCTGGAATATACCTTTTCGGATATCAACTTTCCCCAAGATATTACCTTGGAATCGTGTATTTGTACGCCATTTATTCATTATATATTGAATATTTCTTACATGTGGACATATTTTATAAAAATACAGTACTTTGTTTAGCCATTTGTGAAGAATGGAGTCAAAATCTTGGCTGAAATCAATATAACAGATGTGGAGATTTCTTTTCTTTGCTTGAGCTTGCTTTAAGACAACAGAATCAATGATGAGTTGATGCTTACATTCCATACTTCCCTTTCTATTCTATTCAACCTTTCTATTCTTCTTCAAATATATTATTATTTGCACAGTGGTAGTAGTTTGCACAGTATTTTCTCACCAGTAACAGAGGTGTAGAGCTTGTATATGGTTGATAAGCATGTTATTGGTCTATAATTTAATGGATTTTGTTCATTTCTCTTTTTGAAGTTTAGAAAAGTGTCTCCACTCAGGAATTTTATCAGGGTTATTCGGCACCTCAATGAAACAGCGTGCAATGCTTTCATGAGCATGAGTGAAGTGATTTCCAATTTTTGGTGTTTCTTATGGCGCTCGCAATGTCTTTAGCTGTAATTTCTTTTAAGTTCATTTGGAACAGGTTCTCGTGTTGTTTATTAATACTTTGAATCCATGATCCGCATTCATCGAATATTCTGGTTTTAGACCATTTGTTTGTTCAGTAAGATTCAATATCTTGTTTATATATGTTGACTCGCTGCTTATTTAAACCAGAGTTCAGCTTTCTCAGAAATTCTATTTAACGGAATCTGAATTCTGCGTTTTGCGCCTTCCTTTTTGTGATATCATTGTATCTAATGAAGTCAAGCATATTTCACTTCATCTGATGTTATCTTTCAAGTCAACGATTGTCTGAAGGCTATTACGATGGTGTACACCAATTTATTATTATTATTATTATTATTATTATTATTATTATTATTATTATTTATTATTATTATTAATAATAAAATTAATATTAGTAGTAATATTATTATTAACATAGTTCATATTATGACAACGTTTATATTCTTTAACTTATGAAAATGTGTATTAAATGTTTGTTATACTTCAGTTGCTACGCTTCACTCAACAGAGAATTGAATAGACTATGGTAAGCACTGGTATCGCACCAAGTGTGGTAGATAATGCAGCCCTCTCTGAGAAGTGTAAGAAGCACTTGAAGAGGGTAAGAAGTGTACGTCACATAAAATCGTAGAAACCGACTTCTTGTTTTGTTGTGTGTTTTTTTCAGTTCATATTTTTAGTTTTAAATTTTAAATTTCTAGTACTTCTGTTTGAATTTCTTTACTAATTTTTTTTAAGGTTTTGTTTGTTTTATTTTGTTATATATTCTGTACACTGTAATGCATTTTTTTATGGAAAATATATTAAAATTAAAATTAAATTAAATTTCAAAATATTATTTATTATTATTTTTCGTAATAATAATAATAATAATTATTATTATTATTATTATTATTATTGTAACGAATATTGCGTCATCCGCCGGCGCCACCCCGAGGTGCCTGTGATCGCGGGTTACGTCATCTGCCGGCGACCACGAGCTGCCCGTGAGCGCGGGTTGCATCACCTGCCGGCGGATTACTCCAGAACAGTCGCGGTGTCCGGAAGGTTCTGGATTGTCTTGACAGGTATAAATACGCGACGGCCGGCGACCGCGAGTCAGTCTCAAGTCCGCAGTGGAAGCAGAACTATGAAGTGTGTGGTGAAAAAGATTGTTTGGTGACCAAGGCATGAACCGCTTAGGACTGTGGAGGTGCAAGGGGTGTAGTGTAAAAAAAAAAGAAGTGTAGTGTAAATAACTGAAGAGAAGTGTAGTGTAAATAAAGGAAGAGAAGTGTAGTGTAAATAAATAATCAAGTGTTTTCAGTGATTGTGTTAAGAAACAAAATAAACGTTTTTGTGAAAATAATACGAGACTTTTAATTCACCACCTAAAAACGTAACATTATTATTACTATTTCAAATTACACGTCAGTACATGTGTTGCATAACGGTCAACAATTTTGTAGTGTTCTTCATTCAAAGCTTTCGGGTATTTTTAAGCCCTTTCTCTTTAACACTGTACGAAACGAGCTTCTATAATATTCAGATAGTCGGTCCGGTGACCGAGATCGCTAAGGCAGTGGGGTCGTAGTGACCTCGAACCGAAGGATCGCGAGTCCCACCTCGGGCATGGGTATATTTGTGTTCGTCTTTTCACCCCTTATTATCACCATTTCGTTTCATCTTCGTCTCTCAAGTCAGTCAAACCTTAAATGGAACGTCCATTTAAATGAATTGAACACAAAATTAAGTTCATTATTCTACGCGTTCAGAATTCTTGCAAATTCACTCCGCCTTCATACTGTTCGTTGTGTATATTTCGCGAATGTTCATTCCCGCCTGAGATATGGCATAATATTCTGGGGAAATACATCTTATAGCTCCTAAACTTTTAGATTACAAAAACGAATTGTACGAACAATAACCAAATCCCACCCATGTGATTCTTTGTTCATTAATCAAGGAATTTTACTATTACCTTGTCTGATGATTTACGAATCGGTGGTTTTTGTCAAAAATGACTTGCTTAAGAGCGGGAATATATTTTCAGAAAATGTCGATGTCTATTACTATAACACTCGACGTTGAAATCATATTCATCAGATGACAGTATCAACAGCTCATTACAAAAAATTCACATACAATACATGTACATTATTTTACATCACATCCAGATGACATTAAACGATTAAATTCGATAGAAAAGTTTAAATCCCAAGTGAAATCGTTTCTGCTGCATAACTGTTTCTATACTATTAGAGACTATACTGAACACCACAAGGAAAGTAACATTAATTTTAACAGTGATATTTAATGTATTATTTACCATTGGACTATATAATTCTAAACAATATGTAACAAGTATTGTATCGCAGCTTCTGGTCAATGACCCCCGGTTGATCAGGTTTTTCGTCCAGTTTCCCTGATCCATTGAGCAAATGCTGAGATGGCCCCTTGTTTTTCTTCTGGGCATAAATGTAACTTCATTATCTGTGCACGTCTTCTAGAATTCAGTGGGAAATACAATTATTCAAATTATCGTTTCCATGATGTCCCGGCAGGAAGTATTATTCCGATGGACAACATGGATAAGAGCCCAAAATTAATTGCTTATTTATATTTATTAGTAGATTTTATTAAATGGGAGCTTTTTCTCTCTTTCATCATTCAAAATTCAAGTAGTATATGACGTAGTGTAGGTATCACAGAATTTTGAAAATGTGCACACAATTCACTTCTCCTCATAGCACGTCATACGCAGTTTTAGCTGTGTTTTGACGTAAAATAAATAAATAAATAAATCTTCAAAGTTACCATAACGTTAACTACATTAGTGGTCGCTAATGACCTAGATGTTGATGCGACCTTAAATAACCAATAAAAAATATTAATATGCTTGCCCAATGTAAATCGTTATGTACAATTTTTTTGCTGAACATAATAGGCCAACGAAGTTGAGTTTTTGGGATAGTTTCGATGAAAATCTGTAGAAATCTATAAAGAATGCAATAAAGATGTCACGTTACTTATTTAAAACAACACCGAAGAGAGAAAAATAATAGCTAAATTGATTTTATATAACTTTAGAAGAAAAACGTATTTTTTACTACATACATTGAACAATATTTGTTGATATGTTAAGGTCTGTTTTTAATATTATGTGGTGACAAATATTGACCTTTATTAACAGACTTTATATCTTAAAATCAGTTAATAAAGGTAGATGTTTGTCAACTGATGAATGTGGAACGTTATTTCTTTTTCTATTCCTCCAGAAACTGAGAGGCGTGGTAGGCGCAGTTAAATATGCTTTTGCCAATTACTGATTGGATAAACAACAGAAAAATATTGTTTTTGCAGGAGCAAAGGTCGAAATTTTTAATATGTGGACATGTATGTATTCTGAGCGGTTCTTTTGGAAATATTTTTTCCGAAAACTTTACCATTAAGTTGTTTTTCTATTCCCCCTAATTAACCTTCATTTTAGTTCGGATCGGAACAGGAGTTGATGCTATTAAAAAGCACACGTAGTTGCGTGGAGTACACGCTACTGACAGCTGCTTCCCTCCGCCGTCTGATATACTGCAAATTCGTATTCCTGTTTAACGTTCGCAACAACTTCATTTGGTTGATGGTATCGACAGCGCCCGCCCACTTTTTTCTCCCTTCGACCCCACTTGACCAGAACTCGTTTGCTCCGGGAGAAGAGAATTTGCCAGGAGGAAGGGGACCCGGATGTGATTGAGGTGTCAGAAACAGTGGAAGTTGCAGATGATTGCGGTCTGACCGACAGAATGAGAGGACAGAGAAGAGAGGGGTATCTTTAAACAAATATTTACTGGCATGAAAGTACATTGCTCAGCTATGCCCAACTTTAAGTATGTAAGAATTACTTGCGAGTAAGCATTTAAAAATAGCTTACAAACTTACTTATTGCTAAATACAATAGTTGAGGTAACAATTTGACATCTCTTTAATTTTCATTGAGATTTGAGAACATGTTTGCAAATGTGTAAACAGATATTGGTTTTTGACTCTGGTTGTGTGGGGTTCTTACCTGATATAAATTTGACACATGAAAAATTCGAGAAAATACACTGTGGAGAAAAGCAATAAGTCGAACAACAGGTTCTAGATTTACTTTATTGTGTAACTGTTTATTGGATAGAAACAAAGGAGAATTAGTAATCGATCTAATTGTTTTGAATTATTTTTGGATCTTCTGGATATTAGACTTAGCAGCATTAATCCAAATAAGACAGGGTTACAGTAGGATAGATCTGACTGAAGATTTAAATATGGTCAGTGCTGAACTTAATAGTAAGGGATTATTTATACTGATTGAACGTGTTATTATTGACATTTATTTTTGCCTTGCGTCTATATATAACTTGTTTCAACTTTTAGAATATGGTATATTCCATTTTAATAATTTAATGAGAGGGTATAGCGAAAGACTCACATGGGGAGTAAGAGAAAGACATGTCTGGAGTTTATCGAGAATGTATTGTAGAGGGGGCATTTCAGTTCGGACTCGCCTAATTTTTTGAAAAAATATTTTCTTAAATTACAAAAAATGTACGGGTGTATTCAGAGTGGGAGCAGTTTTTTAGATGTGTTGCGATCTATATATGATCATTATTTTTCATTCTTGGAATATATTTTCAAGCTGCAGTGCCTCTGACCGGGAAGTCCTAGGTTCGAATCCCGACGGCGGCAGGATTTTCGACACTAGCTTTTCAGCTAGGTCGAATTCAGTCGCTATCTGGAAGAGAATTCTAGTGGTCGGCTTCTGGTTCAATAGTTTTCCGTGTTTTTTCTGATCAACACCAGACAAATTCCGGAGCAGTACCCTAACACACGGGCCACGGACCGCGCGCGAACTTTCCTTCCTCTTCATTGTCCTATTCTCACCCCTTACACTCACACTCACACAATCATGCACTACACTACCACACATGCCGGGAGACCGGTCGGGGACTTAGAACTTGTCCCGGCTGGGGCAGTGCCCCACTGATGGGAGATACCTGGTTAGGGAAAACTCCGCTAGTCGACGGTTGTTCGGCGTCGGATCTCGGTATCCAGTGGGAAAAGATGACCGCCACCTCCCGATGAAAAAGATAAAGATACATTTATTTAAACTGCAATTGGGTGTAACCCGGTGGCAGTTAATTTCATAAATAAGATAATAGATGTCATGCAAATAATATAATAATGGCAATAATAATGCTAAAATGATAATAATAACAATAACAGTAATAATAATATAAAAACTGCTGCTATAAAAACATGCACATCACTTACGGGACTAAAGACTTCAGTAGTTGACGCGCCCGGATCAGTAATCAATCAATCATGGAATGTTTACTCGTTGGTGGGGGGACCCACCAACTGGGCCGGGCGTGTGGCGGCTGCGGGTACAGCGGGGGCCGCGCCGTGCACAGTGGCGGAGGGCCCATCCCCGGACGGAAAGTTCTCCGCTGCGGGTAATCTATATGCAAATCCGCGCCTGGGGCTATCGGGGCTCGCGGGCGCGGCGCCTTCAAGGCTATGCGACGTCGTCGCACTGCGGGCAACGTGTCAGGACAGCGGCGCGGCGGGCAGACGGGCGGGCGGACGGGTGGGGGAGGATTTATTGGGACTGGTTGGACCCATGGGCAGCGGGGCCAACAGCCTCTGCGGAGCTTTTGTGACGAAAGCATAGCTTTTGTGGCTTTTATTGGTTGAACCTGAGAATGAGATCAAATCCAATTAACTCTGAGTAGTACGTATTTGAGGAATTCAAGGACGTCGCGTATTTCTAACACGATTATCATGAATATTGTGGAATTCCTGAATAATTATTTAATCCAAACTTTTTTCGAGCGAAAGAGAGTTAGTGTAAGCGGTAGGCCAAAAGCTTTCTGGGTTGTATTTCATAACTGTGTTGTTATTCGTAAGAGCCATTGGCAATAATTTTAGTTGAAAATTAAAAAAGTAATTTTGGTTTTTCATATACTTAAAAAATTATGGGAAAATTGGTGGTAATTTCCAATGGATAATTCGGAGTAGATTTCAAATCATAACAATTCTCGGCGTTCTTTATGTAGGATTTTTAATTCTTAAAGTTATCTTCTTCTGTTCACAAAATATTTGCCTACAAATGAATGGTCCAGTTTGTGCATTTTATAGAAATTCAATTAATTCGCCTATTTTTGCCGTATTAATTCAAATAAGCAATTGAACCAGGCAGCCACATTTCCCAAATAAAAAGGATGAATTATAGCATTTTCATGCATTATGCTGCTAAGACAATTTTTTTTTGACAAATAACTAATTATGATTTGAATAAAGATTTTACTAATTTTTTTAAAAAAATATATTTACTTATTAACTTTTTAATTCATTATCATATCAAGTGAACTGACAACAAAATGTAGTTTTACCAACGTCGGTTAATAAAATTTTGTTATGAAAATAAATTCGTATGTTACGCGCATGCCAGCTGTGAAGATCTTTAAAAAATGTAGAAAAGTAAAATATAATTTCTTGTACATTGGTGACACTTTCGTTAAATTCATATTTTATACAATTACAAAAAAGGGTTAATATTTAAATTGCAATTGCTTGGCGAAATGCATAAAATCTCTACAAATGTAAGTTTAAATCTCAAAATGTTTGGAAATGGAACTCCAAACTAAAAATCTAATGTCTCGCGATCTCGACATTACCATATTCACCCGCCGGCTATTAATAATAGTTTATCAGATTAAATACTTTGCTACCATATTCTGCAACATACTGAATACCAGTTTTGTAGTGTAATAATACTACTGAACACCACCATTAACCGTGAAAGTAGTAAGGTATCGTGCGTCTTGCGATGCCAAGGTTACCACTGACGCATGAACATAAAAAGGTATGAATAGGGACAATTTATTTTACTAAATAAAAAAAGAAATGCAAGCCCAAAAGTTCACAAAAACTAGCATTCTTCTTTAAAGCGAGGTCAGGAACAATTTTGCTTCGACACAATTCTGTGAATTCTTGGAACCTGAATGACGAGAAGCACGTCCTTATTTTTACATCAGGTAAATTTTTTAATGGGAATAATTTCTGTCACTACTTTAATTCAGTCGACGCCTACTCGGATTATGACGTGTCTCACCGGAAGAAGTGGCTCAGAGTATCAACATCTAGGAGTACCTTTCTATTTACAAGATATTATAAGTAGTTTTATTGCAGACCGAACGTATAGAGTTAAAGTAAACAGCGCACTTTCACAACCTAGAACAATAGAAGCGGGGGTACCTCAAGGTTCTGCACTATCGCCGCTCCTCTTCAATGTTTATTTTTCAGACATTCCCACATTAGGAGACTCAAATCTTGTGTTATTCGCAGATGATACTGCAATATACACAACTTATGGAGATATAAAAATAGCAAAAGTTAACATATAGGCGGATATCTCATGCTTTCTAAAGTGGGCTCAACAGTGGAGAATAAAAATAAACCAACTAAAACCCAGGCCAAAATTTTTACTCTTTGTAAACCAAAGTTACCTCGCCCACTAGTATTAAATAACACTATAATCCCATGGCTTCCATCCGATACACCAGTAAAATACCTTGGGGTTCATATTGATAGCAAGTTAACTTGGAAAAAGCACATTGAAGTAATAACCAATGCAACATAGCCAAAATATCAAAACTACCATTAATTAACTTCCAATTTGGAATGTGCTATCTTAATATTTAAATCTATTATTAGACCATCACTCACATATGCCTGTCCGGTCTGGAATAACACAACTAAAACCAACATTGAAAAACTCCAAATAGTACAGAACAAATTTTACGAAAATGTGCATAGGCCCCTTGGTTCGTATCAAATACACATATTCAAAGGGAACTTCAAATAGAACATATAAGAAAAAACCGTAACAATTTTTTTACTCTTCTTTCATCCTCTCCTTGCGGTACAAAATTCACAATGGGAAAAACTTTAAACGATCCCAAAATAATTCGCTCTCGATATCCCAAAGACATGTTTAAATCCCCATAAAAAATCAGTATATTAATATGTATTAAATATGTAAATCTTCATCCCAATGTATGTATAGAGTGTATGTAGATTTAAGAATGTATAATGTATGTAAAATTTGTGCATTGTATGTCAAATTGTTTAGTTGTAATTATTAGAAATATAATTATTAAATCCTGTAAATTAGCTAGTAGTAAGATACAAGAGTGAGAGGTTGTATGCTCAAACGTGAATGCCCAAACGTTATGTTGGTATTATAAATAAAAATGTACAAACCCCTGAAAGGCAAAACTGCCGAACAGGAAGAAAATAATTTAAAAAAAAGAGTATCAACAGATGTCATTGCATTACCTCTGATCGGGAGGTCTTATGTTCGAGCCCCGACGATGGCAGGACTTTCGACACTATCCAAACATCTAGAACGAGTTCAGTCGCTATGTGGAGAAAGAATTCTAGCGGCCGGCTTCTATGATCGGTAGTTTTCTATGTGTTGTCGGCAAATGCTGGAGAAGACGGGGCTCGGACCGCACGCGATCTTTCCTTCCTCTTCCTCATCTTATCATTTCTAACTTACACACACTTACAATTACATCCACAACACTACCACACATGCCAAGAGACCGGTCGGGAGCTTAGGGCTTGTCCCTACTGGAGCATTGCCCCGCTGGTGGGAGATACCCGGCAGGGAAAATCTCCGTTAGCCGACCTGTAGGTCGGTGCCAAATCTCACCATCCAGAGGGAAAAGATCACCGCAACCTCACGAGGGAAAACCTGCACTACACGTAGGTATAATGTCCTTAGCAGTTGACACACCCGGAATAATCAATCAATCAATCAGTGCCATGTCCCACTGAGGGCTACTATTTGGCAAGGCGGAAATATCTTCGATCAAAGCTGAAAGGGGTATTCTCCTCTTTAATTCTCATCAGATAATGTGGTAAGCTGATTTATAGGAGTACAGATATTTTAGAGTTAGCTATAATACGTTACAATAAATGAATTGCTAATATTTTTTTTATTTCGCGTCCCTGAAAAATAAACCATTCTTCACTGTTAAAAAGCCACCTTAAATTAAAAAATCATGTCTTCAAATCAATGATGAAATCTATACCGGTTCCCAGCATATTTAGAGATTGTATACGCATTATCAGAAAATTAAAATCCTCTGGAATAAATATCGTAGGATGGTCAGAAAAAAATAGTTTTGTTAATTTGTAAAATTGCATTTTTCTTTTATTTCTAATAAAGCACTGTTTTGCGGCAGTGCTTAGAACTGTACTCAGAGCTTCGACTCTAAGCACTACCTTCTTTAGATATTATACTAAAGGATGAGGTTAGGAAGCCGATGTGCAGAAATTAAACGTTTCTCTGAAAAGTATTAGACACATTTATTAATCTACAACTAAGAGTAAAATGTTTTTCTTCCTCTTGAAATGACTCTCACTGTAATTTCAAATTATTATTTTGAAATTTTATTTTAAAATTTAAAAAATGTATGTCACACGTCCTCTATGGATTTTGGATTCCACTTCGCTGTCTCTACGCCTGGAAGTTAAGCTACCGACCTTGAAAGTTTTGAAAGCTTGAAGACTCGTTTAAAGAAATTGTAACAGAAATAATAATTATAAAGAAAATCTTTTGTGATAAAGCGTGATTAAACTCTATAAGTGTACTCATTCTTAGCACTTTAGATTGAAGAATTAATTAATTATAGAGACGATTGCAAATTATTAATAATAATTTTTCAAACTTGAACTGCAAAAACAAAAACTTCAGTTGTTAACATTTTTTGGCAGGGCTTCAAATATATTTGAAAATGTGACATTAAAAGAAACGAAGTTGTCTACAGAAGTCCTGAAACCTTGGGTGACAACACCTAGATTTAATGTCCCTTTTATCATAATGTTAATCAGCAACATTTGTGTATCACTTACTTAAAGATAAGGAACATTCTTATTCACTGCAGAAGTCTGTGGCTCTGAATACTTTTTTGAAAATTTTAGTCGTTATTGTTTGCAATTTGTGCAATTTTAAAAAATAACCCCAAAACAAGATTATCTCGAAAACGGCTCTAAATATTTTCTTGAGACATGATACAAGGATAGTGTTATTGTAGATTCTATAAGATTACATAAACGCCGTATTGTTCGATTCCTTTGTTCTTTTTTCAAAAATACACAAATGTTTTTTTTTACTTGTTTTTCACGTCGGTAATATTTACATTGCCGGAAATTTTTTTACATAATTGTATTTATTAGTACATTTACTTTAAATACTGTAACATAACGTTTCTCGAAAACCCAATACTTTTCTGTGAAAATTAGCTTAAAATTCCGCATTTTCAGAAACGCTCAAACACCATTTTCTAAAATATAGGCTCAAATTTTTTCTTCAAACTTTTCCAACTTATAGTGTTACACTGATTAATATGACAAAGTTCATTTTGACTATTGACATTTTGACTATCATTTTGACGTATTTTCTTTGTTTTCAAAAATTACACAAATTTAATTTTTTTGAAATATCTCTCACCGTTAATAAGCACATTTCCAGCAGTTTGTAAACATTATTGCATTTGTGAGTTAAAGTGCCTTAATTGACATTAAATGAAGTGTTTAGAAAACATAAAAAAATTCTATGATAAAGAGCTACAAATTTCGCAGTTACAATAACGTTTAAATGCCATTTTCTTAAAAACCGCTCCAAATTTTACAATGAAAATGGCCATTTAAGACGAGGTTTTACTCCTATATAGTATTATTAAAGTAATATTTCGGTTCTAGTATTAGAAAACAGAAGAATTGTGAAATTTTCAAAAAAAAAAGTTATTTGGGCGGCGATAAATGGCACCTGACAAGATGATGTGGCAAGCCGAATAGCTAGCTCAGACCAAAGAAAATAGAAAACTAATAGGTGAAAGTCTGTGCCATTCTGTACCACCACGTTTATTTGAAGCCTTCAATTAACACCAGATGAGTCACGGGCTCTTAAAGAAGGAGTAAAAGAAAATGGAATAGCTCATATTCGAGGTGTGTACACTTCTTGAACGAACATCCTAAACAAATTTGTACACTATAATATCAAGGTTAATGTGTTCCTTTTGATAAATATAAAGTAATTTTGCTGTACATTGGGATCACTAGGTTGGAAAATACCTCTCTCAAACACCTGTCTGTTGAATCGGATACTACAAAACATTTACTGGACGACCCTTTGATCTTAAGTGTATATCTCAATTAAATCTAAAGAACATTTTTTCATAAAGAACCAAACGTTTCTATCATTACAGACAAATTATACTTAAAATTTAATGTTTTCAGGCAAACTTCTTTAACCAAAATTTCAGAAAATTTCCAAATTCTCGAATTTAATATACTGTTACTTCAATAGATTTTGAAAAAGAATCGAAATTTATAAAAATAAAATTCGTGAAAAAACAAAAATAATATCGTTATACTCTGCCTTCTGTACAGGAGGTAATATTACATTATTCAAAGCTACAAGAACCCATGGATCCATTGCACCGCTTTCCGCCCGTTCAAAGCAACAAGAAGGCGAGTGCTCTCAGCCCGCAATGTGGCAACGCGGCGCGCGCGGCTGCGTGTGGGTTCGTCGCTCGATCGCCCGTCGCAGTCTCCGCGCCCGCGGGCGTTCCCGCCCCCCCCCCGCTACCCGGGCGCCTGAGCGCGGTGGGTGAGGAGTGGCGCGCGGCGGGGGGCGGCGCTGCGACGACACTGACCGACATTCCGCGACGGCCGCAAGGACGCGCGCGTTGGTGGTGGTGGCGGTGGCGGCGGCGCCCGGGGCGGGCGACGGCGCCGGGCACTGCCGAGTCGCAACACCTCTCCCCCCTGCAACGCCGCCGCGCTTTACGTAACGCCCAGACCCGCCACGCCCCACCTCTCCCGGTTCCTCTTTCCCCTCCCCGCCCTTCCCTCTTCCCTTCCTTCCCCTTTTCCCCTCTTCCTTCCCATCGTTTTCACTCCTCCCTTCTTTACTCCATCCCGCGATCGTACCCCTCCTGGCACGTCCTGGAGAGAGGTGCACTACTTTGGCTGTGGAGGTGCAGATGTTAGGTCCAGGTTGGGATCTGTGGGCCTGGTCATGGAAAGGTTAAGGTTAAAATGTCCCGAGTCAGACTACGATAAGTAGAATGTCCTTGTGGGTTGGGGAGGTAAGGCCCAGTAATTCACTGGCTTCGGAATATTTGAATGTAACTAAGAAGCATGATATTCCGAGTGTCTAGTGATCATGTCATCATCTGATGATCATGATGTGGTCATGATTATTACATCACGTGTAGTCATGATCTTCATGTCTAATGATTCTTGTAATTATTTGATCGTATTAGCCTTGATGGTAGAACGATGTATTTCCGAAACGTCAGTGAGTTTGTATTGACTCTCTTTGAAGGATACCCATTAACGCCCAAGTATTCTTGTTGGTGATCATTGGAATGAATTATTTCGTCACGTCTATGTCCAACCGTTCCAAAGTGTAATAGTGAATATCCATGCAGTAATTTACTGTTCATTTAAACTGCACATAATTGAATAGGAGATATTTTGAATATATGTGTGTTATTTTATATGTGTTTTTGGATGCCTAGTTGACTAATTATGGAGAGGAGATGTAACAGAGGAGGAGGAGGAGTACATACAATCCATTTTAAATGCATTATGAAATCTACTGTATTGATTATCAAGACGGCACTACTACGTAAAAATGTAAATATTGTTATAAAATGCACTACGGTTGGAAAGTCTAGTGCGGTGAACGATGGAGAGGCATCGCTGCTGAGGGAGTGAAGTTAGTTGACCTTGCGTCGTTGATGAACGATCGTGAAGCGATCGCGATGTTACATCTTGGAACCGGACTTAAATCCCAAGCGGCACCGCCTACGTCGCATGTAGAACATCCGGGATCTGCTTTCCGATGTCCTTGTTGGTTCAACATTTCCTCCGAATTCTTTCCTCTGCTAGTAAAAGAATGATTTAGCAAAGCCCTACACAATTCAAATACCCTTTTTGGTCGTATCTTTCGTTTATCCACCGTGACCTGTCTACACCACACGACCTTCCTCTTCAAGTCTCGGTCCATTGCTTCAGTTTTTCTTTCTTTGCAAAACTTGACCAACATCTTTAATCGTTTTCTTGAAATTATTTTATAATATTTAGTGGCTTTCAACTGAGTAAACGTTATTCTTTACTCCTAATTGCAATTTGTTGTCCGTGATTAGATCTACTGGCGACGTAATGAGAGGCACGTGCCAAGGATCTTATTAATAATTTAACTCAAACAGGTAGGAGCCTGAAAAACTCAATGACGTGAAAATTATTTCTTTTGCGCGGTTAGTCAGAGTATACTCAGTTCCAATGGAAAGGAAAAATGTTCAAACAAACGAACAACGTGATTCTTATGATTTCTATATTGAAATCTCAAAAATTAAATTGCAAAACAACATTTGGCTTCAGAATCCCACGTAGATTTTAAAGTTTTTCAATACTTATTGAGAAGAAGAAAATGTTGGAGTGTAGAAAACTCTTTGGGCTTCTTTGGTAGATGCAAAGAGATAATACCTAAATTAACTGGCCAGGCTGGAATAACTAATAGGAATGTGATTGGATGTAAAATGTGAGGATCATAGGTCGCCAAGCATTGAACAACTATAATTTTATATCGTTGTGGACAGCTCAGGAGCCGTCCATCCAGTTTTTTTTATCTCGGTCCTTTATTGCACCAGTTTCAGCAACGCTCTCATATTCCATATTTTTTTGTTAAGTCACCCTATCGACCCAAAACAATATATCATTATGTGGAATAAAAAATCAGAATACAAAATAAATGTAAAAGTGCTTGAATACGATTGACGATTGACAATACTTCAACTAGGGTGTGACGAATTTGGAGAAAAACTATGAACAGCGATAAGCGATAGGAAATACTTAGAATTGATTTGGGAATTAATGAAAGGTACATAAATTCATTAGTTAAACATATTTACTGTTTCTGATGTGAACCAGATACAAACCAACGTTATTATAAGAAACTATAAAATATTATAAACATATAAACTGAAAAATTTAGGAAACTTTTGTACATAATGTAGTGGCTTCGACAGCAAGTAGTGTATATTTAAGAATAAAAGGAGGAGATGAGAACGAGCTTGTTGTGAATCATTTAACATACAACGATAAAGAAAATTCTCTGATATGAAAGTAAGAAATAACATCAGAATAAGGGAGAGTAGAGAAATCTGAAGGAAGGCTGGTGAGTTGAGTAGTATCGGACGTAGCAAGTGGTTAAAATCCTGGTGGGAATGGTCATCAGAGTAAATAAATCGATTATTAAAACCGAAGTATTCACTTTTTAAACACTTACTTGAAATAAGTAATAACGTGAAAATTAATAGATAATTCATATTTTTGAAAGTTGTGCAATGTTTTAACATCAATTTAAATTTTCATATCGTCAAACGTTAATTTTGTACTAAAAAGTGTTTAAAACAACTTGTGAAGGGTGAGAAGCGGCAGCGTTAGTAGCGACGGCGATGAAGGTGATGGACTTGGTAGCAATGGCATCGAGGCAAGAGCGTTGGTTGGGTGGTGATTGTGATGTTAACAGCAGTGGTGAGGCGGGAAAGGGGGTGTTGCTGTTGGTGGCGATGGCGGTGGAAGCGAGGGCGATGGGGTGGGTTGGCTGTGGAGGGAGTAACGGCGAGGGCACTGCGGCTGCGTAGCGTCGGTGAGCGCCGGGCGCAGAGCGCAGTAGCCGGTGGTGGCGGCGTCGGGCGGCGCACGTCGCCCAGCTCGTTCTTGCAGCGCACGCGCCCCGCTTCCTGGCGCGCGACCTTGCCTCCGCGAAGAGACGTTGGCCTTAGCGCACGGCCGCGCAGGGCGCCGCCGGCGTCGCTCCCGGCGCGGCCCCGCCCAGCGCCGCCCGCCTTAACGCGCTCCCGCTCCCGCTCCCGCTCCCGCTCCCGCTCCCGCTCCCGCTCCCGCTCCCGCTCCCTCCGCTCCCCTCCGCTCCCGCTCCCGCTCCCGTCCGCGCTCGCGCTCAGCACCGCACTCGGCGGCTTCCGCTGCGAACTCGGAAACTCACACAGCTCTCGGGTGCTTACTTGGCATTAGCTCAGTATGGCGTCTGACTCTTTCCACAGATTTAGATGTACGTCCATTTCATTTCAATTCAATACAATACAATGTTGCCTTATTTTACCTGGTGAAAATCAGACCATCGGACCTGAATTGAATTGAATGTGCCTTATTTTACGTCGCGAGACGAAGGCCATGAGACCTGCTCTTCCGTCTGACCACACAAATTATTCTAGGCTCCTTTCACCAACCATAAGAGAAAGAAGGTATTACTTCGGCTACGAAACAGGCGATTTGAATTTAGCTCAGAGGCATCATTTAGGCTTGAGGATCTTTTACATGCAGTAAATCTACTAACATGGAACAGCCGGCTTTACTTCCCCTCTGAAAGAAGGTGTACGAAGGATTTTTACGCCCTTAAAAATCCACGGCTTCGATCGGGTTCGAACCCACAAACTTGGGTATAACGCAAACCGTTACACCATCGCCGCCGCTCTTCCATTTGACCACGTAAATTTCGTTGGGCTCCTTTTATCTACTAGGGGAGAAAGACGGTCAGGAGCGGATCCAGTTCATCATTGGGAGGGGGGCATCATAGACCTTTGTTAAATATTAAACATATTTGATTATATTTATATTATTTTTGTAGTGTAAATACGATTCTATACACTATTATTTTCTAAATAATTATATAATTCTAACTTAAATATTTGAACCAATTTTGACGTATAAAGGAAAGTAATAAACACAATTCAAGACCTTCGGGGAGGGGGCATGGAGGCCATGCTCTGGATCCTCCACTGAAGAAGATATCACTCAGGTGACGAGATAGGCGATTTAAGCTATGCTTAGAGGCTTCATTTAGGCATAAGGATATTTTATATCCAGTAAATCTACTACATGGGACAATCGGATTTACTTCTCTCCGACGGCAGGCATACGAAGGATTTTTTCGCCCTTAAAAATTCACGGCTTTGATACCAAAGCCGCTGTACATGTTTATTACCTTCTTGTTTTTTAATTAGTTTAGAAGGAAACAAAAAAATACGAGTTCTTCACCAGCAGGCCGAGACGTTACGAATGACACCTCGCTAGCTAGAACGGGTCATTATAATAATGGTTTTCATGGTTTTCCTTCCCCAAGATTCCATGTGCCCCTATTGCTATCTAATATTTTGAAATTTAAAAATGATAATATTCTGGAATTATACAAATTGCCCACGAACACACCGAGATGCATCAAATGGCACCTGGCTTGTCTCAGATGATGGGTCTGTGAGTGACAGACGGACACAAACATGTTACCCGATTTCTAAATGTAGGTTTTTTAAATGGATTTAACTTGTCGTTGCGGAGACTGCTTCAAGTAAAATACTCACAGGAGTTCTGCACATATCATTACTAGGTGTATCTATTAAGGAAAGAGACATAAAGATGCGAACACGCTGAGAAACTGTGCGTGTAATTTGTTATGGAATTGACAATAGTCTTAGGAGAAAAACTAATTAGTTAATTTATTTATCCCAGAGACAACAAACGAATAGATTTGCTTGCTTTCACCATCCGTGATGTTATAGGTCATCATACTCCCTTGAGTCAACATCGTGCCACGATTCCGCTGCCGGCGTTGTCAGGGAAACGCTTACAATGCGCACTTTCGATAATTTCAAACACCGCGGCCTTCGGGATCCTCTTTAAACACGGAGGAGCGATCGGTGGCTCTCTTAAGCGTGACGTTGACGGAAGCGTCATTTCATGAAGGTTCCGACATTTGCGTTCATCGAGCAAGTGGAGTGACGTGTCGACTGCGCGCTTTGGGCCGGAAGGCCGCCACATTCCTGCCCTTTCCGAAGCCCTGCCCGCCTGCGCGTTCGCGTGGCGGCCGCCATCGTGGAAAGGACGCTCCAGTATCGGCTGCCTGACAATGGACTCGCAAGAAGCGGCCTTGCCCGCCGCCGCCGCCCTTCTCCAGCCGGAAGCGACTGTCGACCTGTATTGTTGCTTTTTGCAGCGGTATTGCTTTCTTGATTGCTGCTTACGCAGTATAAAGTAAGTATTGTATTGCTGAGAGATACATCGGCGTTTTTCCGGCGGGAGAACCGTATTTTTTTCTTGATTGCTGCTTACGCAGTATAGAGAAAGTATTGAATTGCTGAGAGATACATCGGCGTTTTCTCGACGGGAGAACCCGTATTGTTGGGTCAGGTAACGAAAAATGGATAAATCTTATCCCTACATAAAGTAAATTACTTCTTGTAACGAGTTGTGCAGTCAGAATCCACATTTGTTGGGTCCTTGACGCCGAATAATCGATTGACGGCTAAAAGTTTGTACGTCCGTCCGTCTGTTTGATCTCGCTGTCGGAACGACGCTAGCGGTTTAACCTTAAGCAGAATTTTCCTCAAAATTAATAGTTTTCGTAGGGGTTCGGGTCACCGAGCCTCGAATTTGAAATGGATATATTGACTTTTGTATATTATTTACATGAATATTACTTATATATGAAATGGCTCCAATTTGTTTTTAATTTTACCCCTGAGGAAGTAAAAGTCGCTTAAAGAAAAAATTTATTTTTTGTCGCTTTTCCACAAATACAATAATGAAGATAGAACATGTTTTCTTAGTGAAATCTGTTCGTGAAAATAGACGTTCAAACAATGTTATGTTAATTATTTCCAAAATACGAGTAGTTTTAGTGTGAAATATAGGCAAGTATTAAACAATTATTTTTTCAAAAAGGGCTCTAATTTTTTCCTTTTTTTTTCATATATGCAAAGAAATAATCAAAAAATTTTTTGTTAATCTTTAAAATTTACAAATTCGAATTTTCTGCGCTTCTTTCACGATGTATTAGATTTCAATACATATTGAACTTCAAACAGCGACTTGACATTTTGATATTCTGAGAATTCTTTGTCGTTGTTGGAAGATGTTTATGCCGCATGAAATGCAGTTTTAATTGTAAAATTTGTGTTCATATTATCTTTAAAAGATTGTTTTCGCACTTAATTTTTTACTATTTGTAATGAGTTTTGCAAGTGATTATTCAGATGATTTAATAAAAACAGAGATTGGGGGATTAAAATATTACATTACCAATACTGAGGTGATAAATTACGTGCTGTTGCAGCACCTCAATTTTTTAAATTGTAAACACTAACGTAACATTTTTTTAATGCAAACCTGTTTAGTATTATTCTGTATGGTAGTTTAGTAATCAATGGGAAATAGAAACAGTAATAATGCGCAATTTTAAAATAATGTTAAATGTTGAGAACACTAATTACACCTTTAAAAATAAAGCATTTATATGTATTAATCAAAATGACATATGAAATTTCTCGTTTCGAAAAAATAACTTTTGCCAGGGTGCAAAACATTGTGATTTTAGGATTTGCATCATACTCAAAATATTAAAAAGTGTAATTATGCTCTAATTGAAGATTTGAGTGGTTACATAAAATCGTTTGTGTGAAGACTGCCATTGTTCACTTTTTCCAACACTTTCTCCAATTTTTGTTGTTCAATAACTTATCTAGACTGGTTCTTTTCGTTTCAAGGTATTGAATAAATAATCAACTTGTCAACTCCGTCATGTATGATTAAAATTCTTCAATATTTCATGTACGATTAAGATTCTTCAGTATTCTGTTTTTAAATATTGAAATAAAATTCTTGGAGGAGATAACTGCTCAAGAGGAACAACGGTTTCTTGTTGGTTTGTGCTGTTGAAAACATCACAAACCCGCACCTCAAGCCCAGCTCAGGCTGCCAAGTAGTCAGCCTACTTGATGGGAGCTCTTCCGAGGCCAGACGATTAGGTGGCGCGAAGAAAATTCGGTGTCAGCCGGTTACCCTTCATGACCCGACAAGACGCACATTCGACCGTACATTTGGCCCTAACACACTTGCGGGCTCCTCTGATCTGAGGACTGCAGAAAGCAAGGCCTTCCGCGACAACACATACTGGTACATGAGAAACAAACAACCATGCCCAAGGGACTCGAACCCGCGACCCTTCGGACCGAAGTGCTGAGTTGGTACACGCTCTTAGCCACCTCGGCCATCCAAGTCAGCGAATATATTGTACTTTTACAAAATAGTAGCAAGAATGTATACTCTGCTTCGGGTAACCAGTAAAAAATGACGGAACGAAATCAAACTTCCAGATTAATTGGTTTATTAGCGTTTTCTGGCGCGTTAATTGCTAAGGTTAATAGTCCTGTAAGTGTAGTGCACTTTTTAGTGTGAGAAGTGGCTGTGATTTCGCCCCGCTGGTTGGAAAGATCCTGCGCCGAACTTCCTCTGGGCTTGCGGAGTTTTCCAACAGCCCAGAATTTCCCAACAACGGGGCATTGTCCAAGACGGGACAAGCTCTAAGCTCTCGGCATGTGTCGTAGTCTCAAACTTCCACATGAATAATAAAAGTACACAAAGTTTTAAAAAATGTCAGGCCTAAATACTTGCCATATCTATTCTCTGTGTATGTCGACGCGCTGAATCCGGATCTGAAGCCAGAATTGCGCCACCACCCTCCAGTTTTTTTAAATCGCGAAAAACGGCCGTGAAATTTACAATTTTCAACTGTATGATGTTTTTTGAAATTAAAAAGAAACTGTAGGATGATGGCCCAACTCGGTCTTTGGATTCCAATCCAGCGCATTTACATGTATGGAGAAACATGTGTCAAGACTCTGGGTGTGACAACAACCCCATTAAAAATACAATGTCACAGGTTTTTTCGCGATTTAAAAAAACTAAAGGGTGATGGCGCAATTCTGGCTTCAGATTCGGATTTACGTCGACATACATAAGAAAACATGTGTCAAGTCTTTGCTCTTGACAATTTTTTTAGTGTGTCTGAGTAATTCATTGTAAAGGATAGTAGAACCCCATTCAATTTCTTTAATACTAAATTAAAGCTCTTCTCATTTAAACGATTCATACATTATGAGTAATAGTTTTTAATTGTGGTCTTCCAGGGTAGGGGTTCCTAATGTAAGGGCACGCCCTTCAGGGGAGGGGGAGCAAGAGAGAATTTCAGAGGTCGTGTCTTAAGAAGTGAAACATAAATAGACGTGAGTAGATTTGGCTACAGAGAAGCGCCAGGACACTGTCCTCTCAACTTTAGCAAGAAAATAAGTTAATATCCTTACGTTTTAAAAAGATACTCCTGTAATGACTACCAACTACTATTTCTAAATATGTATTGATACCATCCCTGTGGTTGACGTACACAAAAAATGAAAAATTATAAATGAGAAAAAGTAGAATGGTTCCCATTAGCTATTAATAGGGTACATGAAATGCATCTTCTGAGTAGTTTACTTTAATCTAAAGACCTCCTAAATTAATTTAAGAGAAAGTTATTGAAAAGAGATTTAAAGTTATTTTCGCCAATCGAATGATAATTTCTTGAAACCAAGATCATGCAGTTTTATCATATAAATAAAACAAAACACATTTATTGGTTTATGAAGCACCACAGTGTGTATGCTGTAACTGCAGTGTTCAATGCATTCTGTAAGTTGGTTTATCCAATAATGTGCACAATACACCGCACGATTTCTGACCTTCGAGTTCGCTAGTAAGTTTAAAAGATCGATTTGCGTGGCAGCGATCGCACTCTCGACCACCCAGGAAGCCAAACCTCGACCTTCCGGGGCCGGACGTGCTACCGGTCGTCAGTCGCCATCTTTTCCTCGCGCGCAACCCGGGAAATACTAATGGGTTGCGTACGCCCGCTGAGCGCATTACTCGAGGCCAGCTGACCTAGTCCATAAATTTCTTTGCAACTCACCGCTCGCGGCGAGTCAAAGTGGCAAGGCCGGACTTTCTTACGCGAAGCTGCACGCGCTCGCGTTCGTGAGCGCTAGCTGCAGACTCGCGCGGGCTGTGAATGCTCAAGTCGCGTCTCCACTGCTTAACCTTTCGACCGTTTAAGATAACAAGGTTTCAACTAATGTTTCAGTCGTTTTGAGTAACTTTATGTCAAAATCGTTAATTCATTTTTCAGTCGTCTCTTCATCTACAGTAGTGATTTGCCCACAGACTGCAGCATGTGTGTTCGACTTGTAAGCAGACGTCAGAACCTTGTCATACAACTTATTTTTTTCTATTTTGTCAGTTGGAACTTAGTCATTTCAAAGGATAAATTTATTATCAATACGATAAATAAATATTTATTCATTATCATTAAAGTAATTTGCCCGATATATTGTAATAATGGAATGCTGCGTTGAAGTTTGTAAACCAAGGCAATAGCCAGTCTAATGAAGTATGTTCGTTATTTCTGGTAACTCCCGTGTGTCATTCAGTCCTTTTCGTATTTACACCTTATTTTCAGAAGTTCAAACATCTTTAGCTCCAACTCATTTGTTTTCTTTGTTCTTAAAAGATGGCGGCCGTTACACTCCTACCGTTAAAATCAACTATTGTCTCTATTATCTAGGCTATTCAGGACGAGCCGAGTTTCTGTCGTGAAGGGCAGTACGATCTGACGAAGGCTACAACACATTAGCCGAAACGACAGCCACCGCGACAGAGTACATTAGCTCGTTCCGGACAGCCTAGATAATACTAACTCCAGCCGCGTAAGCCTATGCAATCTTGACTATCGTCTCTGATTACAAATTTGCACTGCATCAGTTGTTTGCTCTAAATCGGCCGAGTGACGATGATTGATTGATTGATTACTAGTGATTCCGGTCGCGACAACGGATAAGGTCACTAATCCCGTAAGTGTAGTGCTTGCTTTTACTCGAGAGGTAGCGGTGATCTTGCACCGCTGGATGGCGAGATCCGGCGCCGACCTACCGTCGGCTAGCGGGCTTTTCTTCAACCAGGCATCTCCCACCAGCGGGGCACCGCCCCAGACGGGACAATTTCTAAGTTTCCGACCGGCCTCTTCGGCATGTATGGTTATGTGGTACATGAAAGTGTAAGTGTGTGTAAGGGGCAGGATAGGACAAGGTACGGGAAGGAAAGATCGCGCCCATTCCGTGGCCCGTTTATTGGGGTTCTGCTCCAGCATTCACCTGATATTGATCGGAGAAACCACAGAAAGCTAGCGATCAGAGCAGCCGGTCGCTAGACGTCTCCTTCAGATACCTAATGACGATAATAGCTATAGCAAGTTGATGTTCAATGTTAAGTAGTGGAGACGCTGCGTAATGCTGCAGCTCCCCGGCCTCCGTTGGCGCCCGACCCTTGGGCGTGGCCCCGGGAACTGCTGCCGCTCCCGCTGCTCAGCTAATTACTTAGTCTTGCCCGCAGACACGGCTTCAGGGGAATGCAATCTGGCATATCGTTACGGGCTACGCTAAGTTCAAGGAGTTCTGAGCATGGTGCAACGTGGGATTCAGATATTTTGGTCGTTTTTCCTGTAGGAAAGGCAATAGATTAGCGGTTAATAATGACTGCACCGAAGGCGTGCGGGAAATCTCTGTGGAGTTCGGTGTCTACTTTTTTTACTAGTCAGTATTACGAATTACTGAATAGATGAAATGGATACGAACCTTGACTAATGCCTTTAATAAATCAGTACGTTATTTTTATACTAAAATCTGCGAACCTATTATCTACCGGTTACATACTCTATTTCATATTGATGGTTTAGTCCACACATGTGAATGTCCAGAATTTCTAGTTTCGAGAAAACCAAGCTTGAAAGTTTGTAAAGGTGCGGTTACTTCTGAAGCGTCAAAGTTTTCTTTCTATGAAAAAAAACCAGCAAAAACAAACAAACTTGACCCATGTTATAAGTACCTACAATTTTTATATACTAGTTAGAAAAGAACGATAAGTCTCCCAAATGATATTAACTCAAAAATAACCATAAGTAGACATGCAATGTTTGTGAATTAAGACATCGACATTTTTTACCTCATACATATTATTAGTGATTTATAATTAGCGTTCATGGGGGGGGGGGTAAATGTAAACAGAACACCCGTTAAAAAGACATAAAACGTATTATGTATTCTTTTACAATTTGGAATAAACCAGAAGTCAAAAATAGATCTAAACCCAGCGCAAGCAATATGCGATGCAATTGAATCCTCATCACATGTTTACCTTGATTTGGTTGTATTCACTTGGTTTACATTTTCCCCTTGGTTCATGACACTACAACAAATAATAAGGTAAATGGACTTGTTCACATTCATCCTGATGAGTTGGGGATAAGTCCAAACGTTGTAGAAGAAGATTTAGTTTTAGTTTTCTTGTTTTTTTATTCCCAGGCAATCTCCAAGGCAAAGACTAACTTATTAAAATGATAGCAGAAATGGGATCAAGTGTTGAAAAAACTAAACAAGAACTGTCTTTACTCAAACGATTATTCTTTACCATACAAGCCTTCAACGGAGCATAATTACACTCTTCAATATTTTGAGTATATGACAATAACTATAACACAATGTTTTATTTTTAAAATTTGAACGTTGAAATTCGGACATTAAAATTGAAAAATAAAAACATTTTCAAATATTAGTCGATATTCCAGAAGTGACATGATCGTTTCCATTTACCCTTGAGTGAGCTGAAAAACAACAACAAATACAATTGATATTGAGTTCCTGTAAACAGGCGCGACGAACAGGCTGGGCTAGGGTAGAAACGTGGCGTCACCAATCCGGCCGTCTGTGCATCCCCCAGTGCGTGCGTACGTCAGTCAGACAGTGGCGCCGCAACTGCCCGATCTCTTCGTCCAACGTGTTAAGACCCTCGCCGCTGGTCAAGGCAGCTATTTCGATTTATCGTTCCATCGCGTTGGTATTTGACCTTAATCTTTCGCCGCTCCCTCGCCCGCGCCCCCCGCTCGCCAGCCTGCTTGCCCGGCTGCCTATCCGCCTCTGCCGCCACCGCCGCCGCCGCCGCCGCTTGCGTCAGTTGTCGCGGATTTGGAACGCTTCGCGGCCGGCGGCGCTGCCTGGCCCTGCCTCGCCATGCACTGCGCCACGCCACGCCAAACAACGTTGACCCAGCGCCACCAGAACGCGCTGCGATCCTACGTATTGCTCTTTCGTACTATTTCCCGAAACAGTTTTTGGTTGTTCAAGCCGACATTTTTTATCGCCAAAACTAAATAACTCTGCAGTCCATTACCAGGCATTTACCTATATTTTTTCCAATTAATTTTTGTAAGGTTACGAGGTCACAAGTTTGAAAAATTCAAATATCAGTAATACTCGACAAAAATAAACTGAAATGAAAATACCGTTAATAAAAACTCAGAAAATAGCTACTTCTTCTGCAAATCACCTGTCTCGTGGTCGAAGACTAAGGTGACTACGAAAACCTACTGGTCAGGTACTCCGAGATACTTACTGGTCAGTAAACACTAAGACACAGTGGTGTAGGTAAATGATCCGTTAGTTTGTAACAATAGGTCACGAATAGCTAGTCAAAATGTTAAAACCGAAATACTGAGCAAACTCGTCAGCTGCAATGGTGTCGAAGAAAATAGCAAGCGACGCGAAGTTCAGCGAACTCGTCCAGATCATCGCTACGACTTTTGCGTCTTAGTTTTATCATAATCAATTAGAAACTGTTATAAAATTATATTACAAAGCCATTACGAATTATAAGTAACAAAGTTTAGTACTTTAGTGCGTTAAATCTTACCAAAAGTTAGTTACTTCTTTAAAATTATGTCAAAATACCTTGATGTAGAAAACGTGCAGCAAAAGATGTGTGCAGCGGCTTCCTCTCGATAACGAGTTTGTAAAAAGTAATGTGCATACAAATGAGAAGATAAAGACATATTTTGGAACTTACTGCTCCTAAAAATTCTAAAAATGCATCAGTTCCTCTATTTGCTGACCCCAATCAGACAGCAGATATCTACACAGATCCGGATTAACAACTTAATAAGCTTAAAGTCTGGCCCAAGTATAGGGTCCCGGGTTAGAATTGTAATATTGAAGGTATTAATGAACACTAATAATATAAACTACTAATTTGCAATTTAACAATAAAAAATCGTTTTACATATTTGTGAGCTAAAATAATGTTTGTGTTTAAACAGTTATTGGATGTTTCTATCCAATAATATCTATGCCGCTATGCATCTGCTTAGTCGTTAATCCACTTCTGTCTCCATATCACATTCAAAATAAAATTTTGATGTATCTAAAATAACCAGAACATTATTTTTTATGAGAGCAACATTAAATTAAATTTTGAAGATACGTTTCAGATAATGTCTTGTCGTAACACTTATTTATCAGGAAAGCAACTGAACCGTTACCGGTGTGCAACATGTAGCGTTCCACGACATTTGTTTGCTTTCCTTGTTTTCACTTAGTTTGCAACATGAGACTCATAGAAAAGAAAGGAAAAAATAATTTTGAAATCTTAATAAATTAATCCCTCGGGATAATTTATTCAACAGTTTAAAAGAACTATTATTTTTGCAGGTGCTTCAAACGTGTTAAATGCATTTATTATATAGGTTTTCTTACTATTTTGAGTGACAGAGATTAATCACCATTTCTTTAAATAAAATAAACAGTGCATTTTTTCAATGAAGTGAAAAGGAACTTAGGAATGACAATGGAGTGGCAGCTGAAATTATGGATCAGAAAAAAGTTGTTCAGCAAGTCAATACTTGTGTGTGAAGGTTGGAGTTAATGACTATTCACATAATCGTTCACTGGTGCGATCAAACGATTGTTTTAATTTGTAATTCTTGTTTATCTAATGCAACAATGTTTTGAAATAGTTCTATGAAAAATAATGAGAATGATGTAATGATGAAAAATGAGTAAAAACGAATTACGGAATAGAATCATTACGTAATAATAATAATAATAATAATAATAATAATAATAATAACAATAATTAATTATAAATTCTTTAATATTTTCTAGGGCATAATTTATAAGCAAATTTTGCTGGTAACAGACCACCGTGAATGACATTACAAAACATTCTCGTAGGTACTGTATTAATAAACTTTCACAAGAACACGGGTCATCCCCACAAGATACAATTCCGAAAGTACACAGCCAATGTTCCATCAGTTAAACGTTGCTGTCATGCTCCTCCAAGAAGTCGGCAGCTTCCTCGTCCTTCTTTCTCCATCTTTTTTCCTCCTCCTCCTCTCCTTCTGCGGTCGCAGACGTTGTCTGCTCTCGCCGCCCATGGCTTCTCCCACTCCCAGACCGACCTCTCGACAGCTCAGTTCAGCGCAGCCCAACCCGTTCATTTCTCGTGAGAGAGACTTATCATTCCGCATTAGCCCGAGTGCTAATTAGTGGCGTTGATTTATGAGTTTCTTGGCTTCGCCTTTTTTTAATGGTGAACACCACTCGACCTCACGCACAATCAACAACGTTGACTCTCCGAGAACATCTCTGCCGCTCCTGGGGACTTGACACGCCCCCCTCCCCACACCCACGCGCCGCGTGCGCCGTGACATGCGCACTGCTGCACGGCGTCCTTGCGCCTCGCACAGAGCGCACTGGGCGAACAAAACGTCAAAGACGGCGTTGATTAAGTCGTTCGATGGAGACGTGGGGCACCTTCTTTTTTTTAATTTATTGCTTTTCTTGGTTGAACGTAGCTCAGTTTATGATTAACTTTACACGTTTTTAGGACTTGCATGCTAACATACATCAAATACTTAAAACTATATCATGGTGTAAGGTTGAGGATGTCCTATTAGGTTCACTAGTTGGGTCGAATTTTGGAATTTTTTAAGGAATATATTCTAAAGACTTTTATTTTATTTTAGTGTGGTGATTCGGGTTTTAGGTAGGTCTGAATTAAGGAAGGGTTAGGGGAATTAAAAAAAATTTGGTTTTTTTTTTTGTGAAAAAGTGGTGCATTGAATATTATTTTGAGGAACTAAATGAGAATGATCTGTATTTTGTTTAGATTGATTTTTTCTGTTTATCCAAATTGTGTAGGCGTACGGCAGTAATAGAATTAGAATATTTGTGTATACTATAATTGTGGAATTATACGGTAATGTTTTCTCTGTAAATTAATGTACACATTTCTGTAAATTTCTTTGATCTTCTGTAATGTTTTAACAATAGTAATTTTATTGCCACTCGTATTATTTTACGAGTATTTGCTGTTTCTCGTTTATTTTGATGTCCAAGTTTAATCCGAGGTAGACGTGGGGCTCTTCACGCGATAGCTAGCGCCTACGCCTTCCACAACCAGGGACCGGATTCGATCCTGGCAAAGTGTGCAAAGCGAGCTCGGCGAATTTTCTGGTGATTCTCTCGTTTCCCCTCGTTCCTCGTTCCATTATTTCTCCATATTCAATCTCACAATCATTATCACGTACTCATTAAATCAACACTCATTAAACAATGATAACCATGCATTTTTAATGTCCTTCATTCAGGTCAAAAAATAAATGTATTTGATACCGACATGAAATGTGTTTGCGTCAATGCTAACGAAACGTTCATATGCATTTGATTGACTCAAAATACCCTTCATTTTACGATAGCAGGTTTAAAAAAATACTTAATTGCTGGTAAAAATGTGTCATCTTAGAGGAGTGTATAATAATATAAAATATAATAACAAAATAATTCTGTATTTTGAAAGGTTTATCAGATTGGAATAAGTGCATTAAAAGTATGTCTCTTGGTCTCCCTATGATTACCCTTGTTACTACAAAAAAATATTGTCAATTTTTAGAAAACTACTTAAAATCTACGATTCCCCGCTGAAAAACATTACGCAATTGCGAAATGTGACAATGATGAATATTTATTGAATATATTAAATAAATAATTAAATATATTAATATTTTATATACCTCTAATTTATTGTAAAAACTCTAGAACACTGAAAATTAGGAAGTGCTGTTTTTTCATTAATATATAGTTGCCTCCACTTAAGTGGGAAAGTTTGGAATTCTTAGATAAAGTTTCCAGTAACTACGAGTAAAGTCATGTGTATGTGCAATAATGAGTTAAGACAATTTTCGTAATTTTATATTTGTTTATTTTTGTGATAATTTTTATAATTTTTGATGGTACTGTAATATTATTCAATAGTGTTGTAAACAAAATCATGTTTCCTTCACAAAACGAATTCAATAAAATATTCAAGTAGTCATCTTGAAGTCAATGTACCCAGCTTTTTTCCTTTCCCTGTTGATCCTTTTGTAATAGGTAGTAGTGACCTTTAAAATGATGAGGGCTGTTTGCTTTCACTATTGTTTAATTCAGCCAATACAAATGATAGATAATTAATTAAGGACGATATTTAATTCACAGCCAATGCGAATGAGAATGCCAAATTATTACTCACGTTTTTCTTCACACATTTGACCACATCATTTAATTTTCCTTTCTTGCAACATTAATTGCCTTCTCAGTAGTAGAGTGCTGCTGCAAATAAATATTCAGAGAAAAGAAGTTGTGAATGAGCTTATTAGAAGAGGGGACTCACTTCAGTGCTTTTACATAAACGTCAGTGAAGCGAAAATAAAATAAAACAAACCAAACAAAAAGGCAGTTCGGTGTGTTCTCGAGGCGTCAGATAATTCATTAAAACATAAGATATATTTAATGGTAATCATATTGGATGGTGGTAATAAATATTTGGATATAATGGTTATTTGTGTATCAAGGGCGTTAAGTAGATGTTTTTGCCTTGAGGGAGACTTCCAAACCCGAGGGTCTCTGGCCCGAGGGTTTGGAAGTCACCTGAGGGGCAAAAACATCTAGTAACGCCCGTGGTGCATACAAAACTTTATGGTTTACTTGTTTGTTGCCGAAACAAACAAGTATTCGAAACATTTTATTATTTTTCTTGCGTCTAAAGTGAAAAGATGCATTGTAATTGTCATTTGTCCCACAAGATGACGTCAGATGAACAAGACAGTGTGTCTAAATTATTATTGCATAATTGACTGATTTTTTCGTAGAAAATAAAAGAATATTGTGAAATTCCTGCGAAAATTCTCGCAAAAGTCAACAAAATTACGGACAGTGGTCTTCAGTAAAATCTCGAGAATATATGAATATGTTTATGGGTATTTTAGATTATGTAACAGTGTGAATAATAGTGTAAATTGCGTTGATGAAACGGTAATTTTAGGTTATTTGCTTCTATTGCAAAAAGTTATTTAGAATATGTGATAACATAGTGGGATGGGAGTTGATGTGCCTTATACATTTTATTACTATTACTAGTTCTCCTGCTCAAGAAGAATATGTCTCTTAAAAAGGTAATACGTAACAGTGAAATATGATTGATGGCAATTATAAATTAATGGGAACATTTCAAAATGACAATTATCATATAAATTAAGGAAAGGAAAGTCTATAACGAGTTATTTCTCTAATTTGAGCATTATGACATTTATTTATTTTATTTACTTGCATCGTAACTTCAATAAATTGAATTCATAAAAATGTTGTGTAGTTGTAATTTGTTAGTATTAGAGCGGGCCATAAAGTAATCAAAAGGCCCGAAAGGGTATTAAGAATACCGTTACATATTTTGTTTGAGGTCCGTAAAGACACAGCAATGAACTAGTAAACCATAAGTAATTAAAGGTAATAAGTTAATAATTAAGACTAGGCTAATTTAGACGTCATAAGTTCTGCATTTTATTTGAATGTTGAGAAAAAATATATTCCCTCGGGAATGGAAAGTTAAAAATAACTTTTTTCAATATATTTGACGTATAGATTAGTTCACACCAGTACTGATCAAGCTTTTCACTTTATGTGTCATTGATTTTCAATATAATATGTTGTAATTACTAATATGAGAAGGAAAGGAATATAATTTGGGATGACTCTATAATCTTAGCACGTGCCTACAGACTATATTTTCGTTCCGCTTCCCGGAACGTGAATTTTTAAATGTGCATTTTATTTACATTTGATTAAATTGCGTATTCGCAACATTCAAAAAAGTATAGCACTGAGTGCCAGGCTCACAGCCAATAACACAACATGCTCATCTTGTCTCCACGGACGCAGCGTTTCCGCTCCCAGCTGGCCGTCGCCTGCGTCGCCCACCGCGCCGCCGGCGCCGGGGCGGCCTTTTTTCCCGCGGAGCGCAGCCCTGCGCTCGCTTCCACCCCTGGCGCCTCCGGTGCGGCCAGGGCGCGACGGCGGGCCCGGCGCTCAGAGGCGGAGGCCAAGGCCCTCGTCCAGCTGGGAACTCCCGTCGAAAAGAGCCCTAAAAATTAAAAAAAGAAAGTACCAATTAGTGGACAGGACACGACGGCTTGCCGAGCTTTAAGGGTTGTAGGCGAAAGGCTGGAAACTCCGGTGGAAAAAACCTCTAAAAATGAAACTAGTGGTGATAAAACAGCACATACTTTCTAGTCCGTATTTTAATGCAAAATTACGCGAAAAGTACTCAGATTTTCGAAAACTTGCACATGATCTTATTTCAAAATCAATATTTATGGCAGAGATTACTTTAAGGAAAAATCTCTGTTCTTAATATTTTAATTGTAGGAAGACTCCGAAAAATTTTTAATCTTATGCAATTTTGGAAAAATCAGAGTTTTAAACGAACATGAGACCATCAACAAAATTTAATCAAAGACGATGGAGCCATTTTTTGAAAAATTGAAAAATGTCCCAAGGGCGAAATGTAAAGTAACCCCCAAAATTGAAATATCGGTTCAAATTCATGAGCCCGTGACATCAACCAGATTGGGAAATATCAGTTTTGGAGAAAATCCGCTGAACGGTTTAGCCGCTAGTATTGTTCACAGACGGAGATATAGACGGACAGACGGGCGGGCCGGCAGAGAGACGTTGCCATCATGCGGTTTTTCGGTATCAAGAACCCACAAAACATGAATTCTGGCTACACCACGTGTTAGAGTTTTTTCCTAAATTTAGCAACTATATTTATCCACTTTTTCGCTACCAGGGCCTTGTAATAAGTTTTTCTACCGAAAATGTGCCGCTCTTATCTTTAAACTTTTTTAAAGATCCGTTTTTAAGGAGTCGATGACTCGAAGGAAAAAGTTTCTTCAATGTTATAGTTGTAGGAACACGCCCAAAATATTGTACCTTTGCTATTTTCAAAAAATATGGGATTTCAAGAAACAATCTCTTCAGCGTTCTCTGTCCAAGAACAAAGGTTGTTCAAGAAACTACGTGCCATTTTTGAGAAAATGTTGTGAATGGTTTTTGAGCCTTTATGTAAAGTACCCTCAAAAACCAAAATACCCGTTTGAAACTCCCAAAGCCTTGAGTTCTTCCAGATCGATCGAGGTGTATCAATTGTGGAGAAAATCGGCTGAAGGATGTTGGTGCTAGCGTTGACTACAGACGGGCAGACAGACGAACAGACAGACAGACATTTTGCCGTCAATCGATGTTTTGATATCAAGGACCCACAGAACATGGATTATCGCTACATCACGTGTTTAGGAATTTTTTATATATAAGCAACAGGATTTATCATTTTTTCTTTACCAGATCCCGGCAATAAGAGTTTTTCTGCCGAAAAATCGCCGTTTTCCGGTGCACAATTACATAACTTTCCCTTCTTATAAAGTACCTTCACAATGGCGAGAAAGTGAAAAAAATTGAAATTTCCTTAAAATTTACAAATCTGTGCTTCGACGCACCTTATGGACGTTACAGAAGAAGAGAAATAGCCATGAAACTCCCGTACAGAAATGACGCGTTTCCCAGCAAAATGACATGAGAAAAGTTATTGTTCATCTACAAGTAATTCGTAAATGAGCAGAAGATGCTGGTGTGTTTTCTCCTGAAATGACTCATCCCGTAAACGATAAGGAGTAAAGTACACGCTTAAACGCCAGCCTGAAAGTTCATGGCTATCGTAATATGTTCAGAACACATTCTACGCCTTTTCTCCTATAAACAATTAAATATAATTTTTTTATTTATTATTGTTGATAAGCGTTATCAAGTTCCTACAATATCTCAATCGGTTCACAGGGCAGATGCGCACCTAGTTAAGAAGGTCGTGCCTTCCTTACGAATGACCTCGCTCCGATTACCTTTTAGTGACAAGGTTTGGCGTGCCATGGTGTAAAGGTGAGGATGCATCATGACTTCGCCAATTGAAGTGATTTGCAGCCTTGATTTATTTTGAAGAAGAACAAGCTGAAAGTCATTGAGCTTCTTTTAAGATGTAGGTTACCATTTTGTACCGTTTACGCTGTTCATCTAAAATTTTAACGGATCTACTCTCTATTTATCTTGTTTGATTTGCGAAATCATATCCATTCATTAGGAAACAATTAGGTTTTATTGAAGGCAGCCTTCTTTTAATGTTTATTATTGGCTAAATACTCTTATGGGCGTTCAAATAATCTGTTTCATAGTTGTTTGTAATATTGAATTTCTGAACATGTGTTGAATGTTATGGAAGTCAAAAGCAACTGTGAATTGTTGCCAATTTTTATTTGTTAACCAGTATTTTATTCAACGTTAACTAATGGGTAAAAATTAATGATATTAACTTGCTTTATAGGAAGTAAACACATTTATAGGTTTGTTAATAAAAAATTTAAGTGTAACAGTATGTTTTGTGAATGACAAGCCAATAAAGATCAGTTTGTATTTAAAGTCGGTTAAAATCAGTTGCATTTCTGATACTTCAGCCAACTAAAACTTAGCGGAAAAGAGTAGTTCTTAGAATGTGAATGCGAAGGACGCATGGAAGATGATATTCCACAGTATTTACTCATCCTTTAACACGCAGGGCAGCAGGACGCGCACTCAGGACGAAGTACTAAGAAACATATTTTCTCATCCATCCCGTCTGCCGCAACGCCCCATTTTACCAATGCCGGTCTATCCCGTGAATTCCCGCCTAAGAAGCAGCCCATTCATATGCCTTCGAGGACTTCGTTGTTTTCACCTGTTTCCCAATGCGAGTTCTTTCTTCGGGAACTTCCAGGCAGACCTTTCCACAGGCTCACGTCACGGCTCATCTCGAGAATTCGCGTGGTGAAGACCCGGCTCTGCATCTGAGGGCTTGCAGTTCGAGCCTGGGGCCGTTTCCTTGACCCGTACGCCGCATGCATAATCGCGACCTGATTGCTACTTTTTTGTGTACTAGATGCAAAAAAGGAAGAAAACGATGCTTCTGACGCTTCGTCAGGAGAAAACGAAGATGATAACACGAAAGTGCAGTATCTTCGGGGTTGCATACCGAAGAAAATGCGAATAGGTGTGTTTTTTAGATTGTAAAGGTTCTGTTTAACCTTGCTTTCAAAATGACTTCATACTGTTATTTGCTCATTTTTCTGTGGATCTTCACTCGTGTAGCAGATTAAAAATACTGTTGAAGTAAGTTGAAGAATAATTGTAACGGGAAAAACGTATGTAATCTATTTGACCTTTGACATAAAAAGGGAATTAATTGTTACCGGCTGTTATTCTTCATTTTAGTCGAACCGAAGTATGGTTATAATAATGAAAGTTTAACAAGGACGTTGAAATTTCCTTTTTTTCTTCCGATTTTGTTATTAGTTTTCATTTTTCAAATTTGTACGGTATTATTTTACTATTATGATCCAAATGGAGGACGAAATAGCATTTAATGCAGTGAAGCCTTTCGCTGTTTCTAAATTGAAACGTCTCGTAAGTTGCCTTAGAAAATAAAGCTACATGATGCGTATTACTTATTTCTATGCTTCCAATCGTATTGTTACAAACTGTTTCATGTTGTAGGCCCTTCTCGCATTAGAATTGAACTGTATAAATAAAATCGTGAAATATACCAATAATCAATTTTAGTTAAACGATAATTTTATGTTCAATTTTATGAATACTATTCTTCACCTTACCTGCACCTCTTGGAGGCAAAATAACAGATCTTTTTAACCACACATGTAGACAACGCTGGTAATTCATATTTTTATGATTTCTGAATTACGTGAACTATGATCCACTAGTTACTTGCTTCGATATCATTTATTCACAGTATCTAGTAAACGTCGAGACGTCTCAGAATATTGAGGCAATAAACAATTCAATATGTCAGCTGTAGTAATTGTGCCAAAAGCCATGTAGAAATGAAAGGTGACAATACTATAAGCTTATGAGCAGTAGATTGCCATGGTGATACATAGCTTGTAGAAGAGAAAGCATTCTGCCTAGTTTACAATAATCACCGCAGCGTAGCGCTAGGTTCACATTGAGACCCTTGGATATTGAGCAACTCTCAATATCCAAGGTCACTGTACATCGTCCACCAGATACAGGTAATCTCCGATGCTTCCCAAACCTACTCTCTTTAACATTATATTAACAAACGAGACTAAACAATAATAATTACGTGTCTACCTCTCAACTAAGCTTTGACTTAAATACAATAACTTCTCAAATAATGAATGCAATAATCCCCAAATTCATTATTTATTGCAGCATATTCTCTCAACATAATTATTGTACAGTAACCCAAAAATTAGTATGTAAACTTGGAATGCTAATGAAATATTAAGATGGATGAATGATTTAAAACACTTTCTTCAAGACAAAAAAGAACATTGCGTGCCTAACAGAAACCCACCTTCATTCCAAGAACAAAAATCAATGTAATTGGATACATAAGTAAGTACAGACAGTACACAATAGTAAGTACAGACAGTAAGTACAGACAAGATATATTTTTTATTCATGTAGATGGAGGGGTAGTTGTCACAATAAAAAGAAAATTAAAACGTACGTGCCTACACCTCCCCCAGAAAAACTGGAAACAGTAGCAATAACGACATTCTTAATTGAAGTTGTAACCGTAAGTTTCGCTTACAAACCCCCAAATAAATCGTTTCCTACTAATATTCTCAAAACAATATTTATTGTAAATTTGCAAAGTAATTGTTGACGACTGAAATTCATGACTTGTGGTTGTAGGATATCTTAAACGAATGGAAGATCTCGCTAAAGAACAATACTAACTTATTTGTTCATCACCCCACCCACACACTATCCACATAGAATTAATATTCACCCAGATATTCTAAACTTAACAATTACAATTTAATTATAACAATGAACTAAACTTAATTCACGCAAAATATGAATTTACTCGTGTCCGATACCAATGCACGATACCCGAGTAATGCATGTGCATTCGCATGCACTGCCACAATTCGACCTGAATATCTATATAAAATGGTTAAAGAATATGAAAAGTTTGTATAGTCAATTCCCCAAGATAATATTATCAATTATATACGGTTATCAAAAATAGCTCAACCACAATATAGAAAATTCCAAATAATTCGCTACCATGAGAAATCAGTGAATTAATTATGTGGGAAACAAACCGTAAATCCCAAATCAAAAAAGTTAAATTTTCCGACAAGAGAAATGGAAACTAAATTAAAACAACAATTCAGAAAATTTGCTTCTGAAGTACAACCCAATTCTGCTTCACTTTCGTTCGCGATTCGATATTTTACTAAATATAGAATATAAATACCACTTGAGTGCCACTAAAATCCGAAAATGCATTGCAATATGCTTGGAATGTGCAAAACTCTTCAGAAAACGGTTTTGAAAGTTCATGTATGTATAAATATTTTCATAATTACAACTTTTGCACACTCAGATAAAACATCCAAATAAATGTCAAATAATTTATATACAGTACCGAGAAGAATAAAGTAGGTACATATCACCTTCAGAAACTAAATACTACTACTATCTCTGATTTCGTAATGATTACCAATACGGAATATTTTTAAAAAATATTTGCTGTAACACAATCTTACATGTGGAGTGTATGGAATACGTGGAAGAAATAGTTCCACGACTAATTTCACTTATGGTAAGTTTTAACCGTGATCAGCATTACCTCTTTCCAATGTTTTTAATTTACAGAATATAGTTTTAGAAACGGAGAGAGGGGGAGGATTTTGCCGACATGTCACATATTCTTAGACTCGCAAGCCGCCACTGACCAGACCAATTCATTCTGTATCATTCTGTAATAATGTTACTTTAATCTTCGATGATGAAAGTTAATTTTTTGGTTCTCTTATAATACGATTTTGACATTTAATGCTTTTATTTATTTTACAAATTCTACTTTGCATATCAAAATTCTTATTGTTTTGAATATTTTTTAAGTTTATTGTATTTGATTTTGTGTTATATTAATGTTTTATTGGCACACATCAAAAAGTATGGAACGTTTTAATTTAATGTACCAAGCCTTTCCCCAAGTTTGTTCAGGGACACGTAGGAAAAACTTTTAAATCTGATTACTCTATCAACTTGCACATCTTTTTCGAAACTTTGCCATTCTTTCCGCCAATCACAAAAATATTACATTTAATAATGTATAGGAATAAGAACTTCTCTCTCTCTCTCTCTCTCTCTCTCTCTCTCTCTCTCTCTCTCTCTCTCTCTCTCTCTCTCCATAACACAAAATATTACACTTAACACTTTCCTGTTTCTCTTCTTCTTTTCCCTGTTCTATTTTGTCTGTCTGTGTCTGTCTGTGTCTGTCTGTGTCTGTCTGTTTTGTCTGTCTGTGTCTGTCTGTGTCTGTCTGTGTCTGTCTGTGTCTGTCTGTGTCTGTCTGTGTCTGTCTGTGTCTGTCTGTGTCTGTCTGTCTCTATGTCTCTGTCTGTCTTCTGTCTCTCTCTGCTCCTCTGCTCTTCTCTTCTCTGACCACTCTGCCTCTCTCTGACTCACTCGGTTTTTGACTCTCTTTCTCTGTCTCTCCCTCTTACCTCTGAAACAAACTCCTTAAAAGTGTATCGCCCCTTTGTGCTTAAGATCGCTCAGTTGCAATCCATTTAATTTTGAAATTCATATTTTATAATAATACGAAATGTTTTTACTTTGAAAATCGAAGTATTATTTGGCGCTACAATTTCTTAATAAAAACTATTTTTTCACTACACTTGAACATAGAGTACATATTAAATATGCGTGACGTCAGGTTGTGAGAATCGTCCATTCCCTCGCATCGTAAGTTTTATTGTTAAACGCCATTAAGCTGCCACGCATGCAATAAGCTCTAAGTCAAACTCCGCCCACGTGGGTACTTCCAAGTTTGTCCCTGCAATGTACGGCGCAGCGTACTTGCGTAAGAGCGTATATTCTTTATTCATTCAGTTGTTGCTTCGTAGGCGTCAAGTCATTGTTAGTCTGGCGTACTTCCTCTGTTTGCATACAAATTATTCATTCATGTGTAATCGGCAGGGTATTCAGTGTGGGAAAATTCTAACGATGCATATTATAGTGAAGACCGGTTCTGTGATTGTAAATAAAATATTTTTTAGACAGATCCTAGTAGAAGTGGTTAGTTTTAGGGCGTGCAGAACATGCTAAAAGTTCAATTTTTAGTACTAGTGAGACAATGCTCGCATGTTCGAATGAAACTCTGAATACAACCAAGAAATCAAAATATTTCCGTATGATCGAATCAGCTAGTAATGAGCTTAATTTAACATAATGATTTGTATGTTTGAATTAAAATAGAATGAGTGTCTCGAAGGTTGTGTAAAAAATAGGGCATGTCTTGTGGGAAAAGTAATTTTATTTTGCTCCTAAGATTGCGCCTCTCGGGCTAAATGCCTCGTGTCCATCATTTCTTACTCCCAAAATAAATTGTCCCTTTTGCCATCCGTATCACAATTATTTTTAATTTTTTTCATATTTCTATAAACATTTTTACTAGTTTATAGAAACTAAGGTGCAATTGAAATAAGATAGATATCGTGAATCATGAGCTGTTACGTTATAACAATTCATCGACTAAAAGGAAGTATGACTCATAAAAGCAATTTTGTGACTGAAAGTTTTAACCCATTAACTACTATTGTCTCCAATTGGGGATCTCTGACCTTTTTCATTGTTTCTTGACATTGTAATTTGCAAATTCTATTACTTCAATAGGTGGAAACATCTGAAACTAAACATATAAGCAAGTTTTTTCGTTCCTAAATGCCAAATGTCGATTTAGACGTTATTGCTAAGGCATTGTTCCCTCCTGGCCAGGGTGTACACATAACTTGCGTCGGTTCAAACTATCTAAAACCGTGCCTAGCTGCTATATGCTTGTGGTTAAGTCGGACAGAGATGCCAGTGTAAAGCAAACGGTGGTTGGTCCGCACCTAAGTAGACGGGGCTAAGTAGAGTAGTTCTAATGGTTTTGCTACTTACAGAAAAAATTCAGTCGGCATTTTGCCGAAAGACACCATTTCGGAAAAATGTATTCTTTTGGCAAATATACATTTACATGGATTCTAAGAAAAGGTTTATCACAACAAATTTCGTTTTATAAAACAGAGCTAAGTAGGAGGAATAGAATGCAGTATTCAAATGAAAGAGAGAAAGATAACACGTACAAAATGCGATAAATACAGTTTCCTGTTTTTAGGGAGATTCACTAGGAGGATCTTTAAAATTTGTTTTTGTTGTCGTACCTCAGATTTTGAAATTCTTAGAGAAATATTTTTATATGAGAAGATATTTACTGATTTTAATTTCTTTCTTTAGGAAAATATATGTGTGATGCACCTAAGAGAATTTATTGTCAGTGTAATTTGAATCGACGATTCCTTCGATCTCTGAGAAAGATCAATATTCTTTTTCTTTAATATTTCAATTGCAATAGGGACTGAAAATATTTACACGAACATTTTCATCCACTTCATTAATTAGTCGCTGAAACGCTAACCTCACCGTGTTATGGCGTTATGAGTATATTGTCTTACTGTACTAGCGTTTACGCGTTTATACTGAACTTCTGTGTAGAGTTCACACTCATCCTGATATTAATGAATAAAAAAGTACCTTCGTAAGGGCGAGGTAAGGTAAAAATTCATATTTGGCCTGATGTATTTTTTTCAATTGGCTATACTGATAATGATTTATTATAGTCGTTACTTATTTGTTGGAGGTATTTTGTGATTTATTGAAGGATTTTCTCTAATAAACGAATATTTGCTAGTCACTGACGTCACAAAGCTCCTTCTTTTTCACTGCAATTCGCGAAATCGTTCTGCTGATTGAAATAAAATAGAAATTATTTTATATTACTTAATATATAGTTCTTTATATTATTATTATTATTATTATTATTATTATTATTATTATTATTATTATCATATTTATTCTTTATATTTTAGACAACGATTAAAATTATCACATTAGTACTCAGAAAATGAACACATGAAAAGCTTCAAAATTAAGACAACGTAAGAGCTAGTATTGAATCCGTTCATAGAATTTCTCTAAATTTTATATTCGTCAATTGACTCGTGAGACGTTGAGGGTTCTTGAATTGGAAATGGGTATTTTAATTTTGTGGGGTACTTTACGTGAAGCCCAAGCAATATTTTAAGAATTCTCTGAAAATGACTCCAAATTTTTTATTTAATTTTCTCGAGTGTATAAAAATACGCTAATAAAAGTAACGAAGGCTCGAAGTTCATTGAATTATCTGAATTTTCAAAACTTGCAAAAGTATAAATTTGTTGGTGTTTTCCTACGACTACAGTAATAAAGTTGGAGATTTTTTCCTTCATGAATGTTTTCTTGCCGCCCTGGATAGTCGAGGTGGTTATGTACCGGTTCAGAGCTTCGGTCCGAAGGGTCGTGGGCTCGTCTCGCCTTGGGCATTGTCGTTTGACCTTGTCTCTCACGGACGACCTGATGCGGAGGGCCTCACGTTCTGCTGACTCCAGATCAGAGGAGACCGCATGTGTGTTTGTTTGATTGATTTTTCCGTGTTTCCGGGTTTTCGTGTCTACTGCTTTGGCCATTAGTCCCGTAAGAGTACTGCATGTTTTTTTCTCGGGAGATGGCGGTGATCTTCCCCCGCTGAATGGCGAGATCCGGCGCCGACCTACCGTCGGCTTCGGGTTTCCCCCTAACCAGGACTCTCCCACCAGCGGGACACCGCCCCAACCGGGACAAGCTCTAAGCTCCCGATCGATCTCCCGGAATATGTGGTAGTGTAATGCATGTTAGAAGGGGAGAGGATAGGACTAGGAAGAGGAAGGAAAAATCGCGTGCAGTCCGAGGCCCGTTTGTTAGGGTCTGCTCCGGCATTCGTCTGATGTTGATCGGAGAAACTACGGAAAACTACCGATCAGAGTAGCCGGTCGCTAGAATTCTCCTCCAGACTGACTGAATTTGACCTAGCTGACAAGCTAATGTTGAAAATCCTGCCTCCGTCAGAACTCGAACCTAGGATCTCCCGGTCAGAGGCGCTGCAGTGACATCAGTTGATGCACTGAGCTACCGCTCCCGGTATGTGTGTTGGTGTCCAGTGTTTGGTTGCATATGCGTCCCATCGGGACATAAACGGTAACCGGCCGTCGGCTGTATAAAAAACCCTAGACAAAAAGTCTGTTTTGTAAAATGAGATATTTAGGCCTGTTTCTCATTAAAACCATTATTACAAAATTACTGATGTTTAACTGAGTTTTTGAGGCCTGGAATGTTAACGTAACTGCTCAGGCTGTAGTAGGGATATATAAAGTTCTAGCAAAATTCAAGTACCTGTGTTTGAATCCCAGTGTGGGGGAAATCGATTTTGCGATTTGGAAGCAGGTTTGAAGGTTCAAGTAGCAGCACGCTGTTACGTTAATATGGTATTGAAGGGAGTATATGCTATTGTTGCACCTCAAGTTTATTATTTTTTTCATGTTCAAACTCACTGTGTGGAACTTACAGTCGTTCTACCCTGAATTTTCTAGAGTTGACATAGATTTTAATTTTAAAATACTTTAAATTTTTGGCGCCATTGAAATCTACTCCTTCTGCTGGAATGGAGGCACAGGAATATTTTCACGAATGAAATTTTCAACATAATCTTTTTTTATAAGTTTTTGTGACAATTTGATGGGATTTTTTATAACTATTATTTTAACTAAAAATTCTTTAAATGATTTCCTATACAACAAAGCAACGATTATGGTCAATAATATCCATTACAGCATTATGAATCAAGTAAAAATCGAAAAACGGTGGAAGAAGAAGAATCATTCAATCGTACAATTCGCATGTCAATGAAGACACTGTTAACTTTTACAATGTATTTTAATACATTAGATGTCGTATTTGTAAATATTCAATACGTGCATATGTGCATATGTTGACAATCTCTATTTTTTAAACCTCTATATATTGTGTATGTTTGCTGTTGGGTTCGAGTAATAATTTTCGCGCATATAAAAATGTTTCCACCCGGGATCGAACCGGGGCCTTGCGCGTGTGAGGCGCACGGATGGTTGGTTGGATGGATGGATGGATTAATGAATGAATGAATGAATGACTGAATGAATGGATAGATGGATGAATGAGACGTGTGGGTGTATGTTTGGATAGGTGGTTGTAGGAGAAAATGGACCGGTTGGTAGATGGCAAGGACACTAGATAGGAGTTAGAGGTGCCTCCCTTGAAAGACCTGGACCTTCCTTAGCCATTTCTTTAGACAACGGTAATAAATCTGACCAGAAGTCTCGACTGAGAAAGCAACTAACTTACGCTAGGTTCTGTTCCGCGCCAACGAAGTTTAAATGCTTGGAATGTTGTCATCAGTGCTCGCTGCGAGCTTTTGCCTTCAACTGTTTATTGCTCAAGGGAGAGGGAAGTACCCCTTTATTGGTTACTGCCAACTACACTTACATTAAAATAATGCTTCGAAGCGATTCCACCTTCGGACTTTATTCACTCATTTTGGATAATGTCAACATTAACCGGATAATTATCGATCTACTCCACCCACTCGGCCGCGCTCCGTTCCGCGTAAAACCGCATTGCTGCAAGCGGCGCGTGGAGGGCCCTCGTCGGCGCCTTTCTCCCCGGGCGAGCTGTGCGCCCCGGCCCCGGCCCCGGGCGCTGGCTTATGCACAGCCTTGGCGCGAGACGCCAGCCAGCGGAAAAGAAAGGCCGGCCAGGAATTTAGGTGAATTGCTTCAGGATTATGCCCAATGATTCACTTGAGATGGGTAAATAGCTTCTAGGCCAGCGCCTTCCAACTTCCTTTGTTGGGTGAACTGGCAGACTTCTTGAAGCACCTGGTGGTGTGAGGAAACAAACGAGAGATTTGTTTATTTAACGTCGAAAACAGTTAAAAATTGTATAGAACGTATGGGGGAGAAGAAGGACAATTTGTGCATATTGTGAGCTCGTGAATCCCTAACCCCGCTCTTTTGGTGTACACTAAGTTCACTTTCGAATAAAGAATTTGCTTGAAATTCTATTTCGATACCTTGCAAATATAAAATTATTTCATTACAATCTTCTTGACATCCAAAGTTTACGAAACTTAATTAAATAAAAAGAAGTTTATTTTTGGGCTTCAGCCTCGCCACAGGGGTGCGGGGAAGACCATTTATTTGGAGTTGTGCATTAGAGATAAATTACGGGGCTTTTACAGTTCAGCGTAAGAATTTATTTAGTATAATTTATAATTCTTTTAAAGTGAGTCGGTTCTGCATCTCCCCAAATTCGACAAACATTAAAGATCTTATCACCTATTTGAATATAGTAATTGATGTATTAATGTTATATTATCTTGGGTTTACGTAGTTTCCTTGATATAATTTCGAATGTCCTTTAAGCGTAAATACTTTTTTGGCGATCAGTTTGATAGAAAAAAAGAGAGCGAAATCATAAAATTTAACTCAGAAACTGGCTTACAATTAGGGTATCGAAGAAGCTAAGAGTTGAGAAATTCTGAAATAGCTCGAAAAGAAACCTTCATGACTCTTGTAAATCGAATATCTGCCCAAGTTCTTGACGCATAAAAACGGTTTATTAGAGCGTGGTTCTTCTCACACTTTCTTCCTCTGTGCACAATACTGTTTGGGGAAAAAAAATTGAAAACTTTCTCCACCGAAAAAAGTACAACCATTAAACAGTTTTGAACAAACGCATGAAATTGAAAGAGCCCGTTTGTCACAAAATTAAACACGAAGTTCTATCACCTCATTCAAACTAAGAATCAGAAATGCGAGCTCCCACTAATTTCTTTGCTTTCGTTTTTCGATTCTGCGGCGTCTGAAATGAAAGGGTGAATAGGAGTAGGGTAAGGAATAAGACTCAACATTATTATGCAATTTTCTGTAAAAGGATAAGTTACTATGAAAGAATTGACTCTAGAATGATACAATGTTTGCACAAGGAAAGAAAGTTTTAATATTTGGAGTACAGTTTCCGTAGTGTAGCGGTTATCACGTGCGCCTCACACGCGCAAGGTCCCCGGTTCGATCCCGGGCGGAAACAGTATATTTTTGGAATATGGAAATGCGTCATTTGTGTTGGGTAAAGAATACTGAACACAACTGAACATGATTAAGAAACACTTGCACTTTCATATGCGTCGCACGAAGCCAAGAGAGAGTGTTTTTTAGTTTTTTCTAATAAAAAGTTCTTGGAAGGTGTAAAATGAATAATTTTGTGTATATTTGTGAATTACATTTCAAGCGACAATTACGAAATTTATTTCAGAATTCTATGATTACTAAGAAATTTTTAAATGGGAATATTATATTTCTAATCTCATCCAGTATGAAGAACCGATAGTCGAAATCGTTCGAGTTCAGTCAATTCAGTTTCAGGATAAACTATTGCTGAGTACTGGTTTAAAATATTTCATAATGCATTGAGTCGATTTTTCTTATTTTGAAACACACATATTAACCTACATTTTTGAGGAGTCAAAAAACAACTTTAGAAGATAAATATATTAAAAGACATATTGATGTCCCTTAATTCCACCGATCAAAGTCATGTAAACTCACCGTTATTTGCGTAAGTTTGAGTTTTCAACGTCAAACCAATTGAAAACAAACTTCCTTAAATCATTCTTGAGTCTGCATGACTTTCTGTGCAATCAAGGGACACCCTTGTAAGAAGAATATATACAGAAAGGACATTTTTATCTGTTGTTTGCTGAAAAATGTTCATGAAAATATTGTTTTAATTGTGCAATAAATAGTTATGTTTCATGTATGAAATCAATTTTTTTGAGAATATATAGAATAAGTACGAGTGTATACGAATAATATTAAATACATTATGTAGGCAGCTGGAAAAGTGCTATATTAACTAAATACTGTGACTTATGATTAATTTTATTGAGTTCCCTATAAAGTTAATATTTATCAACATCTAACAATGAATGCTGAAATCCTGAATCCGAGATTTTCAATTCTCGTTTTCCAACTCTTCACAGAAACTGCTCCATATTAAAATTTAACGTCCGTTCTTCACTTAAGAGTACGATTCTTTCTCGTTATGTTTCATGAATTCTCTTTTCTTCGGAGTTCTTTTTAGCACGATACCATTTGTTGCGGTATCTGCAAAATTCCTCCACTGGCTGGCGCCTTGTATCAGATGAGTGGAGAAACTCGAGTCGGCGCGGAGTGGTGTGGCGTGGAGTGGCGGGGCGCGAGGGCGGGCGGGAGGGACGGGAGGATGCCATTACGTAATTGCGCGTTCCCGGGGACGGTGCACTGTGGCCAATCCAGGGCCGCCACATGACCTTCAGAAGGGCGGGGCGGCGCGGGTCGACGAGGCGCGTGCTGGGCCCGTGCGGACACAATTGAATTCATTTCTTGAAATATTTCAATATACTTAATTAAGCAATTCAATAAATAAATTTAAAAAAAATAAATAAACAATGTTTATTTTATGTAAATAAAACAATAAATAAATAAATAAAAGAACAAATAAAAATATTTAACAAGTAAATATACGAAACAACAATCTTTGAAAGAAGAAATGCAATGGGACTTTCTAGCATTCTGTTTTTCTTAGTTTCTCTATTCATATTATTTTCGTGATGCCCCATTGAATCCGTGAACATAATGCGATATTTAATTGATAATCAACGTTATTTATTAAAAAAATCACTTTTCTTGATTTTCTGTTTTATTCACTGTTTTTTCTAATAAATATATAAATAAAATAATCCATAAACTAAGGAGCTGGAACCAAAATCAACGCTCTACGCAAGAAAATTGTGAAGTTGTAAAGACCCACTGCACTGATCGGTTGCTTCTGACAGTTTATTTATTTATTTATTTATTTATTTATTTTACGTCAAAAAAACAGTTAAAAACTGCGTATGACGTGCTATGGGGAAAAGTGAATTGTGTGCACATTTTCAAAATTCTGTGAGTTCCTCCGGTATGTTCTAGATGTTTGACAAATCTAACTGACCAAGAATTTTCCCTTCGCCAATTGTTCCCAGATTCTTCATTAGGGCTGGTTTCCCATCCTTTTGTGACATATTCCTCATGGTCTAGCGAAGAAATTGACAGTATGTGGTTGTAAAGATAGAAGCCGATTTGGCTGTGAGCTTATCGGAGAGAGTGGGGGGGGGGGAGGGGGGGAAGGTTTGGGGGGGGATGGAAAGGATGGGAGGGCAGGAGGAAGGGATTGGGGGTGTAGGAAGGGTTGGAAGGGTGGGAGGAGGGATAGGGAGGGTGGGAGGAAGCGATTGGGTGAGTGCGAGGAAGGGGTTGGAAGGGTGGAAGGAAGGGATTGGGAGAGTGAGAGGAGCGAATTGGGAGAAAGGGATTGGGAGGGTGGGAGGAATGGATAGGCGGATTGATAGGAAGAGCGTTGAAGGTAGGGATAGGGAGGGTGGATGGAAGCACTTGGGTGAGTGCGGGAAGGGGGAGAGTGAGAGGAAGGGTTTGGTGGGTGGGACGAAGGAATTGGGAGTGTGGGAGGAAAGGATTGGGAGGTTCTGAGGAAGGATTTGGAGGATGGCACGAAGGGAGAGGGTGGCAGTGAAGGTTGGAGGAAAGGAGAGAAAATGTCGTTTGGGACCGATTTGGGCCCACTGCTGGTCGCGGAGTGAGTCACGGAGTTCCCGCGGGGCGCCACCGCTCCGCTGCTCTACCGCGCCCCGCCACGCCAACGCCTCGCCTCGCACTCCTCGGAAGTCCAAGTGGAGCGATTCCCGACATTGCCAGATCCCGCTCCGCACCGCGCTTTGTTTGGCGTCGGGACGGTGAGGCTGCAATTTTTATCTTTGCACGGCGTTACTGGAAAAAGGATGAGGTCGCCGTGAGCAGCCGGAAATTCCAGACGTACTTTTTGAGGTAATCTTTTCGTTTCTGCGGTGTCACAGATCTGTTTTTAGTGTGCGCTCTCTTTGCGGAGGTGTGGGGAAAGAACGGACATTAATCACATCAGTTCCTGTTCATTGGCTGATGACTTGAAAATCCCCCTGTTATGTAACTGTTAATTACAATTCTGACAAAGACTGTATTCTTTCTTGAATTCTGTAACAGCAAATTTGTCATTTTTCTGTGTAACTAAATGTACACAAAGCGTTATGTTTTTAATGGCTATAAGTTTGATTAATGGTTTCAGGCACACTAGACATTCTTCAAGCAAAATTGCATTCAGTTCTTATAGCACTTAAGACACAATACACGATTTCATTTCGATATTTACTATTTCATGTGACAAGGTGCAAATAGTTGATTAAATGACGTCATAGATTCTTATTAAACTTCGTAGCTACTGATGTTGCAATTTCTTTCTGATAACGTCGGACAATAAATTCGCAGTTTATGATCGACTCTACGGGCTTTGGATTATAGAAGTAAGAACAGATGTCTGTTCTTCCTGTGTTTCAATTTCTCCAGTATAATTAATAAAGAACTTGAATTCTGCCCGAACACTATTTTCCTGGGCTATACCTTCACGAGTTTTGTTCGTCTCTGAGAGTTGCTAGGATGGTTTTCATTGTAAGTGAAGACACTAGACGAGGAATGTTTTACCTCCAAATTTTGTGATTTTAAGGTATGCGGAATAATCAAGTTACCTTTGAGTTTGCTATTAGATATTTGCAATTTTAGATCAAAAGTAGAGTGTTTTGAAAAAAAAAAATAGTATAAGCAATCAAACGTAATAAGCTGTATGAAATGTGTTACCTCAGAATTTGCGAACAAGAAGGTCTAAACACCACAGCTCCTCCATAGTTCTCCCCTTCTTACACTGCTCTTGTAAATAAAGGTAATATAATTGGAAAAGTAGTAATAATTAGAAATGATGGAAAAGTATCAATCCGACCAGTTGGCTGCTAAAATTCTCCTCCAGACCGTGATTGAACTCGTTCCAACTAGTGTCGGAAGTCCGCCACTGCCGGATTTCGAACCCAAGAACCTCCCGGTCAACGGTGTTGCCACAGAGCTGTCGCAGACGGTGCATCCCTGTTCGAGAAGAGTCTTCAGTAAGAATCTGCTCGACCTTTCGAAAGTTGTTGAAGAAGAACCGATCGCTCAACGGATTTCCCTGCGCGTCTGCCTCTTCGGCCTTTCCCCGCAGTAGTGCTGCGCCGGGGCCTGCTCAGCTGCGCCGGTGGCCGGAGATTTATCGGCTGCGCCGCGCGTCTTCCATGAGGGCGAGACAAAGTTCTGCGAATCTCGCGCAGGCTTATCGTGGCGACGCATCGCTGCGCGCCGGTCGCGCAGATGCGCGCGCTCGCCCGGGTGAAGCCGGGCCTTTTTCCGTCGGGGGCGGGGGGAGTTATTCACGTCTTTAGGCAGATATTGAACCAATCAGGATGGAAAGACGTAGGTCGACCTGGATGGTCGAGGCGATTAGAGTGTGTGCCGACTCGGTCTGAAGGGTCGCGAGTTCGAGTCTCACCGCGGGTATAGTTGTGTGCGGAAGGCATTGTGAGTCTCTTGACCACAGACCGAGGAGTCCTCCAGTGTATTGAGTGTTATATAAGTGTAATGTATATAAGTCCTCAAGTGTATTGAGATTACATGTGTCCCCATGAGGGACATAGCGGGTACCCGGGGCGGATACTCGAAATTCTCATCCCCTGAAGTTGGAAAAAGCCCCAGGAGAAATTGGTGGAAAGACATTGGTAAGCTATTATGCATCGTAACTTCAACCAATGAGTTTCAGGCACCAGTTTGCTTCACAATTTTAGCGGGAATTTTAAATGCAGCTAGATACCAAAATTATTACTTACCATTGGATAGAAAACAATTTACAAGCCATTAAAAGAGATATATGAAGCATTTTTTTAAATACCGCATCTTTTATTTCAATGACACCTTCATCGTGTTATTTTTCATTGAAAATTGTCACTTTATGCCACTTGGAAACTTTTTCCCAACACTTCTCGCTCGCCATGCAAAATGGCGGTCAGTGTTTGGTGTGGCTTTTCAAATGAAGTACCCGTGTTGTGGTCACGTGGTTCATGGTGTAAACTAGTGCTACACAGCAAAAATCGTTGCGTCGGATTAGCTCACCCATGTATTTCCATCATGGAACTAATAAAATGTTGGTAAAAGTATATTTTATTTCAAATTATCTTTTCACGTCCTCTTAGATCTATGGAACTCGGAGGTCTTTTGTAGAACGCAGGGAACTCTTCTTGGTGCGAGAGTATCGCCCTGCTCAATGCCGGTGCGCTGACGTAAAACAAGCGCTTGTGATTCTCCAAAACGCCTGTTTTAGATCTTGAGTGCATCTTGGTGGTTGTCTTAAAGTTAAAGTAAGCAGACAGTTTCTTAGAATTCTCAAGAAAAATTAGCCGTATTGTGGAATGGATCGATTCAGTTTCTTTCGATGGTTTCTTTGAAAGTACTAACAGAAGAATTGAACGAAAATATGAAACTGAATTTTGATTAATTTTCATGAACATTTTTAATCTATAAATCATGTTCACGCTGCCAAGTCGATGTACATTAAAATGTTGGCATCAAATTAATTTTTTGAAGTGTTCATAAAATGTCCTGAAACCTCAGCAATGTTACAAGCAGATACAATAAAAACGAGTTATAAGTAGTATTAAAAAACAGGAAATATATAGCTCTATCTTTATCTCAAATCATGTTGCAAAGTGAAGCCTCCGGCAAGAGACGTGACACTGACCTCAGTATTGATTGACGTTTCCGGACACTGAACTGCTAAGTTCATTAGTCCTGTTAGTGTAGTGAGTGTTTTATCGCAGGTGGCGGTGTTTCTCCCCCAATGGACGGTAAGCGACACGTCAGTAAGCGGGGGGGGGGATTCTACTCCAGATATTTCCCCAGAGGGACACCGCCCCAGCCAGAACAGCTCTTGGATCCTGTCTGATCTCCAGACGTGAGGGACTGTTGTGCATGTAATTGAGGAAATTAGGGAAGTAGATAAGACAAGAGGAAGGGAAGATTGCGCGTTGTCCGTGGCCCGTTTATTAGGATATAGTCATTCAACTGCTATTGATTGAAGAAAACACAGAAAACTAGCGGGCAGTGTAGCTCGCCGCTAGAATTCTCCTCCAGATAGTGGCTGAATTCGACTTCGCTACGTAGCTAGCGCTGCAAATCCGTCACCGTTGTTTCTAGAGCCCCAGGGCCTCTCGGCCAGTCACAGCAGAGACAACCGCTATGCTTACTCTGCGCTCTGCAGCGCCCAAAAAATCCGGAATATAGGCATAGTTCAAAAGATTTTCATCAATGTCTGAAACAGAATTTATGGCTTTTGTATGGATACCTCCAACGCTGTAAAAGAAACATAGAAATTACCCTTCAAACCTTCCATATTTTCTCTATGCATCAGTGCAACTTACTTATTTCTGGTCGTTACCCAAGAAATTGAGAAACTCGAAGCTGGGGGCATACTAAAAGAGTTTACTCATTACACCATGCGCATTGTATCTCTGTCACTGTCCCGTGTCACGTCTTCAACGAGAAGAAAGAAAGAACCAAGGTTGTAGTTAGTGCGCAGAAACATTTCTGAACAGACGAATGAAAAAATATTTTCTCAGTACAAAAGAAGAGAATGTTTCTCCTTAAGGCATGCAACATAAGACCAAGAAGGTCTGTAGAATACAAATATAAAGATGATATTTTTCAGGAGAATATTCTGACCGAGAAGATCAAATTATTACAAATTTTTTTTACAAAATTGTGTCGCATTTCTCTCCTGTTTCTCCGAAACACAAATTGAACTCAAAGTAAGAAAAATAAATATTTAATTTAGAGACTACTAATAAGCTATAGAATCTTTATTATCAGTCATTTAATTTGTTATTTTCCTAGCAATATTTCTACGAATAATGGTGACTTTTTTACGATTGATATCCCGTTTTATATTTCATTCGGTTTGTTGCAATAACACTGGCTTCTTATGTTTAAATTTAAGTAAAAGTGATTTAATTATTAGGTTTCTGAGATCACTGTGAACTTTATTACTTAAGACTTATTTCTATTTTTGTTGTGAATGGACTTATTTTTCTGACAATTCAAGTAATATTGCATTTCCGTCTATGACTGATAACGATGGAACAAATGCAAGCTCTTCTTTACAAGTTTTTCAGTTATGAAAACGCGTCCTGATATCAAGATGATGATTAGAAAGAAATTATTCAGTAATAGAGGTTTTTTAATTTATTTTCGTCAACGAACAGTAAAAATTGTGTGTAACATAAGGGGAAGAAGGAAATTCTGAACACTTCTTGAGATCCAGAATCTCTTTCCTATTATTTTATTGTACTTAGTTGTATGGTAAGTAGCAGTACCAACAAAGCCAGGTTGGTAGCCAGGCCACTAGACACTTTCGCGTTCTGTTATAGTAAACTTATTTGCATCGTTAAGCGAACCACAAATTTGATATTTAGTACTGCTAACAAAATTGGAAACCAAACCCCTGGTTCTTCTCCACCACAAGTAGCAAAAAGAGAGGTAAAATGTGTGCATAGTGAAACTTTATTTATGACCAGAAGCAAAACAAGAGGAATTTTTGGTATTTGTTCAATGGATTAGGGATACAAGACGAGAAGCCTAATCGAGATGGTCGAGAAGCATGCATGTCGAATAACATGCAAATGTAACTGAGAATTCTTCAACAGCATACATTACTTCAATTCACAAATTGCCTTCAACTAACATTTCTAGTTTGAGAAGCTGAACAGAATTCTCTGACGAATTATCAAAATAGGTCGCAATGACCTTACCATAATTACCTCCATTTTCTTTATTCAGAATACCGTGCTTTTATTTCAAGTGATTTCCAGTGATTTCCAGTTTGTATAAAACACAAAACTATTAATTACCGTACTTAATATCGCAATTACTTTATTGTTGGAGTCGTATATTAATACTTTCTCATTTTCATATCTTCACAGGTGACAGCAACATAAGTAAAAAAAAACAATATCTGAAACAACCGCGCCTTAAATGATAAAGAAATTAAATTGTCAGTTCATTTAATTCCTTTATTACAGGATAAATGTTCTTAACTAGAAATGTTTAATTGAATTTAATTAAGGTTTCAAAAATGGTTACCCTACGATTAGAGAAACATCGTTCATCATTTTAATGACGTTCGAGAAGTTATATTCGAGTCTGTCATATGACCGTGTTCAACAACCGCGTAACCCATCGGGAATTGCTGGGTCAACACTCAATCATGCAGGATCAGTGTACATAGTCACAGTTCAAGTCATACTCATAGTTGCAGTTGTAACTTCAAGAGTTGAAAGTCTCCACTCATCATCATCTAAGGTTATTGAACTATTCCTTGTTCTGGATAATAAAATCTTGATCACAGTGCATTTTAATAGTATCAGGATTTTGGTTTCAATATCAGGGTCTCAATATCAGTGATATCGATAGTCCCTTAGTTGTGAATACCATACACAATATACCAGTTGTTTGGTTTTCTCTGGTGATTGATTTTTTTTGACGACTGTTAATAGTATTCCATTATTACCCTTTTCCTTCATGCAGAAAAATGGCCTAGAGGTCACAAGAAAATATTAGTGTTCAAGATGCTGACTATTTAATCGTTGCTAGAGGTAGACGTTTAGATTTATATAATGGACAGACGGGAATGCACTCATTAATCCAACGAATGTAATGAACCAAAAGTGTTTATGCATAATATTTTAATGCGATTTTACTCAAAACTACGACGTGTAATTTTGCTAATCGAATGACAAACTCTCGAAGGGGAAACACTCACGCTCTTAAGCAGTGTTTCCCAATGTAGTCGGTATCGACCCCCTAGGAGTCGATGAAATTTTAAAGGTGGTCGTTGATAATAGAGGGGTTGGTTGAGGGACGATATCAAATGCGCAACAGCAACTGATCGGTATAATCAAGTTTCTATTGATTGCAAACATATTTTTTTCTTATGTATAGGTTCAAAACATCAAATAAAACTTGTTTATATTTCGGAAAATGGAAAATTATTATTTTACGCAAAATAATAAGACATAAATCTAGTAAACCGTTTTTTTAAATCCTTGTTCGTATTTGTTGTTTAATTGTTATCAAGTCATTTATGTGCAATTATTTATGATAAAATATTGTATGATGCATGCTATTGAAAAAAAGACCATGGGGTCGATAAAGCATGTCACTCTTTTAAAAGGGATGGATACAAGAAAAAGATTGGAAATCCCTGCTTTAAAAGAGCTCCCCTTGAGTAAAGCTCTTGCTTGCAGCGCCTTTCTTTGGAAAGGTCAACCTTCCATTAGTAAGCAAACCAACGATCACCGCTCTTCTTTCCGCAACGCTCCGCGGCTGCAACCTGATTCGCGTAAACTTCGCCAACGGCTCCCCGCTCTTTTTTGCGAGCGCGGCGCCGGCGCGGCCCCACCTCCATGCGTGGAGCTCGTTATTTATTGAGCACGTGCGGGGCGGCGCGGCGCGGCGCGGCGGGTCATCGGTTAACGAGCAGGCGTGCTCCGCCGCCCCCGCCACCGCCGCCGCCTCCACTCTCACCTCCACTGCCACCTCCGCTTCTGGCGTCGCCGCCTTTGTTGCTGTTGTCGCCTTCGGCCCCCGCAGTTTCATCTTCCATCACCGGAACCCCTTCCGACTCCGCCTTCCCTGCCCAGTGAGGTGTCGGAATTAGAATTATTGTATGTTGAGCTTCGAAAGAGAAAGAGGCGAAAGAAAGCCAGCCCTCAAATATGAGTCACGCCACACTCTATGATATATTATTATTATTATTATTATTATTATTATTATTATTATTATTATCACTATTATTATCATTCTTTTTATTTTTAATTTTTATTTTTTCTCGCGAATCGGCCATCTTCGACCACGCATACATACACTTGCACGGGCTCAGTATCATTTATCACGTTGCAAGTCTTGCATGATATCAATCAGGGGGATCAGCATTAAGCTGAATACGATTTTTATACCCCAGGTTTGTTAGTCCTGGGGGTTTGGTAGATGGAATGATGTTGATAATGAAGGATGATATTATTATTATTATTATTATTATTATTATTATTATTATTATTATTATTAAGAAATTGCATTCGTGCAATTTTCGAATTAGGATGTATCCTTACGTTACTTATATGTACAGAAGCATATCTTAGCCACTGGATTATTTTTTTTACTGTCTCGCCCTTACTTCGTAAGAAGAGAAAGTATTGTGATCATGCGCCCGAAATTGGCACATTTTCGACAGGAAAACACTTGTTACTGGGCCCTGGAAACGAACAAGGTGATAAATCATCTTCCCATATATTGTAAACTACTTTCTCTCAATCAGAATCCATAATTTGTGGGTCCCGCATACCGGTAAATCGATTGACAGCAAAATGTCTGCCCGTCTGTCTGACTATGTCTGTCCGTCTGTGACTGTCTGTCTGTGGTCAACGCTAGCTTCTCAACCATTCAGACTATTTTCTCCAAAATTGATATTCCCCACTCAATCTGAAAGATCTCGAGGTCTCGAGAGTTTGAAACGGATATTTTGATTTTTCGGGGTACATTAAATGAAGCTAAATTTTCTTAAAATTCACTCCAAATTTATTGACTTATTTTTGTTCTTAAATAGTGTAAAGAATGGTTAGAAATGGCGCAGATCTTAATTTCGTTGAAATGCCTAATTTTTCGAAAATTGCTTAAGTTTAGTTTCTTTCAGTGTCATTCTACAACTACAATTATGAATATTGAGATTGTTTCCTTAAGAAAATCTGTTGTTGAAAGACAGATTTTGAAATAAGGTTATGTAGAATTGTTCTAAAATAGAGTAGTTTTATCTAAATTTTACACAAAATTACGGGAAGTTACACAAAATTACGCGAACAATTATTTTCTCAGAAGTGGTTTCAATTTTTTCTTTAAATTGTCTACTGGTATGTATCACAGAACGGCAAAAACGATTGTGCTAGTTCGATTTCCGGCGAACTCTCTGTATATTCAAAAATTGCAAAAAAGTAACAGCGCAAAACTACAAATTTGAAGATTGCTTTTTTATCTTAAACGCAATATTCTATGAAATTAAATCTTTAAAAGATCATTCACAATTTTTTGTGGGGAAAATGGTTGTTCTTACGCAATTTCCGCTTCATGTTAACGCAAATTATAAAAAAGTCATTTTAAAAAAATTTCAAATTTTTTTCTTGAATTTTTTCTATGGATAAAACAAGAGACACAGAAATGTGCAGGTCTCATTTTAGTTGAACTCTCTGAATTTTCGAAAATTACAAACTTAGAAATAATACAACAAAGTATGTGCTGTTGTAACCCCACTAGTTTAGGACATGTTACTAAGGTCTGAGATAAATAGTGATAAGAAATGCTTTTGTCTTGTTCCTTCTGATTTTTAAAAATATCTGAAATATATGTATATCATAATAAATGAGAATGCTTATACCTACTTAGCTTAGGGTGCAAAGCGCTATAAATCTCCGCATTCTCCGCTAACCCCCTTTCGATTTTAAATTTCCATAAACGCATTCTTCGCTAACCCCCTTTCGATTGTAAATTTCCATAAGGTCAGTTTACTGGTGCCACCAGTCCATCCGCTCCAGACATCAATGCCCATTTGAGACACACCATCCACCTTTTTCCTCCAACACTGCTCTGGCCAAATGTTTCCGACCGCTTTCTAGCCTCTGTTTTTGCCGCTCGTCTTTTTGGTGTGGCCGCCAATAAGTCGTTCACGGCCTTTCTTCGCGTAGCACTAGCAAGTTTTAATCGCCACCGCCGACACAACAGCAATAGTGGTAGCCTCATAGCTGAAACCTGAGGCATACGGAAATTTCTTTTTTAAAGCACGATTTATAAAACTCTTACTAGAACTGTTTTGTAAAACTGGTACACGATCTGGTACACGATCAATTTTTTGTCAAATCGTTTGACCCCCATGTGGGGAATATTGGATACTAATGTATTCGGTCGTATTTCCCCAGGAACATGTGCACTTTTTCGAAGTCTCTCTCTCCTGACATCTGTATTGTAGTACAATTAAACCATTGTATAGTACAAATGTGAAAACTTAGGTGGGCGTCGCCCCCTGGGAGAGGGGGAGAAGATTTCGCGGGGGGAGGAGATTTTAATTTTCTCGCTACGGCGTAAAGAGTATGTAATGCTGCGCGAAAAAACGGCGAATTTTCGGCAAAAAACTCTTATTGCAGGGCCCTGGTAACGAAATAATCACTACATTAAGAAAAAATCCTCTAACACATGGTGTAGCCAGATCCAAATTTTGTGGGTCCTTCGTGTCGAAAATACGAATGACTGCAAAACGTCCGTCTGTAAACAACGATGTTCTCCAAAATTGATATTCTCTAAACGACCTAGCTGATGTCGTGGCCCCTTGAATTTGAAACCGATATTTTAATTTTGGGGGTACTTTATATGAAGTCTCAGGAACATTTTCAAAATTGTCATAAAAATGTCTCAATCGTTTTTCATTCAATTTTGTTGTTGGATAGTGTGAAGTACATTTAAGAGAATATTGCAGGTCTCATGATCATTGAAAACTCTGATTTATCAAAAATGGCGAAAGTTCAAAATTTTTTAAGTGTCTTCCTAGAACTAAAATATTAAAGATGGAGATTTTTTCCTAATAAAAGCTGCCCCTTAAAGATAGATTTTGAAATAAGGTCATGTACAAATTTTCGAAAATTTGAGTACTTTTCACGTAATTTTGCGTGAAAGTACGGGCGAGAAAGTGCGTGCTGTTTTAACACCACTAGTTGTTATATACAATGGTACACTGGAAGGGACTCCCGTGTTATCGTGACCTTATCTATTGAATCGTCACCTTTCAATAATTTGGTGCTGAGTAGCTCCACAGATTTTCTGGCATTCATCAAGAGGCACGTTGGATGTTTCTCTCGACTACTCAGAAACAACCACCTATGTTGCCAGTTTCAACCATTAACCAATTCTCGAGTTCAAACACTTCAGAAGGTATTACAAATAGGATAGTAACTTGATATTTGAGCTTCACGATTCTCTTATCTGTTGCACCACCTTTGGTGGATGTTGATTGATGTGTGAGTAAAATTACATGACGAAAATAGAACATATTCGATTTAATTGTATTTAAAAAAAATTACCGTATGCTGGCTAGATTGTATGTAGTATAATTTACTTTTTAAGGATTCTTTGTAAAAAATCGGACTGGTACCATTTTTTTAATTTTAAGCACACTTTACTCAGTTTAAATAAATATTTCAAAGAAAAAAGTTGAAGGCATTTTTGAGAAAATTTTGAAAAATTTCCGGGGTCTCGCTTAAAGCCCCAACAAAAGTTAAAGAGCCATTTCAAATACGCCGGATCTCTTATGCGGTCCAATAGACCGGATAATGGTTAATATCTATTTCGAAGAAAATTCTACGAACGTTTCAGACACAAGTCGACCACGGACGGACGAATGGATTGATGACGGATGGATAGACGGATGGACGGATGGATGGTAGGATGGATAGATGGATGGATAGTCGTTGGGATGGATGTACGGATAGATGAACGATTGGACGAACGGACAGACACTAAGAGATTTGAGATAAACACTTTTGGTGTAAGGGACCCCCAAAACGCGTTTCTCCGTCAAAATCTTCACGTCATGTAATTTTTTCCACCGTTACAAAATGTTCCCTCCACTACATTCCCGAGAGAGCCAACATCCCAGAGGGCACCGCCGTGTGCAACGGGCGCGAGGGAGCGCTGCCGCTCCGCGGATGTGCTTTACGGCGCGGGCCAGGGCCGCGCGCGAGGCGCGGACGCCGCTCCCTGCGCCTAACGACTACCGGGGTCCACACGCGGGGCGCCCGTGGGAAATGCCGGGGAGATGGGACGATCTGCGAGCCTATTAATCTCCGACGGGTGAAGGCTGCAGCAAAGGATGCAGTTGCAGTGGGTCCAGGGTCGATCTTCGCGGCGGCGATGGTGTACCGGTTAGCGTATCGGACTGCTATACCCAAGTTTGCGGGTTCAAACCCCATCGAAACCGTGGAATTTAAGGGCGAAAAAATCCTTCGTACGCCTTCCTTCTGAGGGGAAGTAAAGCCGGCTGTCCCATGTTAGTACATTTACTGCATGTAAAAGATCCTCAAGCTTAAATGACGCATCTGAGCTAAATTCAAATCGCCTGTTTCGTCGCCCAAGTAATACCTTCTTTCTCCCATGATTGGTGAAAGGAGTGTAACGAAATTTGCGTGGTCAGACGGAAGAGCAGGCCTCATGGCCTGAGTCTCGCCGCGTAAAATAAGGCAAATTCAATTCAATCTTTGCCTGAGAAAATTAGGCGACCTCCTCGGGCGCTAACTACTGTGGGGAACCCTGGCCACTGATTGCATTGGTTCACATCACACACTGACTAATGTGAATTTGTTTCGAATGTAAGACAGAAAATGGCATTGCTATGCAAGTGGCGCTGGCTTTATTCTAGTGACATTCTAGACGTTTACTCGTGTATATAACTTCGTGTAATAAATTCCGTATTAGATAAAATCACCGAATATGACTATTTGTTCAGTAGAGGAATAATCTCCAAGGCTCTTCTAGACATTTAGATATTGTGTGTGTATAAAATGTTCTCGAGAGTGCTGGAGCTTGTTAGACAAATGTATTGCAATATGTGGACTATAGTAAGGCAATACTTTCCTTTGCAGATAATAATGTTGATCTTGTGGCGTCTATTGTGGTCTTATTATTGTAATTATGAGTGTAAAAAATATGTTTAATATAATTCGAATTTTAATTTATTTGGAAATCTGATCTTATATTGAGATAAAGACAAAGATCTTTAAATACTTGAAAAGTAAAAGTAAAATTCTTGCTAGTTTACTTGTATTACAGCCCCTTTAGTTACTGTGGGGGCGCCAAAATCTTCGTGAAACGCGATTCACCAATCATGTTTCAACCTAACAACTTAAGTTCCTCAGTATTTTATAATGTGGAGGCATCACCTGTTTTAGTCAACTTTCCAAGTCCAAAGCATTAATTTTTAAGACAACATTAAATGCAGAAAAATACTTAGATATTCGCACCAAAAGATGTTATGGTAAAATCATTTAATGTTCTGTTCTTAAACTTTTTACTTGTGCCAACAAAACAATGAATTAACAAAAATTACACTTAGTTAAAAGAGCATACATGAAAAACTGATTACAAATCCCAATTTTTGAGACTTTAACTGTATGTGTTCCTGTGGTATACGCAAACCGCAACTATTATTATTATTATTATTATTATTATTATTATTATTATTATTATTATTATTATATTAATATTTCGTAAGATAAAAATATGGTTTTCAAATATAGCTGAGCTTTTCAGAAAGTTTAAACGATTCTTGAACTGGCCCTGACATTAAAGATTTCCGGATATAGGCAATACAATATTATTTTCTTTAATATTTACGCGTCTAGAAGGTTGAATTTCTTATATGGCAGAGATAAATTAGTGTTGGTGACCATGGGCAGTGTGTGGAGAAAGCTCTGTGACATTTTTAGAAAAGAGAGATAACCAATCGAATGTGTGTATTTTACGATGAACTAAGATTTATATTATCCTTGAAAAACATCTTAAACTTCAGAATGCAAAATATGCCAGGGCAATTGGCTTATTACATACAGAGCAAGTAACCAATCAAATCCTTTTTTGTGAAAGCAGCAGTGTCACGTTTAACATATTTTGGAAACCCACCGACTTATAAATCATTCGTGAAAATCAGAAAAACCTCTTCTTTAAATAGGAACATTCTTATCCGCTATATTTAGCTATAATTCGTTTCAGTTGTTCTTAGCGCGCGCTGAACTGACAAATTTCTTAATGGATTTTTGTGTCATTCTGTTTTTTTGAAATAACATTAGAGTATGACGAAAAAATAACGTACAAAGTATTATGTTGTACGTATACTTAAGCAATGAGGTTTGAAAATCCCTTAATTACGACAATTACTTGGAATATTGATCGGAACTAATTTAGTTATTAGACTAGATTAGTATCGAAAAGCAAAAATAAATAAAATAAAACTGAACTCAAATTAATCGTATCTTGAAACCATTCGTTTGTGAAATATTTTACTTCATCGAAATGCCATTTTAAGATCCATTAAGCAGAAATCTCTCTAGATATAGATCTGTGGAAGATACAGTGAGGTAGATTGTGGGTTTCTTCTGCCTTTTTGCCATAATGATCATGTGGATACATTAATATCTGTACAAACTTTCACGTTGCAATTTACAATATTTAATTGGATTGCTAGGACATTTAAATTATTCTAGATAATAAGACTATTTAGTACACACGTTCAGCTGCTGCGAAGGAACTATTTTTTTATACAGTACTTAGGTAACATTTCAGTTCATAAAATTCTCAAATCTTCATCTAATACTAAGCACGCCCGTGGAAATTTGGGAAATTAGAATTTATATGGTTATTTTTCATTGTTTTCTTTTGTGGGATTTGTTTCGTCTTCGCAATTTCTATAATTAATTTTTATCATTAGTCTTGTCCGCAGCATTTTCGTTGATAACAGATGCCTATCACCCCAAAACATTGCGATCATTAAGAACATTGAGTTCATGTTACAAACACGAAGAAAATTTATAATAGACTGTAACTAGTTCGGAATATTCACTAGGGGTGTATAGGCACTGCTCTTTTGTTTCGCGGTCTGCTTTCGTCAATTCGGGAAGAAATTTATTTCGGTGGTAAGCGAAAGTCTCAGTTCAATAGTATTTTCATTGCTTATTCCCCCCCCCCCGCTTTCGCTCTCATTGTGAATGAAGGTCGCCGCCGGGCTGTTAAAGCTGATAGCTCTCCTTCGTGGATTTGTCAAGAAACCGGTCAGATGACTTCCAGGGTTGCGGAAGAAAAATACAACACTGTCAAGTAAACATTTACATGTTTACTTGATTGTGTGATTGATTTCCTGTTTTACAACAGGAAATCAAAACATGGGACGAAAACAAGGGATCAATAAAAATTGATCGCATGCATGCTATTTGTTTAAATTTTTATATTATATTGAACATACATTTCAGCTTATTAGGAGAATTTTAAGTAATGTCTTTCACGTTTTAAGCCTCGGATCCTAGCCAAGAGAGAACTTCCCTCTGAGCTAGAAATTATGTTTACTGCAATAATTCTCACGCGAGTATTAGGGGTGACCACGAACATTCCTCATTTTTGGCGAATTCGTTTCTTTTTACCACTCCGACGTCTGAGACAAAATGTAATTCGAAAAATTTATGAAGCAACTATCATATATCGAATAATTTATGTATTACTAACTCTTTTCGCTAACTGAAGTTTGTTTCTTGAAGTATACACAAAGTGTGTCAGTCGGCAACTCGTTTTCAAACGATTACCCGCGTTACTTGCACGACGAATATATACTCGCGGTTCATTTAGCGCTACTTTGACGATTAATCCACGAACGTACTTGCTGTTTGTCTCAGTCCATGCATGGATGGATGTTGTTTATAAAAGCTCTTTCTGGAAACGCAAAGTTGGTGAAGAACCCATAAACATTAGAAGTGACATATAGTGTGTCCCTCTTTTTCTTTTTGTATGAGTTCTGAGAGGTTGATGCTAAACGCTTAGCTCACTGCATCTCTATACGTTGTAGGATCGTTAAAAAGGAAGGAGAAAAGTTGGATAACTTGTTGAATAAATTTACGTGATACACTGCTTGATGCACCAAAATAGTAATATTTATTTGCTTTTCGAAAAGAGTTATCGTTCCCTTATAGTGATGAATGAGTTTAAACGAATGGGGTAGGTCAAGGACAAAGAAACAGGAGAAGAAATGTGTAGGATGCAGCGGTCTTCAGATTAGAGCTTACAGGACAGCTATTACATTTCATGCGAGAATGCAACTGCGAATATGAACTAAATACGATTTTTTCCGAAAAATAGTGTAATGTCATTTTCATCAAAATGAATCTTCAGTTCTTCATTTATAATATTACACTATGAATAAGGATATTAATATTTTAAGAAAAAATGCATCGGAAAATAATTGTTTTTATAATTCTCAGTCATCCAAAACTAAATTTTTAATGTCGTGAGACGTTTTAATTTCCCGCTGCAAAACTGATTTTATTTAAGCCCTTACTCTTGATTAAATTTTGTGAATATGTTACGCGATGCAAATCTTTTAACATTGTTCTCTTATTTTCACACTCATAATTTTTCATATTCATTTTCACAATGCAATTATAATACTACATATTATACGATATAATATACAATATAATATACAATATATACGATATAATATATACTACGTACTATATAATACCCACAATATAATTATAATATTACATATTACATACACACTTGAGGAAGCAGAAAAAAGATGTTTGACGTTCTTATTACAGAACAGAGAAAGCACTAACTGCATGGTCACTTATCCTATCGATGTTTTTCTTTAATTGGATTGCAATCTTCTTGATCTCAATAATGCAACGCTAAAATAGAAATAAAATTACTGTTCTGTCGACGGTTTATATAATTCGGTCGATTTGGACGGCCTATTTTCTGTCATTTCTTTCAGCGAGAAGATAAACAAAGTTTGTGAAAATCCTGACATTTTGGGGTTTGTGTATACCTTTCCTTTTGCTTTATATACACCTAATGTAAATATTCTACATGTTCATTCACACAGCGTTTAGAAGATAAAGTTTGATTGGCGTCAAAATCTTATTCTCTGTTTTGGAATGAAATATGAAATGAACATGAAATATGACTTATCATTATATTGGCCTGACTGTTTCAATTCTTATTATGCGCCGATATACAAATCCATAATATCAGAAACGTTTTAGACCACAATAAATGAATGAGAAGAGTATTTGGATAAGACGTTTAGCCATTTTTCAATACTTTAATACGCATTTTATAAATTCTCTAGTTACCATTAAATTCAGCAACAAAGAAATCTCTTAAAATAATCTAACCCAAAGTAAGAAAATAATTACTTATAGAAATGACAAACATGAACTGTTTATTTTTCCCTATTTCATAGTTTTTAATGCGTTATAATCATACATACCTGTGAAATATAACAAATATTGTTGATAGTAAGAGATGCACAGAGAAAATCGAACGTTTTTGCCTATGCTATTCTCATATGGCATCATCTCACTCCATTAACTATATCTTAAAATAAAAAAAAATATGATGTTAAATACAAAGATAGTTTTATACTATGACTAATTTTTGGACGTAATATTGTAATTTAAAGTCCTAATTTTTAATTAATTACAAGTAATTGATCGATTTTGTGTTTATTTGGGTGCTTTGTCACTTAGTATCAATTCGAACATCGTAGAATATTTCTTAACTATTGCATCAACACATGCTTAATTTGTTTCACAAATATTTGATATAGATGTAGTTTATTTCACACACATTTACAAAACAATAATTAGATTTACGAATTAATTCTTTTCTTACAATAATTGCTTTGAATTACAATGTATATACGTAACATATGTAATATAACGTAATGAAACATGAATAATTTTTATGATACATGACATCAGCCAATCGAAAATTTCACTGAATATTTCTCCGTTTATTTCCGTACGAATCATTATCCAGAACTTAGAGGGCGGTGAGTTTTTCGTATATCTCGTCCTTGTGAAATAATCGTGCATGTTCAACTGCTTGCTAAGCAGAAATGCTGAAAGGTGCGAATAAAAGATTAAAAAAACAGGTTGCATAAAGACACGAAGTGAACGTATGTCTGTGAGTGAATATAGGCGGTAGGAGCGGGTACGTTGAGCATGCTGGTTATTTTTGGAACAACGACTCCGGTGGCCGCAAAGAGTGGGCGGTGGAGCGGTGGTGGACGAGGGGAAGGGAGAGGGGGAGGCCCGGCGCCGTTTCCCTTGACCGTTCGGCGCGGTGCGGCCCACAGTGGGTCGAAACTAAATCAAGTGAGCACCAAGAAATTCCTAATGCAACATTTTGACTGCCAAAATGCCTGACTGCCAAAATGTTTACATTGAACCAGTAAAATTAAACTACAAGAAGATTTACTTACTTAGTTTTGTTTGGGGATAGTGATTTCTGATTATTTTTGCTGTCTTTTTATGGTGATTTGTCGGAATGTTGTTATGTCGGTCGATTATTTCTTTTCCTTAAATAAAATGACACAAAATTATGAAAGGATTTACTACTTCTAGCAAAGACACCTTGAGAGACGTTTTAGAAAGGAACTCAGTGTTTTGATTGATTGAACGTACCTTTGTGCTACGATTTCACTAGCGGCAAATCATGGATGTTGAATATATCTGTGGAAACAATTTGATGATCTACAATTAAAATAAAAAATATAAAAAATAATATTGTATGGCTTTTTAAGTAAGAAATTTTACTTTTTTAAAAATGTATTTGTTTTTGTATGTATAATAGCTTTTTTCACACAGAACTCTTTATCGCATTGCAGCTGTTTTATTCCCGATTCCCTCTCTAGCCGTAATAACTCAGCGGCAATCTCAGCAGCAATTTCTCCGATCAACACGAGGCGAATGCCGGAGCAGTACCCTACCAAAAGGGTCATGGACCGCGCGCGATGTGTCCTTCCCATTCCTTGTCCTATCTTCTTCCCTTTACACACACTTACACGAACATGCACTACACTACCACATATTCCGGGAGATCGATCGGGAGCTTAGAGCTTGTCCCGGCTGGGGCGGTGCCCCGCTGGTGGGAGAGTCCTGGTTAGGGGGAAACCCCACTAGCCGACGGTAGGTCGGCGCCGGATCTCGCCATTCAGTGGGGAAGATCACCGCCCTCTCCCGAGAAAAACATGACTACACTAACGGGACTAATGACCAAAGCAGTTGCCCGGAAACACGAAAAAATCAATCAATCAAAACTCAGCAGCAACTTTTCTCCCTTGCCCTTGTCTCATCCTCTGCCCTTATACAGACACACTCACACATGCACTTACACTACCACAAATGTCAGAAGACTAGTTGGGAGATTAGAGCTTGTCCGAGTTAGGGCGGTGCCCCGCAAGGGCAGATATCTGGGGTTCGAAAACCCAGTAAGCCAACGTGTAGGCCGCGTTTCAGCAGGGGAGAACCACCGCCACCTCTATGGCTATGCTTTACAATACACTAATGACCTCAATACTTCTCGCACTCTAAACAAATACTAACTCATTATAATTCACTCCAAGTAATAATATTTTGTAACTAGGGTAGACAAGTCGGTTGTTCGCTACCGGACAACAGCCAGCAAAACCGTCCGCATTACTTCCGCAGAAAAATATCCGAATGTGGCTCCAAAAACCTTTCATGATATTCTCATAATACCGCAGCCCCCTCTTTTTAAACACTTGCTAGAAGCACGCTGAAAATTATCAACATGTATTGCAAATGACTTGGTATTGCAGACTCTCAATGGACTCTCGATGACTTGGTATTTCAGTCATGATATTGTCTTGACTTCCAGACAGAACCGAACAAAATAGATCTTTGTCCGCCAGCCGATGTTTTCGGATGCCATCAGAAGAGGTTATTCGGGTTTACTATGACCATTTCTGCTCACTATCACGTGCTTCAACAAATCCCTAACATCGGACGAAAACTTCCCACTTCGGCAGAAGAAATTTCGAACAAAATCGTCTCTACTGTGATCGCCGCCAAACAGACTCCTCATCCAATTTCCTTCCCGCTATGCGTGCTGTTGGCTCTAAGGATGCAACATTGATGTAGATGTTTCGAAACAAATGTCGATGTTTTTTGTAAAATGTCAATGTATTCAATACTGATTTCAAGCCTACATTATTTTAATATCGATGTTTTGTGTACGGCATTTTTACGTGGTTTATATTTTATTTTTATGAAAAAATCACTATCATAATAAAAGAAACTTGTAATGATTTTTAGTGATACATAAATTGGGCATTCTTCAAACCGAAGTGACCAAGAGTGAAAAATAAATAAAATAGAGGTTTCGTCAATAAGTGAAGTCTGCACTACTTTTTAATTACCCAATCAGATAATAAAACTTTTGTGAATTGTCTTTATCATTTTTTGACTTAATTTTGTCAGTTAAATGTGAATTAAAAATTAATAAAGGTGACCACCGAAAAATTACTCCCGTGGATATTAATGATTGCTAATGCAGTTTTAAGAACATCCGTGTTTTTGTGGGGCGATGTTTTATTATCATCGGTGTTTTAATTGTCAACATCGATGATTAAAACCATCAATGGTTTTGGGCGATGTTTTATTAACATCGTCGTTTTAATTTTGAACATCGAAGTTGAAAACCGTCGTTTGATTTTGGGCGATGTTTTATTGATATCGCTGTTGAACATCGAATTGAAAACCGCGATGGATTTTGGGCGATGTTTTATTAACATCGCTGTTTTAATTTAGAACTTCGAAGTTGAATACCGTCGATGGATTTTGGGGCGATGTTTTATTAACATCGCTGTTTTAATTTTGAACTTCGAAGTTGAATACCATCGATGGATTTGGGGCGATGTTTTATTAACATGGCTGTTTTGTTGGTGTGGTCGCATCCCCACTTGGTCCAGTGCAGCGTGCGCGCCGTCTGCCCGGCGTCGTGTGCCTGCTGGACGGCGCGTGCCTCGTGGCCCGCGGTGGCGCCAAAGGCCAGGGTCGCGCCATTTCTCCCGCTCCGAAGGCGTTATTTATGTTGGCTTCACTTAGCGTATTATCATATGCATTAAGCGAGTCCCTGCCGCCCGGCGAATTATTGCGGTGGAGGAAGGCAGCTCGGCTCATTTTTTGGAGGGTGGGAGTAGGTAAGGAACGCGCCTGCCACTGGGAAGCATGTGGGAAAAGATTTGCTCAGGAAGGATTTTTTTAAATAGTAGTTTCTCGGTAACTTTTATAACGGATACTTTGTCTGAGTCAAGCCTTTACATTTTATTGTAAACTAAGGCAAGGAAAAATGGAACATGTGTTTGCTTTTTCCTATTGCCGAGTAAGATCGTAGTGGATTTACACAATGCCTTTTATGCTTTTTTGCATAGGAAAATAGGATCTTCTTCTACTTCTTCTTTTTTCGATTTCTTCTTATTCTTATGTTTTGACTTCATCTTCGATTGATTAGTCCAATGCCGTAGATTGATGTACACATTTTTCGGATCTTCTGTTGTTTCTTTTTCTTTTAAGTATAAATAATAATGCTTTCGTGGACTAGATATAACGTACGATTTTATTAAATTCTTTCTATTTTCTTTATTTTTGAATTTTTTGTTTAAAATGTTAATTGTATGGTTCTTCTCAAAGATATGGTTTTTCATTATTCATGTAATGATTTCAAAACAAAAACTCACTCGACTGTTAACAAATAGAAATGTAGTTAGACGCCTGTCCAATGTTCTCTCCTCCATGTTCTCTAGGATATCAAATACAGAGTCATCAATCAAATTATAATCCGCAAATAAAATTAAAAGAATACTTTCGTGGTACAGTAAAAACTGCCGTGTCATCGACGTAGTTATTACAAGACAAAATGGTGTTTATTACGCCTTTTCCAGAGAACATTTTTGAAGAACTACTATCTCAACGCTCTGGCAAATACTGTATTCTAGCGACACAGTCTACTATTAGTTGTGTTTTAAAATCATGAAGTAAAACTAATGACTAGTAGGATATGGATCACGGGATCGGTCAATTAATGAAATACATTAGTTTGCCAACGTTTCGGAATATTTAATTCCTTCATCAGGGCTAACAAAAAACACAATCACAAGGAATAAGGACAATTTTTCTGAACAACAACATTAGAAATCACACAAAAATGCCATGAAAGAAAAATATATACATGAAGACATGAATAAACATAATGAACATACACGAAGAAAAATAAATAAACAAATAAAATAAAAATTTTAAAAATTAAAACAAAAAAAAGTCTATACTGTATATATAAGCCAAGGTAATATGAACGGTACACACCTTACTAATACAGAAACGAACGATAAAAAAGAGGCGAACATGATGTTTGACCAGTTTATGGCATTTTTGTGTTATTTCTAATGTTGTTGTTCAGAAAAGTTGTCCTTATTCCTTGTGATTGTGTTTTTTGTTAGCCCTGATGAAGGAATTAAATATTCCGAAACCTTGGCAAACTAATGTATTTCATTAATTGACCGATCCCGTGATCCATATCCCACTACTTATTAACGGTCGTGATTTCTACAATGGTAAAACTAATGACGTTATAGGATATTCAATGATAATATATACCTTTTCCTGTGCTAAATTATTAGTACGCCGAGAAAAATATCTTGGAAGTAATGGTCACAATGGCTAATCTGCACCACGCCCCAAATTTCAGGGAGTGCGTGTATGGAAGGAGTATCCGTGCACTTCCAGCCACTTAGCAATCCGATATTCGCAATCGCACACGCGGGGCGTTGGGCGTGGTCCGATGCCCGCAGCGACATGGAGGACGACGCTCCGTGCCCGCCGCCGCCTCCGCCACCCCGTTCGACGGCCGGTGGCAGTCCGGTGCAGACCGCAGACAGGCAGATCTGGCGTCGCTGCCTTCTAGGGCGGCGGGCGGGTCCTGCCAAGGCCAGGACGCTTTTGGTCAAACGTCGCAGCAGCCGGGCAGCCGTTGCCGCCGCCGCCGCCCTCGGCGCGGTCTGCTGCTGTGTGCGTCGCGCCTCGCCGCCCCCGCCACACCCCCGCCGCCCCCACCGCCCCGCGCCGCCCCACACCCCCTCCCGCCACCCGCCGCCGCCGCCGCCGCAGCCGAGGAGCCTGAAATGGAGAAAATCCGGCGGCGGTTGTTGATGCGGTGACCCAAGAACGGAGCCCTCCAAGGGAGCTGGCGCGTGCGCGAGGCGGGGCTCTGGGTTCGACTCCTGCGGCCCAGCCAAGCCACGCAGGGCCTGTTTTAGAACCTCTGACGCCCCTGGAGGATTCGAAACTTTTCCGAATTCGAACCCCGTACATACACATACACACATACGTGTTTGTCATTCAGTGATAAATAAACAAATATACATTTTATCTGCATTACTACCTATAAATAACAGAATTCAGTGCCGAGTCAACAAAGGTAGGGGTGACGTCTTCAAGCAATTCACCCATTGTGTATTAATAAATGAAAAATTAATATAAGCTGCATTGAACAGAGCGAAAAATTGTACAGGTAGGCTCAGTTTCGTTTAAATGAGAAGCGAGTATTGTTTCATAAAGTTCCGAAAATTTAATGATCATACAGAACAACAGAGTCAGACATTCTGTATATCTCAAAAACTATTTCACTTGGAAAGCTCTACAGAAGTTCCTTTGAGATTTGTGAGATTCGGAATACAACATTGTATCAAAATCCAAGATGTCGTGAGGAACGTTTCCAAACTTTTTGTGAAATGGCCATTTTTATACCTCTAGAGAGATATTTTACTTCACGTGTTCTAAAATTGCACTCTAACTCAAAAATGGTATGAGATATCAAGAAGAGCGTTAGAACATTTCTTAAAGAACACATTTGTATCATTCATTTACAATGAACAGTAAAAAGAATTGATCCTGGTTTCCAGAAATAATGGTGTCAATTTTTTTCCTCTATTGTAGTAGAGCGAGAAAAATTTGTACAAGTAAGCTCAGTTTAATTTTACGGAGAAGGACATATTGTTTCATAAAGTTACGTGAAATGACCATTTTTCGCCATTCGAAAATATGTTGTGTTATAATTATCGCATGTTAAATTATATTGTCTCTTTTTTAATATGTTTATTTCAGGTCGCTTCAACATCCAAGGTCATTAGCGACCACTATTGCTGTTAACGGTATGGTAACTATGTGGATGAAACGATATGGTGATTGATGATAAGGGGTGAAAGGACGAACACAAATACAACCATGCCCGAGGCGGGACTCGAACCCGCGACCCTTCGGTCCGAGATCACTACGACACGACTGCCTTAGCGATCTCGGCCACCGGGCCGGCTATATTGTCTTTGTGTATTTGCGTGTGTGTTGTTTTCAATATTTTGAGGTTCCCGGCGCAGCGGCCGCTGGGTTCGCTCGTGCTCAAGCACGAGATGTCCGCACATCTCTCTAGATCAGCAGGTTTTAGTCTTCATTTATTTGTTCCAAATTGGAAGTTTAGTTTAAAATATTACAGCACATCCGTAGATCCTTATAAAAATACAAATTGGGTATAAAAAATTGACATTCATGTCATATGTACACAAGCAGGTCAACATAAATTAACTCCACAATTTATTTCAATCTCGTTAGAAGCAAATTATCGATTAATTATAGACTTTCTCAAAGTACATTAAAGATATTCTCAGTAATAAAATATCTATTTTATTGAACTAATGAAGTAAATATCGTCTAATCAGTAAGGTGTAATACCTATTTCATGGCCCTTTTAAAAAGCATTATATTTTGTTGTGGACTTATACTTTAATAAGACACTCACATCACTTTCGATTGCAATTAAGTACTCCTTAGTGTGTAGTGTTCTTAATTTGTACAATAAAAATTAACTGAAGAGAAATAATTCAAATTGATATGGTTTTTACCAACGTAACTTATTTAATCGATTAATATATCAATTAGAACTTATTTATTCAATATCAAGGTCATTTTTATCACTATAGCCCTACAAAAGTCTAAAATTTGACTTCCTCACAGCGATCCTTATGGGAACTGAAATATTGAATGCTGCTGTAGAATTAAACAAAATCGTTGGAAAAGAATTCTTACAATAGCAACTAGAATTAATTTTATAATGCCTACATTACACCAGAACATCGATATTAAAAGTGATATTTTTTATACGAAAGGCATTCTGTATTTATTTTTATTGTTCAGTAAAATGTAATTCCGGGTTAGAAAAATTATTGAAATTTCTTCTCGCAGAACGAATGGATTCGTAATGTATTATCATAGAAAATAATTATTCAATAGAATAAATTTATATATAATTATATTAAACGTCATATTTTTAATATGAAACGAGAAAATGTTTACCTTGATATTGTATAAATAAATATGACAAGAACTTCTTCCTGTCTTTCAATTTCCATTTTAGTAAATTATGAATTAAAGAAAATAATATTTTTTTAATTCATAATCAATATCTTCTTGCCAGAAGTAATCTGCAAAAATCATCTACGAAGGGTAGTAATAAAAAAAGTGTCGGTGTAAAAGTATAAAAGTCTAGGATTTCAACAGACAAAGAGTATACATATTTCAAAGAAGCGATTTAGAAAACGCGGGCCTTGCTGGCAGTGGAGGTTACGGGAGGACATGACCCACCATAATATTTCATCCAGTAGATTTATATTCATTGCATTTTCATTATTAACGTAAAAGATAATAACTAGACGTAAACTTCTGAGCAGACGTGTAAATGCGATGCCAATACAAACTTTAGATCTCTTCGAAAAGTGAAACGTAGGTATTTAAGAAACAGCACCACAAAAAAACGATTAAATAATATCATTTGTCACACACAAAGTTTGTTTTGGGCCTGCCCCACATCCACTGCAACTTATTTATAGTGGGCAGGGACAGTCTCGAGCCAATCTTTGGTCAAATAAGCCTTACTCAATTGGTAGTAAGTGACATAGTGAAAATAATTCAATATTGATTGTGTGAACTTTAGCGTGGCCGACCTGGATGGCCGAGGTGGCTAAGAGCGAGTACCGACTCAGCGCTTCGGTCCGAAGGGTCACGGGTTCGAGTCCTGCCTTGGGCATGGTTGTTTGTCCCTTGTCTTTGTATGTATGTGTTGTCGCGGAGGGCCTCGCGTTCTGCTGACCCCAGATCAGAGGAGCCCGCAAGTGTGTTGGTGTCTAGTGTATGGTCGAAAATGCGTCCCATCGGAACGTAAAGGGTAACCGGCTGTCGGCTGAAAAAAAAAAAAAAAAACTAGAAAGAAAGAAGAAGAACTTTAGCGTGACAATCTTTTCGTGTTGAATAGTTTTCTGAGTTCATTGTCAGAGTACTGTATTGACTTCATGAATAGTTGCGACATTACATAAACTTTTTTAATCTACCTTGCATATTAACTCGATTAACTCATATATTACAATAACATCCATATTAGAAAATAAAAATATTAACAGAATGAAGACGGATTATTCATTTTGCCTGAATCATTAGATTAATTAAAGAAAATTAACATTCGCGTGCGCAACAGATAATTTGAAACAAAATCACAAGCTCTAGTATAAAAAATAAAAATATTTTGTTTTATTTAACGTAGATTATTTAATTAAAAAAATTTTATTATTTTAGTTCTGGAGGAATAACTTTCGTGAAGACTTAGAAATATTAATTTAGCCTCTGAAACTGCAGTAATCCTTGCACCTGAACTCAATCTAACTCAGGGTCTGCTCTTCTCTTCTCGAAAGAAAATCGCTCCTTTCCTTTGGAACAGGCATATATTAAGTGCCAGTAACCATCAAATGCGGTCAAGATATGGAATGTTGTTTGAAAATGCTGCCTCATTATTTCGCTGTTAACTTTTTGCTCTGCTGCATGGCGCCTGAAGGTCACAAAAGCTCCTTCATGATGACAGGGAGTTCAAATATGCAGATCATTGACAGGAAACATTCCCAATAGATTTCGAAAAAATATCATCAGGTCAAAAATGCACACAAAAACATGAGTTATAAAAAATACGAGGAATACTGTCAAAGCATGTTTCTTAATTTAGGACGCATAGAAGGTCAGATGTGTTGGGAAAGTTGTAGGAATAGAGTATGAAATGAAAATATGTCGTTTACAATAAGTGTATACAGGTCGAAAATTATTATTTTCAATGTCTTAAATCCTTACATATTTTTATAATATTACCACGATAATAATTTAAAGAACTATAAATAATTAAGTCTTTAAATACTGAATATTATGTGTGTCAACGAGAATTATTTCCTTATTACAACTAATATTAATAGATGAATTAGCAAAAAATACAGGTTTGGTTTTCGGTATATTGTAGAGAATAATATTTAATTTTCTTGGATTTTGTGTGAAATAAATAGACAAAATAGACGATGTAAAATATTTGTAATATTTTATACATTTTTCAAAACCTAAATATTCCTAATAACCTACCTAAATGGTTTTCACATTCACAAGTTTTTCTGCTGTAAATTGCCAACAAAATAACCTGCAACAAAAGTAATATCGAACTAATAAGAATTGTGTTTTTGCCACGATAATTGCTGAACAGAGCGTAATAAAATGAAAGGAGCGTTTGCAAGGTAGTAAAACAGGTGAGAAAAATAACGAAAACGAGACGCAATGATTGAGATGGGAAGAAGGAAGAAGAAATAGGTGAATGTATGCGAGATGGAGTAGGAAGCCTTGACGCGGCGAAACCAGTCACCGAAGTTTTTAACGATAAATACCCTACTAAACTGAACTAAATGTCAGCTTCGTATTGGGTACGTATTACGTTTTACTGCGCACTATCCTTTCCAAGAGACCCATTTACTTCTATATTCAAGCTCATCGTCGTCTCTTTCGCGTAACTCATCTTGGAAAAAATATAATGGTCTTAGTTTTTGAAGGTCGGAATCGGACAGAATATAGCCCACGTGTATGAAAAGGTAATGAGTATGCCTCTACCAGGATGCAGGTCTGAAACGCGCGCAAAAGTATACTTTCTACCTTGAGAAAGATTTAGCGACCGAAACGTGCGTAAATAAGTGCGAGACCGCCGGGAATAAGCAACATAGCTTCAGCTGGTAGTTTCGTCGGCTCGTAATAGATGTTTCTTACTAGCTGTATCCGCGCCGTCTCTCGACAGGAACAACTCCCACGGGCTTGCGACCGCGTGGGCTGTGGTTATTAGCTGCGCGTGTCGGTCGGTGAACATCGCTCGCTTCCCCTGCTCTTTAATGATGGATGACGCGGACTAATGGGGCAACTCAACAGACTCAGAGAATTCATTCTCACCGCTTACGTACCTACTGACATAAATTGTTTGAACTTCTTTTGTTACACAATTATTGACTCGCATATGGTATACAAGGGGACGGCTTGAAGACGGATTCTGTCATTCGAATGAGTTTAAAGAAATAATGAATGATGAATTAACAACAAATCGAAGCGCGGTAGGATTGTCAAGAGTGAGAGCCCCTTGGAAACTGTCCACGATCCTTGATTTTCCCCTCACAGATTCCGAGTTCAGTGTCCGGGTTTCAAATCTCTCCTCAGAAATGGAAAGCAATGGAACTCTTCATTTCATTACTGATATAAACTGTTATCACCTAATGCATTCCTTACCTTATTTAACAATTTGATATTGATGAGTGGTGTTTTTGAAATACGTATATGAATATGAATAGCTTCACCCTTTGGAACAACAAAAGGTTATAAAAGGTCTTTTTCTTCCTCTTTTTAATTGTTACTGGAGGTGTGAAACGCTCTACTTCTATTTATTTCGAGTTTATAATTTTTCTGTGATATGAATAAGACTGCATATTAAGATGTTATATAATCTCATATTATCTTAAATGAATAATTCTAGTAAATGAAGACATTATTAAGTTTCGTCGGCTCGGTCAGGTGAAGTACCAGGGAGATAAATTGCCCTAACATTAAAGCAAAAAGAAAAAAATCATTTACTCAGTGTTGTCTGAAAATGACCATTTAATTTCAGAGGAAATAAAATGAAACCCATAAACTGACTCGGAAACACAAAAGAGCTAATTGAAAATACATTGTAACCAAGTAATAGTAGACGAAGAAAAATAATGATGAAGAATGTATATGGCTTTCAACTAGTCACACCAGGTATTTATGGCTGCAAAAGAAGCATTAGAACAGGTGTGTTATACTTACCATAGTTTTCTAATTCTACGTGAAAATTTTTACGTTCATTCTCAGTGTAGAGAGTCATATATATTTATCTCACCAATGTCTGTAGGTAACACATGCACATAGAAGTTACATTTTTACAAACGTGATAATTTGAATGACAATTTTTTTCGAACTAGACAGACTTCTAAGTTATTTTTATGAAAATAGAGAATGTTTTATTTTATTTGGTTAACGAAGACAAATCTTGAGTTCAACAAATGATAAAGAAGAATAACATCTATTATCACCTATTCATTCTACATCAGACACTGACACCGGGGGAGTTTTACTCAGCATCAATAGTTGATCTACAACATTTAGAAAGTAGCGTACCCGTGCGAGAATTCTCGCATGTTAAAACCCACTCTCTTCCATATTTTCCATTTCCGTTTAGGCCTGTAATATAATTTTTTCTTCAAGGCCCTGTTATTCTCCGTCACTTGTCTCTATATGTCGCCTTGTTACTGATAACAATACAACATGAAAACTCAAGTTTTACTAAAAATTTTAATTTTTTAAAGCTCTAAAACGCTTTGGTTAGAAATTATTTAACAATATAGATTCAAAGATCTTGATGAGTGTTGCATTAGATGAATATTTAGATGCGTTTTTAAACAAATCCTTCATATTTTTTAAGTCGAAGTGCAATTCGTCACGTCTCCTTGAAATTCTCTTTCTTTAGAGACTTTATTTATAAAGCTTGGTTGCGTGTGAAAGACGGAAAAGGAACGTATACTTCTCAAATAATGTAGAAGACGATAATGTATATAATCGTACATCGTTAGAGACAATTATAATATTTATGTTCACAACTGTATAAAAATTTCAATTGTATTAAATTTATAGTGATAAAAAAAATACAAATTTTTAAAATTTTTTTTAATAAAAATACTAATAAATTACAAAATATTCAAGAGAGGAAAATTTGGTGGTCATCCACAAGAAATGTTTGCATGGAAGGAATGGGATATGATAAAAACAAAAATGATGATATTATATTATATATTTAACATATTAAAATGTAATTTCAAACTCTCACTAATTTTTTTATTTCTCACTCATTTTTCCCCGAAGTAAATTTTTCAAAAACACTGTCATCTGGGAAGTCTTCTTGACTTGACGATTGCGGAAACCCACGACAACTTGCTACACCGTATCACCAGAAGTATCTCTGCGACCTGCACACGAACTCGTCTCACGCACCCGGCAGCCGCGTCTTTCCTGCGGGGAGACACGCTCGCCGCCGCGTTGGCTCGCGGAAGCGGCGCCTCGCGTGCGGGGGCGGGGCGGGGCGGGAAGGAGGGGGGGGGGGGAGGGGCATGTCGCCTGCGGCGGTGCAGTCCGTGCGCGGGTAATGAGCTCTGGCCGTCGCCGCGCCGTCGCCGTCACTGTCTCCGCCTCCTCCGGCACTCAGGGCCGGATTGAGACATAGCATGCTCCTGGGCTTCAAGTACAGTGGGGGACCTACCGCGCTGTCAAATGAGAAGAGAAGAGAGAACAATTTACAATATTGTTTAAGTAAGTCCCTTCGTATGGATTTATACAAATCAGTCTCATGATATCAGTTTACACAAGCTACCCAAGCAGTTTACACGATATCGGTGTATTCAAAACAATCCCATGATATTGGTTTATACAAATTAATCTCATGATATTAGTAAATACAAGTCAGTCCCAAAAATCGATAAAATAGCCATTCCCATGATAAGATGAATAGCCAATCCAATTATCTTGACTTATGTAAAGACTTCGAAAAGTTTATTTTTACAATAAAAAATCTTAACATCTCCCCGCATCTCCAGCAGCATATAAGTATGAATACGACAGAATCTCCTGGCTAAAGTAATTTGAATACCGTCTGGATGTCCCCGAGCTGAGCGAAATTCCTTGGCTACACTCCTTCGGACCTATGACTCAACGCAGCCTTGATGCGACTATTAATGCGACCGGTGTTACCGCGTTCGCTCTTTCGCCCGCACCATCGTCATCCTACCAGATGTCGCCGTCATCGTTGACAAATACCGGCTGCTATGACTCGGAGGCAGCATTGTGGTTGCTTGATTTGATTTTTTCGTGTTTCCAGGCACGTCAACTGCTTTGGTCATTAGTCTCGTTAGTGTAGTGCATGTTTTTTCTCGGGATATGCGCGGTGATCTTCCCCTCTGGATGACGAGATCCGGCGCCGACCTACCGTCGGCTAGTGGGGTTTCCCCCTAACTGGACTCTCCCACCAGTAGGGCACCGCCCCAGCCGGGACAAGCTCTAAGCTCCCGACCGGTCTCCCAGAATGTGGTAGTGTAGTGCATGTTAGTGTAAGTGTGTGTAAGGGGAGAGGATAGAACAAAGAAGAGGAAGGAAAGATCGCGCGCGGTTCGTGGCCCGTTTGGTATGGTACTGCTCCGGCATTCGCCTGGTGTTGATCGGAGAAACCACGGAAAACAACCGATCAGAGCAGCCGGCCGCTAGAATTCTCCTCCAGACAGCGACTGAATTCGACGTAGCTGAAAAGCTAGTGTCGAAAATCCTGCCGCCATCAGGAATCGAACCTAGAACCTCCCGGGCAGCGACATCAGTTCATGTACTGAGCTACCGCTCCCAGTCAATGGGGTTGCCTCTTTAGTGATGTTGACCGAGAGGTCGTGATGGTGGCATATTTTCCACACCAGCTGTATGGCTAGTTGAATTCAGCCACTGTCTGGAAGAAACTTCTATCGGACGACTGCTCTGTAGGTATTTATGCGTAGTTTCTTCGATCAATACCAGACGAATGCTAGAGTAGTTCCCTAAGAAATGGGCTACGGATCGAACGCGATGTTTCCTTTCTCATCTATACCTCTGTCTTTTCTCTTACACCACGTTTCAGCCGAGAACACCCACACCTCCCGGGTTGTAAAATGTACTACGCTTACTAGTTGATCGATTGATTAGTGACTATTAGTCCCGTAAGTGTAGTGCTGCTTTTATAGCGGGAGGTGGCGGTGATCTCTCCTCGCGGGTTAGCGAGATCCGAAGCCGACCTACCCTTTGGTAGCATAGGCAGTTTGCAGATTTTTACCCATCCAGGTATCTCCCACCAGCAGAGCACTGCCCCATCCGGAAGCAGCTATAAGTTCCCGATTGGTCTCCAGACATGTGTGGTAATGTAGTGCATTTAAATGTAAGACTAACTTACGAGAGTAAAGGCCTGTAGTAGTAGTGAACTAGTCCGGAAGCAGTAAATACAGTCAGAAATTTCCGCATTTCTTTTAATGAAATGCAAGTTGAAGTAATTATCATGAAGGCGCACTAAATTTAATGTGAACATGTACATTCATTGTCAAAGCTTTATGGTCATATCTAGAATGAATGAATGAATGATCTTGATGGACTGGTGATCATGAATATACGATATGAATGATGAGAGGCAGGAAAAATGAGGGAACCTCTACAATAAATCTACACTGATTTTAACTTACGCATTAAATTTAGTGTACATATTTATTAAGTTCTTTTTAATGTACTAAATTACATTATGTTTCATGTCCAAAACATTACACCACATTAAATTTAATGACATTTGTGTTGGTAATCAACTCATCGCTGACACATTCCTGCCACAGCTTGCACCCTCGCTTTATTCTTATCACGGCATCACTCCCGCCGCTCGTGGCCCACTGCGGTCGCAGCCTCCCCTGCACCGCCGGTAATTACTCCGCCGCTCCGACCTCCACCCCTGCAGCGCCGCCCACTTGGCCGCCTCCGTCGCCGCCGCAAGCGCCCTCACCTTGAGCGGCGGAGGCGGCGGCGGCTGCGCCGTTGCGTCAGCGATGTAACGGCGAGAGCGGCGCACCGCTGCAGCGCACCGCAAGCCGCCGCCGCCGCCGCCGCCGGCGGCCGAGCCACCGATGCCGCTTATGTAACGCGCGCGTCACCGCCCCCGCGACGGAGCCAAGCGTCCAGACGCGACGCGCGGTGGGGGCAGGGGAGGTGCGGAGGATGCAGTGGCCGTGGAGACGAGTCACAGAAATGATGGTGACGGCTGCAGGGGTTGCGGTGGTGTGGGAGGAGGGGTGGTAGGGGGCAATAGGAGCGTCCACGACCGTGGGGGTGGCGGCTGCTGTGGTGGAGGCGGGGATGGCGAGAAAGCGGGGGATGGCAGCACCTGCATCTGAGAGCAGCTAGGGTTGGGGTAACGGTGAAAGCGGCAGAGGAGAATGTGAGAGGAGGGGGAAGAGGGGAGGAGGAGGAAAGGAAGGGATGTTGGAAGGGAGGGGGGTTGGAGGCAGAGGGGAGGTTGAATTGGAGGAGGAGGTGAAGGTGATGGAGGAGGAAGTGGTGGAGAAGGATGCTGATGATGAGGAGGAGATGGGGAGGTAGGAGATGGAGAAGGAGATGGTAATGGAGGAGGAGGTGGAGATGGAGGAAGAGGAGATGGTGCTGGAGGAAGTGGAGGGGGAGGAGGACGTCAAGGAGGGAGTGTGTGTTGGCACGCAGCCGCCGGGGTCCCCCTACCGCCGCCGCATCCGCTGGCACCTCCGCCTGTAAGATGGCTCACGATGTAGCAAGGAGGCGTTTAATTACCCGTTTTAATTCCGCGATATTTGCAGGCGATTGTGCGGCGAGGACGTATTCGTGACGCGAGCAAACATCATCCACGGCTGAGGAACAAAAAATCAATGAACACAGTTTTATAGACAGTATGATCTGCTTGCAATGTAATCGGCATGTGACAAAAATCCATCTTATAAGGAAATGCCTATTTGATGAGAACCGTAAGAGGACTCCACTAACTTAACAGTAGATGGCACTAATGTGGCAGGAAAAGAAATGAACATCATTTAAAATGGAAATAAGCTGGGAAGGCTACGAGTTATTTCGATATGTGTATTTTATTTTCCTATGGCTATTTTTATGTTATTTTCCTGCAACTGTGTAGGCAATTTTCTAGATACATGTATGTTTAAAGCAATATTTTGTCATTTCACTTCATAAAATTATATTTCTTGAAATTCTGTAACTCATTCATTTAATGTAATTAATGTTTTCTGAGTCTTGAAGCGTTGTTAGAGATGATTGTTTTATAAAATATATCCGCATTAGAAGGAGAATTTGATCGACGTACTCAAAAGCTTGATGTACAAAAAGAAACTCTTCCCATGGAAATGGAAGACTTATACTCTTTTTGGAAAAATAATAGTATTGAAAAACTTGCACTTTAACTTCCAAAAGAATATGCTCTTTTTCCCAATGATCTCTACTACATTTTTACGGATACAGATACCTAGTAATATCTACGGATTTTCTAAGAACGTCAGTATCTCACAATGTTCATGGTCCAAGGCTTGGGAGTGAAATATGTAGAATATTAGAACAGTAATGGGTCCTCATCGATTATTTACGTGAATTTTCAGTAAATCTTATATCGTATTGTGTCATTTAAAACATTCAAACAACAAGAGAGAAGTTTTAGTATTGCATTTGAAGACAGTTATGTGGGAAACGCGAAAAAAAAATATACGTCTTGTAATCTGATGTTTTGGAGTTCTCAGTTGAAAAGTAGATATTTCTTTGTTTGATGTACAATTCAGTTAAGCTAATTTTAATGCGACTTACCAATTCTCCTAAATACCTGAACATCTGCAATATACTGAAGCTCTTCAATTAATCAATTATAAAAATCAAAAGCTAAATTGAAAGAAATATCGCATATAATTTTTATATTTTGGTTATTTATAATAATTTAACTAACCGATATTTACTTGTCTCTAATTTTAATTTCAAATTTGATGGTTTTTATAAAAAAAGCAACAGGCAATAACATCAACATACCATTTTGATGTTGTCGAAATTCAAGTGCAAGATAACGTTTTAGAAACTATCTTGTTTATAGTCATATAGTGAATTAATTAATTAACATCTTAACAAGATCTTTCTCCAGTACCACCATCTATTGCTTGGCGCCATTTACCCCGATTTGCTTCGGTTGTCGTCTTATAAATTACTAGTCCCTTTCCTTCGTTTAGTATACGTTCGTAACCGGCAAATGTAATGACTTTTGTGAATGTTGTAATCTCAGAGTTGTCGTTGACACAAATTCACAAATTCATTTTGAATCGACTGAGATGAAATTTAGTTTCTTTTTAAAATTGTATCAAACGTTAGTTGTATGAAAATAAAATATATTTTGTATTACTATTATCATAAAACTTCCGTGTTACTAGTTACGTTTTACTTATATTATATTAATGTGCAAATATGCCGACCTGGATGGCCGAGGTGATTAGAATGTGTGCCGTCTCAGTGCCCCGGTCGGAAGGATCACGGGTTCGAGTCCCGCCTTGGGTATGGTTGTTTATCCCTTGTCTTTTATGTATGTGTGTTGTTGCGAAGGTTTTGTATGTTGACCACAGACGGAGGAGCCCGCGAGTGTGTCTAGTGTAAAAGGTTAATATGGGTTCTTAGGAACATAGTGGGTTCCCGACACGGATAGTCGAAATCGATATCCCCTTATACTGGAAAAAGGGAAAAAATAATTAATATACAAATATCTTTAATTGTATGTAAATTATAGTGTTCTTCCACCAGGTTTCAAAAACCTACTCCCCGAAACAATAGATATCTATATAAAAAATTCGTAATAAACCGCGACTTAGGTGGTAATATTTTTTTCTATTCGAAATGAAAATTATTATTTTTGATAAAACAAGTTATAGCTTTCGTACAATGATTTCTTGTTTACATTACAGTCAGTATGAATGAGCATTTCTCATGATTTGGGGCGGATTATTTGAAAAACACGAAAGAAATGTAAAAATTCAGCCGGCAAATTTTCGTAAATAAATAAGATTTTTAAATGCTAATTAATATATTGTTAATAATACCTTAGAAGTGAGTTTTCTGCTCAAGGAAATATGATGTTTTTTTGTGCATGAAAGTTAGGGGGCCCTAGATGTTCCTTATCATTTCCTCTAATTAAATGGTTTTATTTCAAAAATACTAAATTTTAATAATATTTTGAAATTAGTAGAATGGACGCTGTCATTTGTTCATTAGTTCATGGAATGAATGCTGAAATTTGTTCATTATTTCATTTTCACTTTCATCATTTCACTTTCACCAACTTCAATAGATTTGTAGTTAGTCGGTCATTGTGGTTTGCGAATTGCACTCGATCTATCGGAAGCAGTCGACATTTCATTACTGCGAGCAAGAGGGCGAGCGAGAGATCGAGGCAAGCGTGCGAGCGAGGAGAGTTGTCGAAGAGAAGACAGCGATTTCTTTTCTTAATTTCAAAGACGGACTGTTTTCAACTGCAAAGATTAGTCAGTTACAAACGCCATGTTCAGCAGTCGTCTGACACATCCGTCCTTAATAAAAATATCCAGTGTTTATAATGCTGTATGATATATTACGTTTATAGTTAATGTGGAAATCAGAATATCATACAATAATCTATCTCAGCGTACAAGTACAAATCTGTGTAAAAATGACACATTTCAATGTCATTTTCAGAAACATGTTTAACTGAGAAACAACAGGTTTCTTTTCGTTTTCCCTATAGTGCATATATAGTATTTTTGTGTCGTAACTTTTCTACAGCTCTTCATTTTGTGCGATGTAATTACAACGGTTGAGATAATAATAATAATAATAATAATAATAATAATAATAATAATAATAATAATAATAATAATAATATAGATATGGCACTGAAGGAGTAATTTTTCTATTGTTTCTATATTTTCGTAATAAAATTCACTTAATTTACCTATCAAAAAGCAAAATACGATATAGTTACATGTTATAATAAAATACTACCATTTCATGTATTTTTTATAATGAAATTAACGCAGTACAAAAAATGTTATTTCAAAACACACGCCTATCACAATATCATGCGCAAAAGTCAATGTGAAATTGTGTGCAATAGATTTCAATTAACTTTTAATGTCGTTATTTGTTTTCTTGTGAAATAGCAATTGCCGAAAATACTTTATTCTCAATCACTAAGAATTCTATTGTTTTCTGCGATGAAGGTTCTTCATGTAATACAAGTTCTTATCGAGCAACAGCTCAATTGAATTTGTTATCTATCTTTTGTGCAGTGCGCCGTTTGGTATCCCACAGCACCATTTGTATCAGGGCGGAAAATACGACGCCCCGGAACTAACGCCCAGTGCTGTGAGTTAAAGAAATTAAACGAACTGTTCCCAACGGGGAGAGGGTACTATGTATAATGTTAAATGTACTACTATTGATAGCCATTTAAAAAAAAATAGTTTCACACACTGCAACATAAAATATTTGTTATTATTTTCACAGTTTTTGAGTTGATTAAATAATGTTTAATTTTTTTTCAATTATAACTTTTGCCTTCATTTCTTCAGCATTTTTGGACGAACATTTTTTTGTTATTGAAGAATGTTTATACAATAGTGTCAATTTATTGTCAACACTATTAAAATGTATTCTATAAGTTTCAATGAATTCTGAATAATAGTTTCTGAGAAAAGGTACATTAATTACAAAATAAGAACATTTTTGGGAAACATCGTTTGAAAAAGTCTGTACTTGCCGCTGCTCTACTACAACATTCTGCTACATATTCTGGATCATTTTCTTCAGCGGAAAAGACAAATGCTACCAACATATGAACAAGAGCATGTTTCAGTAACTTATTAAAAACTCAACACGCGTTCCAAATTACTAAGAAATAATCATACATGTATGCAATTTCAAAAAAGAGGACGTGGCTTATGCACACTAGAACATTTAAAAAATAATTCAAGGGGATTTCCAGGCGTCCTAGAAGAAAAATGTTGATATATTTGGAATGAGGAAGGTTTGAATTATTTATTTAGTCCAAAAACGAAAATCGATAACTTGACCCATTTCATGCTACCTTCTCCCCATTATGTGACAAAGATGCCCCGTTAACCAAACCGGACCCCTAATGCATATTTATTTGGCCGCCCACGTTCATTTATTAATTTTTCATAAAGTCTAGTTTTCGTGTATGACACATAAAACTGTACAAACATTATTTAATTTTAGTAATGCTGATGGCGGCGTAATTATCAGACTCCGTTGGTGGAGTGATAATTTAAAGTTTAATTTATATTATCCTTTGTTACTTTAACAGTTATGGAAATAAACTGGGGTGAAAACTTAGCCTCCTCGACAATTTCAAAATAAAGTATTGTGTTTTTATTTTTTGTATCAATACATTATGCACATGATTCTTCATCTTGTTGCCAAATATTACTCACAAAAATGTATTTTCATCAATGATAAACGATATCCGAAAACCGTTGTACGACTTGTATCCTACCTTGAATTGTAAGATCGAATGCGATACTTTCCCTTCCTGCAAAATTGTGTTTCAAGGATTAATTGATTAATGATTCCGGGCGCTTCAACTGCTAAAGTCATTATTCCCTTAAGTGCAGTGCATGGTTTCAAGGGAAGTGGCGGTGATCTTCGCCGCTGGATGGCGAGATCTGGCACCTACCCACGTCGGCTTCCAATGATTTTCCCCAACCAGTTATCTCCAACCAGCACTGTCCAAGCCAGGTCAAGCACTAAGCGTGCGTCAAGTTTAGTAGTGTATTGTATGTGAGTGTAAGTGTGTGTAAGTAAGGGGTGTGGATAGGACAAGGAAGAGGAAGAAAAGATCGCGCGCCTTCCGTGGCCCGGTTTGTTACGACCCGGCCGGGCTCTGTCCGCCCATTCCACCACAGCAATCTCCTCAGATTTTATTGCCCGGACCTCCTGTTCCGCTCTCTCTGCCCGTTCCAACTGCTCGAATGATTGATTTATTGATTAGTAAATCCTGGCGCGATAGCTGCTAATGTCAATAGTCCCGTAAGTGTAGAGCACGTTCTTCTTCGAGAAATGGCGGTGATTTTCCTGATCTGGATGGTGAGATCTGGCGCCGACCTACTTATCGACTAGCTGGGTTTTCTCCAACCAGGTATATCCCACCAGCCGGAACAAGCTCTAAGCTCTCCACTTGTGTGGCAGTGTAGTGCATGTAAGAGAGTGTGTAAGTGAGGTTAGATGAAGAAAGAGGAAGGAAAGTTCGCGTGCGGTCTGTGGCCCAATTGTTAGGGTACTGCTCCGACAGTCGCCTGGTGTTGATCGATGAAACTACAGAAAACTACCGATCAGAGCAGTCGGCCGATAGAATTCTCCTCCAGACAGCGACTGAATTCGACCTTGCGGGTGTCGATGATCGTGCTAGAGGCATTGCAGTGACTTAAGTTGATGCCCTGAGGTACCTTTGCCGCTGTGATAAGGTAGATACGTAACCTTGGAAATACGCTTCAATTGATGCAACTTTGTATATTCTCAGTCTCCTTCCCTTATTGTTGCTCCGACTTACTATATTCCGCGATTGGCCCCCCCTCCCCGGCACGCAGTGGCCCACGGCGGGGATCGAAGGGGGGAGTGGCAGGGGGCGGGGCACGGGCGGCAGGATAGCGTAAGCGCCTCCTAATTGATGCTAATGAGCAGAGCAGTGCGATAATTTAATAGCGCTTCCCTCACATACGCCACCCCCCCCCCCCCCGGGCCCGGCCGGCCCCCCCCCCCGTGCGCCTACGCTCCGCCCGCCCCCCCCCCCCCCCCACTCCCCACCCGCATCTTCCCGCCCCCGCTTTTCCCCCTGCCAAGCGCCACCAACCCTTCCACACCCTCGCCCCGCCTACGTACTCGCGTTTCGCACAGCTTTATCACCCACTGCTACGTATGATCTACACGACCCCCCACCCCTCGTGCCCTCCCCCCCGCCAGCCACGACGTCCCAGGGGGTTACGTCACGAAACACGCGGCGAGGAACCCGTGCAAGCGTGGGCACGGAGTATTAAGGCGTGCTGCACTCTCAAAACACTCTTCCAGCACGTTTTCAAGGCCCTTAATATGTAAGCAGGGATGGCATTGAATATTTACTTCCATCGTTGCAATTTTCACCTTGTGATTGTGGTGTAGAAGGTAGGAGCAAACCTTCACAGTTTCTATATCTTCCAAAACATTATTCTTTGATTCACAAATTGAATTGCGATATTTCAGATACACTATTTTTTTTCTTTAAGACAAAAAGCTTATTGTCTATCAAAGCTCATTGAACGCAATTATAACTAACATGGATAATTCTGTGCCCATAGTTGTATATTAACAATTGAAAATGTTTGTGTTGAAAGGTTATCATATTACACATGTGTGATAATTACGAAACTAATCATTGGTAACACGTTACAGCAATAGTCTACTATAAAAACAGAAAATAATAATTATTTTCTAACAATTACAAAACACCCGAACATCTCAAACGTTGAAAACGATGCTATTCAGCTTTGCGGTGAATATTAATGGAAGAAAATACACCTGCTTTTCTTTTTATATCTATTATACACTTGTATACCTTTCGTTGATTCAAAATATCGTTTAATGATCTCAGTTGTATTTTATTAGCTAAGTAAGCATTAAACAATCTTAAGGATTTTTTCGAAATAATTATTTGAGATTTTTTTGTTAGATTAAAAGTTTTGCAAAGAGACGCTTCGGGCGGTCTCTTGTTGCCGGTGGTTTTCCCTTTAGTCCTGAAGAAAACGAGGTGACCGCGTAGATGGAAGAATGGCGGGAGGAATGGTGGAAAGAACAAAGGGGGAAAGGTGGAAGGAATGGTGGAATGAATCATGGGTGAAAATACGGGAAGCATAGAGTGAGGAATGGCGGAAGGAAAGGAGAGACGAATATTGGGAGGAATGGTGAAATGAATTGTAGGAGGAATTGTGAAAAGCAGAGTGAGGAATAGTGGAGGGAATGATAGGAAACGTGGAAAGTATTATGGGGAGAATAGTAAGAGGAATGATAGAAAAAAGTGAGAGATATGATGAAAGGAATGGTGGGAGAAATGATGGGAAGAATGATGGGAGGAATGGTCACTCATAACTCCTGCAGATTGGAAACATTTGACTTAAAATATACCTCAGGAATACTGTCTATTGCTTCCGTTTCAAAGATGAAACCGATTGGTGCAAGAAGCGAGGAGATACGACAAAACAGTGTAAAAATCGAGAAAGTTGCAACTTTAGCCTTAAGTACGAAAATTGGAACAAAGGGATGGTTATGCCTATCACTTGCTCCCAGTCCCACGCTCACTCACACACACACACACACACACACACACACACACACATTCTCTGGAATGCAAGACTTACGCGAGGAGAATTAGCAGGGAAATTAATACTACGTTTTCAAAGAAAAATGTCAAAAATATTGAACTTCACTCGTTTTTCCTGTCCTCCGATAGCGAGGACAGCGCATCCACCGGTGTGTGTGTGTGTGTGTGTGTGTGTGTGTGTGTGTGTGTGTGTGTGTGTGTGAGTGCGCGCGCGCACCTTTTTACTTTGCTACATCACTAGACTGTATAATATAACTAATATAATACGGTAATAGATAACATATTATCTTAGTGACGTTTATGAAACCTTCAAAATAATTAGTGTTTGTAACATTTCCTTCCAATCCTTCAGTATCCAAATTCTGCATTCCAAATGATCAAGATGAGGAAAAACACCTGGCATCATCTCCTTTTTATTTCACTTCGTGAAACGAAATGAAAATCAATGGAGCAAGCAATCGTAGATATCAACATTCAGCTGTGTCGGACGCAGCCGACCTTGAGTTGCCGACAGGTTGCCTACCTTCTTCGCCGCGCCACCTATTGATGTAGGCGGAAGTAGAAGATCCACTGGCGGCGGGGGCTGAGGCGGCGTCGGGGCTTCTCGGAGGCATCGCAAACGACCTCTCCTGCGCTCAGCCGCTGACCCGGATGCGAACCCTGACCCCCACCCCGCCCCTGCCCCTGCCGCCTCTCTCTGCTCCCGTCCGTGCTGCCACTGCCTCCCCTGCCCAGATCATCTTAGTGCTCCCCGTGGGAGGGCGAAGTGAAGACCTGATGATATTGCCCATACGTCTGGAATGGGTTATTCTAAATATCGTATCCAATGTACTATTAAACACACCTTGCCCAAAACCCCGTCATTTGAGGAGTAAACCCGCACTGCAAGATATTTCAGGGTAAGAAATGGAGTGAGCAAGGAATTTTATAAAATGAATGGAGTGACAATGGCGTGTGGCCGTTGTTACATAAATATATGTACTGCGAATGTGATATGATCCGTGATAGATCCATGGCGGTCAATTTTTAAGAGATATTAGGTACCTTGGTATGTACTTATATGTTAGATACGGATAGCTCAACATTGGAAATATCGAAATGTTTGTGTTGTGCTTATAGTGCGGGTTATTTGAATCTTGGAGCTCTAAAGGAGATTCGATGTGTTCGATATGTCACTCGTTATTCAATTAATAAAAAAAGTTGTCAATACGCAAGAACTGTGCGTTAATTTATGATTACACAAGTGGAAAACCTAAACCGAAACGAAATTATATAAAAACGAATACGAACATGGCGCATTTTTTTGGTTCTTTAGATTTTCCCATGTTACTATCGTATTTTTTTTCGCTGACTCTTGAAGTAGGAAGAGAAAACTCAATTAGAGACCACCAGGAAACGGGCGCAAAAGGAGAGTGGTGAGGGGGATAAATCTCAGTGGGAGGGGCAGGGGGGAGGGGCCGAGTGAGAAAGGAGCGTGCACGGGGCGCGAGAAGGCGGGCTAAACCGCTGGGACCCGGTTGGCCTCGGGTCTTCGTATCGCCTATTAGGTAATGGAGCTCCATAGTATTTACGTGCTGCGAGGGAGGAAAAAAGACTCCGCTGGAGATTGCGGCACGGGCCAGCTCAGTCGGCGTGCGTTTGCGTCGCCACGCGCGCGAGAAATGTAAATGAAGAGAAGAATTGTGCAGGTGCCAAGGGGTGAGAAATTCGCGCAAAAAATGATGGGAAGGGCGGCACGATAAATGAGACAGTATCACGAATGATACACTCCTCAGTGGTGCCGCGGTATGATTTACAGGTGAACTTGAATTCATTTGCGATACATGTGCATCACAAAGAACAACGCCGCGTGATTTCGTTTTGCCAAGGCTGTCTACACTTCACACGGCATTTCTGAACGTGTGATGACAGTAACATATTATCAGAACGTTTGTACACGAGGGTAAAACGCATTTCTTTATGTCTTGGGTCATCCTATCATTCTTAGGCAATTACAAGACTTGCCTGACAACATTAAAGTAATTCAGAATGATATTCATCTGAGAGAACAAGGATAAGCTGAAAAAAATATTAAGAATCGTATATTCCGCATGAAGAACAACACTAGTCAAAGTGACAAAACCGAAGTTTGTGAGAACCTACTAGGAATCGAAATGTATGTTAATGAGGCTTAATGAATTGTAATGGTTCCAGTTTCTAGTAAAGGCAACAGATAAAAGAACCAACGTCCTACAGAATGAATATCTGATCGAAAGGAATTGCAGACAAATAAAATTAAGTAGCAATAGCTCATCAAAATTCATTTAAATTATAATGAGAATAAAATTATAGAGTGATGATAAAGCGAACAAATGTTTCGAGAAGAAACCGAATATTAAAAAAAAAGTACACCTCCAATAAGTCTTAATGAAAATAATTATTTTTTTGAACACTTTCCTTGTAAAGCAGCCATTTCCATAGAATTCTATAGTCTGAAAAGTTTAAGTTGCGATAGTTCGCCCGACAGGTACTCGATGGAATCAATAGCCAAATTAAGCTGATACATCTGATTATACATTCTGCAAAATATTCGCGGCATTACAACATAATATGACTTTGGCGAATGCGAGTATCTAACTACTCGGAGTATTCAGAATTATTCCTGTTGAGTGCAATCACGGGAGAGAATTTTAGGAATTCAAAGACATAATGATACATTGAATATTTCTTAAGGGCTATGTTTACCGTTTCGAGAAAGTATTCCACAACAAGTTTTATTAGTAATAACTTCACTTAACGCAAATTCGTTAAAATCGAAAAGTGTTCTAATTTTTTTATCAACATTTACGGAAGTTCGCATTGCGTCTCGGAAATAGAAAAAGAATAAGTGTAAATTAAATTAACCCACATGCGTGAAGTCGTCACTCACTACTATTAACACCCACTACAGTGATTTACTACAAATAGGAAGAAAGTCTATCCTCCTTTTTATTAATAGAGCTCGGAAATAAGACTTTTTCTGCCAACAAATAGTCGGTTTTCGGGACGTAATTGCAATGCTCTTCTTACGTAGTAAGACGGGAATGTAAAAGGTAAAATTCGGTCAAAGAATAAAAAATACGAAAAACCACGAGATTTCTGTAATTGAAAGGGTATGAGCAACTCAATTATAATTCTCATTTTCAAATCCAAAAAAACTTAGAATTTTCAATTTTCTCGCAAAACAAAAATTACGGTCGTAAGGTGGTGTGAACATTCTCCCTCATAATCGTGTAATTTGTGAATTTGGAAAGCTGTAGGAAGTGTATATGTGGCGGAGAAAGTGCAAATCTTGACTAATTCACGAATTGCCCTATTAATGTTCACATTATCCAAAATGAATGGACGAAGTCGCAAATAAACACAGCTTCAAAGCTTGATGGTTGACATTAGCCAATTTGAGATGGTCAGGGTAGGTAAAGAACGTTTCGGTGAGAAGAAATAGCAAATAATAGAATGATCAGACCGCTGACGCAGTGGTGAGTTTAGTAAGAGATACGGTGTATACTAGTATCGAGTTCCACTGTCTGAGTCATAAATTTCTATTTACACGATACCACCTAATCTAACTTAACCTCACTATATGCTTAGTTCACGCTTCGCTACATACGAGTATTTGCGAGTTCGCGGCGAAGCTCCGACCTTCAACTTTTGCAATTTACATAAATCAACCTTGAGTGGGGGCAAAACATATCTTACAACGCACTTTTATTCCAAAACAGTACTCCTTGCATAACCAAAAAACGCCTCATACTCAATCATCTTTCGTAGCCAGCACTATACGGCTAATTATTACCAACCCCCTTGTAGACACTACCCGGATGAAGCTCGAAATGATTCATTTATCGTCATTCGCACAGATTAATTCATTACTTGTAGCGAATGTGCAATTTAACCGAGCACTCCAAACAACACCCATATTTCGGTATTTTGCCGTTATGTATTTATAGACTGATAAAAGTCTTGATATTTGTATGGGTTTCGTTTTTTCGTTACAAAACTGAGAGCTAACATGCGTTGCTCCAAGCATTTCAATTGAATTGATAGTGCTAACCCACATATCCATATTTTCTGAAGAGTTTCAGGTGCAATGTTTGTCTTTGAAGACATTTTAATATCTTCATTTTGGATCTATAAAATAAGGATTAGCACTATCTTTAACATTATATTATATAACGTCTGGTTGTCATAATAAGGAAGTTTTAATTTGTTTATTGGTAATAATTTTATAGTTATCATTTTTTAAATTGTTCAACGATCATGATTGTTTATTATGGTTTAACGTAAATAATATGTTCAAATGGTCTAATTTATTGTACAGTCATATAATTTCAGAATCTATTGATGACAATATTAAGAAATTGTTTTAACGTGGTGAATAAATAATTAAAAATAAACGAACAACTTCTTCCTCTTCTATATATGTGACCAATTAAAATTGTCATTAAGCCAACGAAAAGAGAAGGGATCTTATATTTCGTTACTAGCACCATCGTTCACCGCCCCTTCATGTTCACGCAGCCATCAACAAATTCTTTGCCAAAATATCAAAACTGTACCCGTTCATAAATGAACATTCAACACTTAATACCAAAAGCTAAATTCTGCTATAGAAAACTAATATCCTACCCACACTAACTTATGCTTGACCAGTGTGGGGAAACGCATTTCCTACCACCATTCAAAAAATTCAAATTGTCCAAAATAAAGTGCTTAAGAAGTCAATTAAAGCTCCATGGTTTATACCGAACCATCAAATTCACAGAGAACTCGTAAACGTTACCGTGCTAGAACAAATTAACAAATAATGTTTATTCTTCCCTGCCCTCTTCTCACCCCGCTCTGAAATTCCATCTAGGCAGAACAACCCAAGTCGAATCAAATCCACATTTCCCGAAGAAATGCTTAGCCCTCCCTAAACTAATAATATCATGGAGAAACTTTGCCTTTTCCCTACTTATTGCGCGACAGGGCATTCCTAACAGTTTATCCCTCCAAATCAAGATTAAAATTCAATAGCATCTAAAAGAAAACTATTTACCTAAATAAGTCAGAGCATTTTAACCTCAATTTGACAAGGAATGCCCAAATCCCAAAAACGTCAGTAGCTAAAACTGAAATCTCTCGAAAAACCTGAAGTCAAACGAGAAGAAATGAATTAAAATTTAAAAACTTCCCCGCCCTGCCGTTCTCGAGCTACAGGCCGCGTTGGGCTGCGCGCGCGCCGCTGGGAGTGCGTGGCGTGGCGTGGGCGGGGCGAGGCGCGCGCCGCCGCTGCACCGGTGGGCGGCACGCGACGGGGCGCGGTGGGGCGCGCGCATAATATATGGGTCGTGAGATTAACCCGAGCCGCGCCACCGGCAAAGGTGGCTCAGAGCATCAACTGCAGTGCTTCTGATCGGGAGTTCCACTCCTGACGGTGGCAGGATCTTCGACGTAGCTATCATTTCCTAGAGGAGAATTCTAGTGGCTATCTGCTCTCATCGGTACTTTCCCGTGGTTTCTCCCATCAATACCAGGCGAATGCCGGACCCGTACTCTAACCAACAGGTCACGGACAGCGCGCGATCTTTCCTCCCCCTTCCTTGTCCTAATTTAACCCTTTACTTACATTCTTACACTTACATGCACTACACTACCACCTACGCCGGGAGACACGGTCTAGAGCTTAGCGCTTGTCCGGACGGGATCTGTGCCCCTCTGGTGGGAGATACTTGATTGGGGAAATTCCCCACAATTCGATGTAGGTCGGCCCCGGGTCTTGGCAGCCATCAGAGGAAGATCAGCCGCATCTCCCGCCATAAACAATACACTACACTTACGGGACTAATGGCCGTATCCGTTGACGCGCCCGCAATCACTAATCAATGAATCGGAGCCCGCGCTGAGCTGCGCGGCCGGGCCGGGGCGGCGTCGCCGCGGCGCTGGCAGGCGCAGGCGCTGGCGGGGAGGCCTTGGCGTTGGCCTTGGCGCGCGGCGGCCGGCCCGCGGGCAGGCCAACGGGCCCCGCCCGCCCGCCCGGGGACCCGGGCGCCCGCGCCCCGCCGCGCCGCGCCGCGCCGCGCCGCCCTCGGGCGGGGCCGCCCCCGCCGCGCCCGGTGGGCGTCTCCCGAATAAGAAGAGCTCGCGCCCGGGCGAGAGGTTGGCGAGGATCAGGGTCGCGCGCGGAAATTCGCCGCTTGGACCCCGGGCCCACGCGACGCCACGCGGGACTGGATTTTGTACGCGTGCTCAGCCAAGGCGTATCACATTGCTCTGCAGTCTCTTCCCTAAAGGAAATGGAAGTTAATCGGGGCAAGGTTTGGATTGTGTAGTCAGCTAGCTATTGACGAGTGATTTCCCACGCGTCAACGTCTAGGGTCATTAATCCTGTAAGTGTAGTACATGCATTTTTTTAGTGACGTGACTGTGACTTTCCCCTGCTAATGGCGAGATCCGGCGCCCACCTATCGTCGGCGAGCATGGTTTTCCCTAACAGGTATCTCCCGCCAGCGGGGCACCTTCCCAGTCGAGACAAGCTCTAAGCTCCCGACTGGTCTCCCGGCATAAGTGGTTGTGTAGTGAATGTCTGTGTAAGCGCGTGTAAGTATGCGGTAGGATAGAAAAAGGAATGGGAAGGAAAGATCGCGCGGACTGTGGCCTATTTGGTATGGTTCTGCTCCGGCATTCACCTGGTATTCATCAAACAAATTATGCAAAACTTCAGAGTGCATGCATTGCATTGCATGCATCGGCGCCCCGCCGCGCCCGCACTATGCAGCAATCAGAGCAGTCGGCCGCTAGAATTCTCCTCCATACTGCGACTGAACTCGACCTAAGTGAGTAGCTGGTGTCCAAAGTCCTGCCACTGTCGGGTCTCGAATCCTAGGACCTCCCGGACAGAGGTACAGCAGTGACATCAGTTGATGCTCTGAATCTCCTCTCCCTGTTAGTCAGTTCGCAATAAAGTACACAAGTCATTATAATCTGACTCATTTTCTGTAATTTAATGGAGCTCCTTTGACAGACCAGTGTCAAATTACATATTATGCGCGCAAATTTTCTTCAATCCCGGAATCTCTTTCCCAACTCCTTTACCACAATTAGTTGGATTAACGATAAAAATAGCAAAGAGCGTTGTTGATGAAATCTGATTTCTAAAAATGTTCAGTCCAGAGTATTACCAGCTATTTTGTATACGAATATTTTGATACATTAGTTCTTCCGTCGGAATAAACAATCCCCTAATCCTCTCGTATCTAGCAAAATGAGGCCTCATGAAAAGTACGGGGATAATACCTACTTATTTTTATTATGTATCTTAATATAAGATGTTGGCAATGTATGTGTGTGCATGTGACTGTGTGCGTGTGCGTGCATGTGAATTCTCATCAAAAAAATGTTTGAGCATGTACCAGGGTAATTGCTCTCCAATTTCGCTTGAAAAATGCTGAGCTGCTGAGAAAAAACATAACGCCTTTCGCGATCTCTGAAATTTAGCCCAAATTTGGTTACACTGCAGAGTTTGTTGCTATAAACGATGCAAACAGCAGTACATCTAGGTAGGGGACTGTTGGTGGGCGACTCCGAGTAGGATTAGCAGAGAGGTTGGGACTGGTCGAGTGGAGGGGACGGAAGGGTTGCTCAGATCATCAAATGAAGTCATTTTAGTGCCTCTGGCCTGGAGGTCCTAGGTTCGGGACCTGACGGTGACAGAATTGTCAAAAAATGCTACACAGCTAGGTCCAATTTAGTCCTGTCTGGAGTCTAATGGCCGACTGCTCTGATCGGTAGTTTTACGAGGTTTCTCCGATTAACCAACGAATGCCGGAGCAGTACCGTAACAAACGGGCCACGGACCTCGTGTAGTCTTTCTTCTTCCTTGTCCCAATCTCACCCCTTACTTACCTCACACTAACATGCACTACACTACCACAGACGCCGGGAAACCAGTCGGGAACTTATAGTTTATCCCAGTGGGTGGGAGATTCCTGGTAGATGAAAACCCCGTTAGCTAGCAAGTAGGTCGGCGCCGGATCTCACCATCCAGCTCGGGAAGATCACCGAAACTTCCCGATGAAAAACATGCTCTACACTTAAGGAAATAGTGAACTTAGCAGTTAAAGAGCCAGGAATCAATCAAGCATTCGAGAGAATGGGACGGTCAGAGAGTGGAGTAGGTAGTTGGGTCGAGAAAAGCGGAGGAGATCGCTGTAGTGGGCTGGGTGACCAGTGCGTCCGGACCGATAAAAACTCAGAAAACCCTAGTAATGGCAGGTTATCGGCAAGTGGATCATACAAATGGTAAATACAATTTTTTCTTATTCGTGAATTTGGTCAAGAGCTGGCAAGAGTCAGAATGAAGCTTAATCCATATAACCCTCCAAAATTATACAAGGCGATATCATTAAAGTATTTGAATATGGCCAGAAATTACGGAATTACAAAATATAAGTGGCAAAACAACAACAAATACGATATTTTAATGTTTATTCAGAAATGAGAATCCATATTTCTTATTAGAAATCTGACTGCAGTCGTTTAAAATTCATAAAAAAATAACATGAAGTCTTATCATAATTACTCTCACATATTGTTTTCGTTTTCGCTGGAATGGATTTTTGATGAACGGCAGTTTAGGTGCAGTTTGAACATAACATTTTAATCCTATTGATGTCAATTTTTGACGATTTCTTACCCAAAAAGGTTAATTATGTGGATATATTACATTGAAGGGGAGTATACGGTCCGCAGTATAAATGATAATTTCATGAGCTGGAGAGCATAAATATATTTTACACATGAGAAAATGTTGGTAATTATGTAATGTACTGTAATAACGTAAAGTCCATACTCTGCGTCATGTTCCTCATTATCTTAAAGGAATCAGTTCATCTGACTTCCCTAATATCCATTATTTAAACTAGCATTTACTTTCAATTATTACCTGCCACTTCAATGGCAGTCCATTGGTTTACTATACTTCACTTCTTTGTACATATCGTCAACAATCACCTGCCCCGCCGCAATTTTCATCCTTTCCCGAGACTGTGATTGTTGCAATTGTTCGATCATCACGAGATCATCAAGAGAACAACCTATAGGAGGATTGAACGCAAGAACAACGCATTGAGAATCGCATACTGGCACCGCAAGAGACCTTTTGGAGAAGTTGTTGCTGCGAAAGTGCGCCATCTCTCACTTTCTGGAATTGAGTAATGGATGGACCTAGTCTGCCAAGTACCTTCGTTAGCCAACGTTTACAAACTGTGAACTTGCCAGCATACCAGAGCCTCCTTCAAGATGATTTTTACCTCCGTGTTCATTCATCGGCATGACAAACTATCTTGTTGATATGTTACTATTTATCTATCTTGGATGTTATGGCGACAATAATTTTTTTGGCTAAAATTTGAAAACGTTATTTCAAATTATTATTCAATATTATAATACTCAATTCAAAAGCAATCCGCAACGTACAAGACTTGCTATCTCAAAATAAATTTTAAAATTCGAGCCGTATTATCAAAAATACCCGTGAGGGGCAAGTTAATTTCAAGAAGGAAAAGTATTTGTTTAATTTACCGGTAGTGGGAACATCACTCTAAAACATCTATCAAGACTATCTCGATGGTAGTCTTCTGAACTCCCCAACTCACGTGTTCACTGAATGTACATAAGAGAATAGGAACGAGGGCAACGATATGAAAGGCTGTTCTATTCTTTACTCATTTGGTATCCTAGCATTCGATGCAACATGAAGCTGATGTTTAAAATCCTCTTTAATCGGGCTTGATTGAAGAAATTTCCTCTCCTTCAGTTAATTACCCGCGAGCCCGTTTGCTAAACGCAGTTGGCCCTACATAACCCTCACTAAATCACGATCCACTATTACTTATTTCCGCTCCACCATCGTCGTTCATCGTTCCGATCCACGAGTAGCACCGCACAACGTAAATATCTCACACCAGACTCTGCGGTATATTCCCCCTGGATCCGCTTATATTTACGCGACTTTAGCGATCCACGAGCAAAACCGCCGGCAAACTCCGCAGTAGAGTTGCACGCCGTTTGTGGCGCGGCGAGATCCAGGCGGAGGTTAATGAGAGAATAGGTCAGCGGCGCCGATTTGACCTCCGCGCGGGGTCAGGCACGGTGAGCGGCGGGCAACGGAGGCGGCGGCGGCGGGCGAGAGAGCGGGCCGCGGCCGGAGGCGCGAAACCTTGCACAGATGGGCGCCTTCGCTGGCACAGGTGGAGCGGAGGCGTGCTTGGTTCTGGTCTCAAAAATTTAGTAATTAAACAAGTGAATAAAATGTTTAAATTTAAAAAATAAATACATTAGGAAATTAAAAAATTAAAAACCAGAAGAAAAAAAAAGGAAATTATTAAAAAATACTTAAAAATAATAATTATCATTAATAAAAATACAAAATGAAAATACTTAAAATTCTTAAAATAATTAAAAATACTTAAATTAATTGTGCATGTACTTGGCATGTTGAGATCAAAGTAATCTGATCTGGTCTGGACTCTATTTGTATTTATTACCTGCGTCTGGTGGTAAGGGAGTCATTTGTCGAGCACGACGTATTACCATCATTGTAACCAACCTATTTGGCCTCCCTGAACTTTTTCCGCCACATAGCTGTAGAAACCGAGACATTATGTATTAGAAAACGATAGCTTTACATTTGCCCCCGGGCGGGAATCAAACCCGGGACCGCCTATCAGAAAGCTATCATGTTGTCCTTAAGCCATCCAAGGGGCATTTAAAAATACTTTAAAATATTTTAAAACGCTAGTAAGTAAATAAACTACTACTAAGTAATAGTAATATAATAGTAATAAGTAATATACTAGTAAGTAAGTTACTTATGTTGTGTGTAAATAGCGTTTGCATTTTCTTATTTTGTTTGTAAATGGTGTCACTATAAGGAAGTTCTCGAATTGGATAATTCTACCACTGTGTAACCCACCCAACAACCGGAGGCCATTGCTCTTTACGGGACTGTAACGTTCTGTAATAATAATAATAATAATAATAATAATAATAATAATAATAATAATAATAATAATAATAGTAATAGTAATAATATTAAAATGGAAGTAGAAATAAAATGAAGCAGCACCATGGAGATTGGCAAAGGAGGGGACAGTGGTTGAGACCGTGGTAGAGGTAGCAGAGGTGAAGGTGGGGTAGGGTGGGGAGCGGTTTGACGTTGTTGTCGGATCACAAGTAACCTTTGACTAGGATTACGGTTTGACTTACGAGCCATTTGCAAATTACTTATTTAATACAATGGGAGAAGAGATGTATTGTCAACTATAATGCAGCATTAGAAGAGGATTCTTGCAATTCTAAATATCTCCCGAGGCGATCGTATCACCTGTATCCTTATCTATGTCTAAGATGCAACCATGCATGTGAGTCTGCCACCGAGGTGCAGCAGAAATCCCGAGATGTTTTAGAAGAAATCCGCCAAATTGTTCCTGAAACACACTAAAACTTAGATTTTGAATAGAATGCCACTTTTCTGTTAATCGAAAACACTCTACTGCAGGTTGTAGCGAATTCTTAAATGATTTCAACTGTTTAAAGATTGAAATATGATAACTTTTTATTAAATTTCTGAGTTAGTAGTTTTTAGTATATTTCATAGTCATTTTAATGTTTTTGTGATTTGGGCGTAAAAATAACCGAACTCTTTATATGTTTATAGTTGTGGGGTTTATGCTCAGCTAAAATTACTTCTAACTTACAATCTAGTGTCAGAGTGAGGAAACTTTAGTGTACCTACTAATTTGTATTGAAGTGGGAACATACTTTGAAGAATGAATGTAGAGATTATTTGAATTCTTGTTGTGTAATTGGAATTTTTGTCAAACTTGAATTTAGAGAGGAAGGTTATTCTGGTTATGTTTACGTGGAAGTTCAGAATAGATAAGTCATCTCAGAATAGATAAGGTCATCTTAGTGATGGTTATCCAGCCGGGTACAATGCGACTGTGTAGCGCTGGCAGATGCCAGGCACTGAGCCTCCGCCGCAGCCTTGGAACGGATCGGGGAAGCCTTACCTCTCACCTTTTTGATATTATGAGATAACCGAGCGAATGCAAATCTCAGCTTAGGAAGTTATGAGGCTCGCCAGGAATAAAGGTCTACCTTCCTTTTACGAAAGGCAGATGAAAACAGCAGATATGACGCTATTACTTAATTGTATATTTTGAATAAAATCGATTTGATCTTTTAATAATACTGAGGTAATCGTGCACGTTTTGTGCTAACAGTCACGACATACAATCGTGAGTGTGTAATATATACCGTTTTGAAAGAGACACCAACGCTGAGAAATATGGGCGTTGATCTCTGGAAACACATCTCTCAAAACATTGTCTCTAATTAATGTTTTCTCATGATCCCACCGGGAGCGGTAGCTGGTAGTGCATCACTTGATGTTAATAATTAGACAGAACTTAATAATTAAATATGTAATACTGTCACTTTATTTCAATAAAATCAATTTGTTATTTCAATTTAATCCCCGAATATTTTGGAAGATAATGTTGTTTTTTCAGAAACAGTTCACTTAGCTACTTGAGAAACGGAATATATGAGTAATATTCCGTAAATATGTTATGAGTAAAATTAGTCAGCACTAGTAATATAGAATCGGAAAAGAAAGAGCCAACCAAAACCGGTAGCGGAAAGTCCAAAGGCAAGTGTAAACGCCTTGCGCTCAAGCGTGGCAGAGGCTGGGAGGGGGTGATCCCGGCAAGGTGCATGAAATTTACATGCTGCAACTCGGTATCGATGACTTAGTGATTCCTGTCAGATTGAAATTCGTCGGCCGACTGCTCTAATCAGTGGTTTCCCTGGGCACGTCAAGGCGAATCCTGGAGAAACGACTTGTATACAAGAAGCTTGGACCGCGCACAATATTTCCTTCTCGTTCTTTTATCATCGTATGATCTCCCCTAATTCGAACTGACTTGATGGGGGAGCATATTCCATGGTAACACACCCCATAACCTAACCAGCATATGCTGGCGGCGAAGACGTCGGGACATCACAATTGCGCCGGAATAAGGAAAAAAGAAAAGGCTCCAGAATGAGCCAAATTTAAACTTCCTAACGAACATCTTAATGAAATCTGTTCCTTAAAGACAGATTTTGAAATAAGGTCATGTACAGTTTTTCGAAAATTTTAGGGTTTTTTTACGTAATTTCGCATAATATTTCATAGGCATTTGCAATATCGCGAGAAAGTACGTGCTGTTGTAGTACCACTTGTTTCAAACATACGTTGAAGAAACGTTGCAAGGAAAACACTAACTTTTTCACTAACCTTTTCAAATGTTGATAATTTTACGTCTTTCTAAATTTTTTATTATTATTATTATTATTATTATTATTATTATTCCCGGTCGAGACAAAAATATAGTTGTAGCTTTCCTGTAAAATCCTCCTAGTTGCTATAGCTGTGTGACGAAGAAAAGCTCAAGCAGGCGTATCTTGGGATTACGGTGAAGAGAATACGTGATGTTCACCTCATGTCACTCTTACCCCCACGCATGGGAATTTAACTAGGCCCAGGCAAAGGGGACACCGATTGCTGACCGGCGAAGTCAGATTATCGACCCAATAACGTCAAATACATACATTATTATTATTATTATTATTATTATTATTATTATTATTATTATTATTATTATTATTACAGTTGTTTTAACTTTCAACTATTTATCTTAGAAATGCTGGGATGGAGTTATGATATTCAAGAAAAAGTGCGCAAATATTCTTCTCCCCCATACGTCATATACAGTTTTTACTGTTTTGTAACCTATAAACCAAACCTCGTTGGCGCCATTGGGGAGCCGAGACGTCTGCACTGGGGAGTGCACCTCCCAGCGGTCAACCGCGACCCTCCGGAGAGAGGTTTGTCTTGGGCCGTGCGGACACGACTCATCGCGAGCCGCTCCGGAGCCTGCGCGCGGCGCAGACGGACGACCTCGGCGACGGCGGTCGCGCGCAGACGGCGGTGATGAAGCGCCACTCGCTGCGCGCGCAGCAAGAGAAGTGGGATCACCGCGCAGCAATGTGTTGCATGCGGAGTTGCATTCCGTTGCCAGCGGAATATTTCAGCTGGGTTTCGCTCACTTGTTGGACATGTCACGCTAACGGGAATTTTGCATTCGCGACATCGCGATATGGCAGCGTCTCTTGGTCTTGGGGTCGCTGGGTCTTGAGTGCAGCCTGTTTGAGAAATGAAGGGGAGGATGCTTATTACTTATGTCTGGGTTACGTACTAATTTGACCAAATCAATGAATGCACTCACTCGAAAATGGATGAAGGTTTAAAGTCAAATAAAGAACTAATTATAACTTCTTTGTCAACAATATAATATTCATATTGTTGGAAAAAACAACACCTATGATTACGACAAATGACTAATAACCCAATATGTGTAAAGTGTTTTTGAGTTGAAACATTTTTTTCCACAAATGATATTTACGACCAATATTTGGTTAATTGACAAATATTGAGCATGGATTGATAGGAGAAAATGGCAGACAAGAAGATTCGCTCTAACTGGTTTTACCTAAGACAACTACATTTCCTTAATTAATTGAAACCAAAGTTAATTTTTACGAGCTTATTTTCATTATCTAGATTTTGGTATTCATTGTTACATTATACGACAGCATTTCAAAACATTTCTAAAGACAATAAGATAGATGCGTTTCTTTCCATTTTCGTCGGATACATTCATGTCAAAGAGCATATTATGATGATAAGGATTGATATGATTAGGATATGTATCAGTTCACGTTCGTGAATAAATATAAATACTGCAAAACGGTCTTAGTAAATGACTTGGTTTATACTTAAGTTGTACTACCATGTATGAATTTGTTCATCGCAGGAAATAAATATACGATAAAACATAAATTTTGAACGCCCACAATGGGTTACGAAAACATGGTGCGTTTTCTATAGAATTCGTGATTTGAAATAATTGTTTTGAAAATTATACGTACTTCACCTAAACAATCGAATGCAAACTGTACGAAAAGGACAAATGCTGTAATCTTCAAGGTTATTTCACCTCAACCATTCCTCTTCTCTTATATCTCTATTACAAGACGTATTTCTTCTCGTTCTTATCGGTTTACCAAAGTCGACGTCATTGACATTCTTCTTCTAGAGTTTTCGTCCATGAATGTGTTGTAAAGCTTTGGTTGTTAATTATTATAGGAAATTACTAAGAAGAATTGAGGTTCTTTATAAAAACATTGCAACCAATCACACACTTTTTTCTTTTAAGCTTTGCGCTCTTATTCTTTCTTGTCCTTGAAAGCAATCTGTTCCATTTTTCAATATTGTTCACTTCTCTTAATCCTTTCCAAAACATGCTGACCAATCTGGTTTTGATTCTTTAATTTTTACCAACTCTGCGGAGAAAATGCGATTTTTATCGTGCATTTTATGCATTTGTTCCTGTACTTATTTTGAAGTTTTGAATCATCAGAGAATTCAAAACATCAAAGAAGAACAGGGCAAGCTACTTTTAATGAGAAAAGAGGCAGTATGGTGATACTTAAAATCTAAAGCTTTTAAAAGCACCTTCATTAATTCCCTAATTAATATTTAGCACATTGGAGTAGATTAACGTGCTTTGGAGAATATGTTTTTTACAACAGAATATTTGTGTTGTTAAACTGTGTTAAGACTGCAACAATGTAATTCTAGAATGTGAAGTTTTCGAGATCAGTCTGCTATTTATAATCAACATAATGTTATTGCTCTCTTGATAGCACGATGAATATATTACTTAGAGGGCAAAGTAATAAACGTATGGAATATTGTTATCAGGATTTACAGGATCAAGTTTTAGTTGAGCGAAATGACGATTTGTTGGAAACCAAAGACATCGGCCATAGTGTTCAGCGTGCTGATCATCAAAGGACTGATCAGCGCAGTGGAATTATTTTGCGTGCGCAACCTTAGCGAAACAGAAGTTAGATTGTACATGGGCATTGACATTCCGTTATAAGCGTTAGGAAAAAATCCGGCATGGAGGGAAATTCAGGAAAGAATGCATGAACCCCCCTACTTAGCACGTCACGACCATATTAGAAAACTACTTCCAAGGAAACTGAGAACTGATGTTGGAAAATACTATTTTGTAAATAGGACTATTGAGTCATGGAATAGCTTGCCTGCAGCAATAATAGAGACTTTTGCTAGAAACATCAACACTTTTAGGTTAAGATTAAATACTAATAATAGTGTAAGCGATAGGATCAGTAGTCTGTGAAGGGCCTCTTACACACACGTTTTCTTGAGCCTCGCAATAGCTTCCCCTACTCCTTTAATAACATATGTTGAATTCAGAATAGATGATAGCAACGAGTGTTGTTGACAAAATCCTATGACCAGAAATGTTTGCTCCATTGTAATAGAAACTATTTTGCAGTGAAAACCAACTACAGCTTTGATATATTAGTTCTGTCGTCAAAATAACCAAACCGTCTCCTCTCGCATCTAGCGAAGTGAGGGCTCAAGAAAACGTGCGCGGAATATATGTGATTATTGCACTATTACTGATGTACTTTTAAGATGACATCCACACGTGCGAAATTGTTGTGATTGCCTTAAATAAATCTTCAAAGTTGCAAGTAAATTTTATGTGGAGTCTGGCAACCCAGAGGTCAAGGAGATTTTTCAAGTTCTAAAATATTGGCTGGTTGATTACGATTAACTTATTGGCAACTGCCGTGCGCTGTATGGTTGCGCTAATCAAATGAGAATAATCGAAATATTCTGGAAGCTTTGATAGCTCAGATCGCCTTCATTCTATGGCCTAAAATATATACCTATTTAGGTCTAACAAATATTTCCTCCTTTCCTTCTTCTTCTTCTTCTTCTTCTTCTTCGATTCTTTAATTCATTGATTGATTAGTGATTCCGGGCGCGTCAACTACAGAGGTCATTAGTTCCGTAAGTGTAGTGCATGTAAGTGTAAGTGTGTGTGGGATGAGCATAGGCCAAGGAAGAAGAAGGAAAGATCGCACGCGGTTCGTGGCCCGTTTGTTAGGGTACTGCTCCGGCATTCGCCTGGTGTTGATCAGAGAAACCACGAAAAACTACCGATCAGTGCAGCCGGCCGCTAGAATTCTCTTCCAGACAACGACTCAATTCGACCAACCTGAAAAGCTAGTGTGGAAAATCCTGCCTGCCGCCTGAACCTAGGACCTCCCGGACAGAGGGACTGCAGTGGCATCAGTTGATACACTGAGCCACCGCTCTCGGTCCTCTTTTCGAAATCCCTCTTCCGCCCACTGCCGACGATGCTCCCATCCCTGCCCATACGCGCCTCCGCGTTTGCACGTCCCCACGCCTTGGCTTATCTGCGCGACCCCGGCTGGGCCGCCTGTTTACGAGCGCCCCGCGCCAATGTCTTCATTGGCGGCGGCGGCAGATTTAGAGCAGGCGGGCTGATAATCGCGCGCCAGGCCACCCGCTCCCCGCCCGCGCCCCGCCCAGCCCCGCCCGCGCCCCGCCCGCCCGCGCCCACTGCGCGTCCCCGGCCGCGGCGCGTCCGCTGCAATTTATCCTCGTAATTGCGTCGTCCATCAAGCGACGCTGGGCGGCCGACCGGCAGGAGGCAGGCGGCCGAGCGAGAGTGTGAGGGTGGGTGGGCGAGTGAGCGAGCGCCGGGGGGCGGGGACGGGGGGGGGGCGGCCGAGCGGGGAGAGCGGGAAAATGGACGAGGTGAGGGGGGTTGACGAGTGAGCGGGCAAACGGGCGACTGCGAGCGGGTGGAAGAGTGTGAGGATGGGTGGGCGAGTGAGCGGGCGACCGGGTGACTGCGAGCTGGTGGGGGAGGGGGGGGGGGGGCGGCGACAAATGGGCAGTCGTACGAGGAAAATTCGGGGGGGAGGCTGGGAGGGCACGTGTGAGTGCGGGAGGACGAGTATATGCGAGCGGTTGGGGGAAAAGATGAGCGAGTATGCGAGTGAATGGGAAAATGGGCGAGCATGCGAGCGAGGTTGCCAGTGGTCGGAGTAGTGGGCGACTAAGTCGGCGATTATGCGATCGGACGGGCGACTGTGCGAGAGGGCAGATTAGGGTGCCAGCTTGCATGCGAGTGTGTGGGTGGGCGGGTGTGTGTGCGAGCGGGCGGAGGGGGACGCAAGTATGCATACGTGTGGGCAGAGGGTGATAAGCGAGGGTTGATTGAGTGATTGATTGTAAGTGATTCCGGGCGCATCAACTACTAGGGTCATGTAAGTGTAGTGCATGTTTTCTCGAAAGCTGTTTGTGGTCTTTTCCCGCTGGATGGCGAGATCCGGCGCCGACCTACCGTCAGCTACCGTCAGGGTTTCCTCAACCAGCGGGGCATCGCCCCAGCTAAGACAAGCTCTGAGCTTCCGACCGGTCTCCCGGAATGTGTGGTTGAATAGTGCGTGTTAGTGTATGTGTGTGTAAGGGAAGAGGATTGGACAAGGAAGAGGAAGGAAAGAACGCGCGCTGTCCGGGGCCCGTTTGTTAGGGTATTGATCGGAGAAACCACGGAAATCTACCGATCAGAGCAGCCTGACGCTAGAATTCGCCTCCAGGCAGCGACTTTTCTCGACCTAGCTGACAAGCTAGCGTGTGTGTGTGTGTGTGAGGGGGTAGGATATAAGGTGACGAGCCCAGGGCGAAGGAAGGGTGGCATATTGAAATTGCGATCTGTGAAAGTGAATACCGAACTGCGATGGAGCTGGTGTCGGTCTTCTAGCTTTGGGTAGCAGCGTTGGCGAAAGGTGTTTTGACAGTCGTGTCGTTGACCGGGGGCCTCGGGAAAGGATGGGAATGGGGACCGGGGAAGTTGTGAGTAGACAGTGGCTTAGCGTATTAAGTATTCAGTGACAAGTAACCTATATTATTAGGTTATCCAGAAGATGATAACATACAGACACGGTCAAGACATTTCAACTCTTGTTATGCGAATCCTAAAAGAGGTTCAAGTTCAGAATAACTTGCTCCAAGAGGATAAAAAAGCTCTGATCATTAATCTGATACCAGTATTAGCTTTCTAGAGTTTACGTGAGGCTATAGACCATATGTATATACTGAACATTATAAATTATTGATCACCTACGTGCCTTGTAAATCGATCTACTACGATACCTCGGAAGCAAAGCCGTTTCCTTTGCAAGATGGATAACCGTGCAGTTCTAACCAGTGGCGTAGCGTAGTGGAAGCCGTAGGGGCGACCCGCCGCGGGCGGCACTTTTAGGGAGCGGCAAACTTTCACAATACATAATAATATATTGATTAATTTTGAGCCATTTCATTTCATATTTTTGTCACATCAACGATTCCAGCCGATTCAAATGAACACAGAATCTTTCATTACTTATTCTGTGACTTCTTTAAATGAATATATAATAATGACATCTTGCTCGTTGTAGCGACTGGCAAGACCGTCTGTACTGACTTGTAGGAATTACCCGTATTTTATTTTAAGCTTAAATCTGTTCTGAGTAATATTTAGCGAGAATGACTTAATGAATGAAATAAAGAATAGTGAGTTTTATTGACACATTCTTGATGACGAAACCAGAGATGCCAACTTGTTTTGTGAAAATGAATTGAGACAGAAGCTTTTTTTCTTTGATTGCTAAAATACCTGTAGAAATTCGTGAGAATTTTCAGCAGATACAGAATTTTGTATATAAATAGTAACAGTAACGTTCTCGTTCTAATTGGAGGTCGATTTATATTTTACATTCAATTCGCTAATAACTTAATCTTGTCGATCGTCGAGGTATAATCATAACTGTTCTATTCCTGTTATATCAATGTAAGTGGCATATGTGTAAGAATGTTTGTAATAAATGCGATTATTATATTGTAAAACACATATACATGCTTTTTTATTTGTAATATATACAGTATAGTACAGTAATGATGATTGTTCTTACCGAAAAGTAATTTATAATTACTGTATATTTTAGTGTTTTAAATTGAAATACACAAATAAGGGAGAGGCAAAATTTTCCTCCACTCCAGCCGGTAGTCACCCAGGTTCCACCACTGGTGCTAGCGTTCCAATTCAACCATTGTCTGGAGGAGAACTCTAGCGTCTGGTTGTCCTGGTGCGTTCTTTTCCGTTGTTCTCCGATCAGTACTCAAACATTGTTTCTACGATCAAAAACCAAGCCGGAGCAGTAACCAAACAAATGGACCACAGACCGCGATTTTTCCGTCCTTATTTTTGTTCTCTCCTTTCCCCTCACACATGCACAACTGTAAGACACATGTCGGGAGACCTGTCGGAAACTTAAGAGTTTGTTCCGGGTGGTGCGGTGCCTCGCCGTGCAAGATTCCTAAAAGTTAAATCTTCGCGAGCCTGTGTGTAGGTCATCGCCGGCTCTCCTGTTCCATCGGCGAGGAACAACGCCACCTCCCGAAATATAACATGCACTACACTTAAGTTTGTAGTAAGTGACATGGCTAAGTAATTGACAAGTCCGGAATTGAATGCTCATTAATTCACTCATCTTTTCTTGCTAGAATACTCATTGTTGACGGTTGATTCGAATGTAAATAACAAATTAGTAAAATTAATAGATTTGACGAGCAGTTTAGTAGATATGAATGATTGTCAAATTTTTAGTAAAGTAAAATGTTGAATGTGATAGAAATAGTAGTTATAGAAATCGGTTGAGCTCTCAATGTTAATGCTTCTTTTTATGTGCATTTACACACAAACCAGAATTTTAGTGTCATTTTAATTATGTTTGAGGAAAAGAAGAAAATAAGTTCAACTCCACCCTGACCCCTCGAGAAAGTAAATCTTGTGGAATCTTGAGATGTAGATGGAGTGGCAATTTTTAGGACAAACCAACGGAGAGTTTGTAACAACGTGGAATTTTCAGTGACAAAGCCCGGACAAGGTTTAGAGTTTTACTAATGATGAATGAATGGTTAAGCAGAAGATTGAACATTTTTCATTACAGAAGCATAAAAAGATAGGAAGAAACAAATGGTACATAGTCTCCTAATACTGAGAGCATAGAGTCCACTAGCATCGTATAACATTGTTTTGTCAGTTACGTTTAAGTCCTGATAAGTTAAGTTTATAATTGTCATTTTATCGTATAAACATTTATTTCTTTGCTATTATTATTGCTAAATATTCACACGGTCGTTTGGTAGAATGACTGCTTGCATACTTTTTCATTGGATGGTCGCTTTATAAGCAATAGAAGCTTAACGCAAGTTCTATAATGCTATTTATTTGTGTGATTATTATTAGCAGCTGAAAAATAGAATTTGATATATTTTACTAGTCGTCAAATCTTTGTAAATAATAACTGTTTTTGTTTTGGAAAATCTATATCTATATATATCTTCTAACGACACAAGAGCGTCGCGTTAGAGTGCGATAATCTCTGAATGTACTGGATCAATTTCGATGAAACTTATGTGCTAGATTCATTTGAAGGTTGGGAGTGCTATTCGTTATGATTTGCAAACATAAACCTTAATATGTTCTCAAAATAATTACTTTTCTGCACTTTTTTCGCCTAGCATTACGTCACAGATTCAAGAGTGCATCAATGTGCATTAGTTTAGCTGCGAGCCACCACAAAGAGACGACTAAATTCTATGATTGAGTTAACTAATGTACAACTGTTGTTTACTGTTTGTTTATTGTTACGAATGCATTCAAATATTTAAACCGGAATTTTCATATTTAAGAACGATTATGACACATTTTCTTCACTCTATTTATCAAGAAAACTTAGTCCAATCATATTCATCAAGAATGTAGTCCAACGTGAATTTATTGAATGTACGAGAGAGAAGTGTACTTATCCATATATGAAATGTTTGGAAAACGACATTTTGCTGATGAATGTTTGATATTGTCGTAAAAAGTTATGAGTGCACACATGTTTTCTGCATTACATAGTTATTGGTTTAGTTGTAATACATTAAGTATGATTATTACAAATTTGCGTTGATATTCTGTAGCCAGCCGCCGACCCGGAGACTACCCCCACGACGCTGCTGCCACTGAAGATGTCCACCGCAGACGTGAACGAAACGTTTGGCTCTTCAATGCCAACTGGACTGGAAATTTCACTCATATGCTTTAATATAGTGGAGAAATCTTGTCATTGAGTGGTGAAGGAACGATATTTAAATTGATGAAAGTTCGGCAAGAAGTATAATGAAACTAAAAGTGTAATGAGAAACGAACGGAATCGAATGTGTGTCACAACTGTTTTCAAGGTCGTTTAAAATAGAACAAATGAGATTTTTGGATAACAGAAAAATTTTGGTGACGCCGGGTTTAACTGTGTGATCTCCGATGTTTGGAGAAATAATTGTCCAACTGGCGCCTTTCCCTCAGCGACTATTTATCAAGGGCCCTAAAACTCGAACTCAAAATCAATTAAAAGCACATTTCTTATATTTATATTTTAATTGTATCAGCATGGGGTCAGAAATCAATTTTAAAATTATCTTTAGAAATAGGCGAGAAGAAAAAAAATATAAAAAAGTGAAGTACATGTGTGTTATTTTTTGTTTAGATTTGTTTATTATTTTTAGTTATAAAATGAGTGAAGTTTTGGGGGCAGAAATCCCATTTTAAATATATAAACATTTGTTAGTGAGGAAGTGAGTGAGAAAGAAATGGTATTTCCAGATGGGAGCAAGGCAGAGAGAGGTTGGGCAAGACATAGCGGGGATACAATAGAATAGATACAAGTAACCTTCGTGGAAGGGTGGTAATAGATGGAATACCTATTCCTAACTAAAATATTATTGTGATTAATACCCCGTCAACGCGGGTTACTTCAGCTAGTTACAGATAAATTCACAACCACCCTTGTCTCTTGTGCAATAACCATTAATTTCCGAAGAATAAATAATATTATCGTAGGTAATTTTATTGTTGGTTTTGATTGTAATTCAAAAAAATTAATTTTTTCCATAAATATTATTAAATCGCAATGTTTCCTTCCTATTTTAACATGAAATACTTTAATTTTAAAATCATTAAAATTATGCAGAGACGAAAACGCACAAGATGCGTTATTTCTTTTCTTTTGTACAAGTTCATGTCTTATCATTCAATTATAACCAATAGATCTCCGTATAAGATTTCCGCATGATTTTGATGCGATAAAAATTTTTTCTAATCCTCTTAAAATTATAGTGCTAATTCGAACATCTATAAGACCAATGAATTCTAAATTATATTATGCGAGTTCGCATCATTACAACCAACCATTAAAAACTTTACAACAATAGAAGGAGTTTTAGCTCTACCAATGCTTCTTAAAGTAAAAGTATTTATCTTCTTATTTCAGAAATAAATACGTGCTTAAATTGTGAGAGTCAGTCTGCCCGAGAAATTTCGTAAAACACCATACGTTAACCGAGAATTTCTAAACAAGGTATCCTACCCATCTGTTATCGTGTATCCTTATTTATAGATAATTAATCGGTGCAACTAGATAGCTGACCACTCTGTTTCACTTAATTTGAAATGAAATGTCCAAAAGTTTGAGTAATGTCCTGATTACTTCCACTCATTAAATGAGTGTAAGAAAATTCTTCAAGATAAAATAATTGAAGTAAAACATAATACTTACCTTCTAGAGCATTACTGGTATTTTAGATTTACTACACATTTGGAACGCCTTTTTAACATATCTTATTTGATAAAATTGTCCAAACAATTTTATTTTAGAGAAACTAGTCTTATGCGACTATAATTCAGCCACCAAAGGACCAGAATTGGCTTATTATTTTTTCACTGCATTGCAAGAAAGAAAAAAACTGTTTAGAAACGTTTTCAAAGTTCAAGAAGGATGGGGAGTCCGGGAGCGCTGGCAGTGAGTGGGGAGGAAGCAGAGATTGATTGATTAGTGATTCCGAGCACGTCAACTGCTATGGTCATTAGTCCCGCATTTATAGTGCACGTTTTCATCGCGGGAAGTGGCGGTGATCTTCCCCCGTTGGACGGCGAGATCCGGTACCGCATCGCCCCAGCCAGGGGAAGCTCTATGCTCCCGACAAGTGTGTAGTGTAAGTGTGTAGAAGTAAGGGGCGAAGATAGGACAAGAGAGAGGAAGGAAAGATCGCACGCGGTCCGTGGCCCGTTTGGTAGGGTACTGCTCCGGCATTCGCCTGGTGTTGATCGGAGCAACCACGGGAAACTCGGTAGATCGGAGCAGCAGGCCGCAGGGGGCTAGACTTCTCCTCCAGGCAGCGAGGTAGCGGGAGTGGGTCGGGGTAAGGAAGGGGGCCGAGGTGGGGCGGGGGCGGTGCGAGACGAACCGGCGTGCACACGTCGAGCGCCTCCGAGCCTCGTTTCCTTAGTCGCCGCCGCAGACGCCGCCATCGCATTATTTAAGATGGCAGACTTTTGGCGACCTGCCCTGGGAATATTGCAGTCTAGAAGCAAAGGTCAGCAGTTTATGAGGACGGCTGCCATTAGTGTCAGCTTATGAATTCGAAAAGCGGAAAGCTGATGGAGTTTGGCTCCGTAATGAAAATGCAAGTCTTCCATTTTCAGCCCAACCAGAGAAGGAAAAAAGGAAAACTGTGCATGTCTGACGGCTATGAATAAAGGAATATTAATATTGCTTTAATTAGGTGTCGTTAAGCGAACGTATGAATACATCGATCGGCTCTACCCAAACTATGAGATCGTTCGGCAATATTTTATTTCGGCAGATTCTGTATTCATATTTTTTGATAAAAACACGGCTTGTGTGTCTTTTTGATCCGGTCGTAAATTGAATTTAACATAGCGAACAGGTCACGCCATAATTAATATGCTGGATCTGTTCCTATTCGACTCGTAATATTTCACTTCGCAAACGCCACATGTGTCTTCTGTCCGGGGCTCCGCTGCTCCCATTTATTCGGTCGAGAACAACGTTCCAGCACGTGCTCTCTTTCATCTTCCTTCCGTCGGCACGTGCGTTTCGAACCACGATACGGTTCGAATTCTCTCGAATCTGAAATGCGTTAATTTTGCTAAAGATGGAGATATGTGTAGAATGCGTTAATTGAGGAATTATAATCAGTGGCACATCCAAAGGAGATTGGGGTGTCATGGGGCTCCCTCCACCCCATCCCTCGAAGCTAATGGGTTTTTACTTATTTTCTATTCTAAATAAAGTCATTTAATATTCAGTATAATTCAATGCCATTATAAATATTAACTATAGGTCAACCAAATATATATATATATATATATATATATATATATATATATATATATACATATATATTATATTCAACATAAATGAAAACTTCTTTATAACAAAATATGTCGGCTAGGACTACCCCTCCCCCCAGAAAAACCCTGGGTCCGCGTCAGAAAATAACGATTAATTTCTACTACCGAACCATATCGAAACCATGCATTTCTGATCCTTTACTTGAATAAGCTTAATATTTGAAAATTATTTAACCTTTTACTTTATTTTTTTCTAGATAATTATGCCAGGAAAAATAATTTTTTAAACCCAATAGATAATTAATTTAATACTTCACACGATGTTTATTACAGGAGAGATGTAAAATTACTGTCTCAGAAAAAACCTATACTGAAAAATATTTGAAAGAATTATTGGATCCTCTTCTGCTTAATATGATATTTTTGTGCAATCAATCAATTTTAATAATAATATTTTGCATTTTTAATTAATCAACTGAGGCGTGAGAATGAATAAATATGCGATTTTCAGTCCCGTCGATATAAAGGGGGCTTTAGTCACATTTACATCACAAATATTAATTGAACTATTATCAGTTATCTCTCTTCCTTTCAGTGTATTACGAGTATTGAAATGTGAGTAAATTTCAAAACGAAAATAAACTAAATGCATTACCAATGATCTCGCAAAGTAAAACCCAATACAGTTCATGTACTTTATTACTATTTTGTTACTTTCCATTGTATTTATTGCTGAAAATCGAAACTTCATTTAACCTGTTTAAAATTAAGTCATTCTAAAGTATAATGGGGATCTTCTCACTTGCTATCATAATATACATCGTCCAAATATTCAAACTACTCCACAAACGTCAATTTTCGAATAATGAGGTAATTTTAATCGTAATACGTAACACTTGCTTTTCCAGCTCGGTCCGTTTCTACATTACCATTTTTGTCTTAAACGACTCGAGAACTCACATCTCACAAACCAATGGTCCCCAAAAGTATACAAACACGAACTCCCGGCCCGGTGGAATCGGTGAAAAGAGACCAGTAAAATGCATCCTCGGCCAGAACTGGCTCTTTAAGTTATTTCGCTGGGCGCAGGCAACCCAGATCGGGTGAGCGGCGCCGCTGGGCAGTTGGCACGCTGCCGCGAACTGCAGCGTGGCGCAGGCGGCAGGGGCGCCGGCGATGAGATCCAATAGGCAGAGACGCTCGTGGAGACTGCGATGAAGATGGGAAACGAAGAAGACCACGGAGCTCATGCTGATGTAAATGGCAGGACTGGTGGGCGGGATTTGGGGATTTCAGGGTTCTTTGCCAGCTGAAAGGTGCGTCCACAAGAGGGAAAAGGACGCAGGATTATTAAATTTCTAAAATACCTCAGAGTATTTCGGCTTATAGCGTCTTTTAGTGCTGGTAGGTAATGCGGAAAAGAAATGAAATATAAACATTTAATTCGGTGGCACCTGGGTAAATTGAATAGCAATTTCTCAAATTTCTTGATATCCCGGATTTGTGTAATATATCGAAATTATTGCAGACCCAGTTTCCAATAGAGAGTATACATTGAATTTCATCGTGTACTGTATTTGTGATTTTTTTCATTACCGATTTTTTCTTTCAGTAGTTTTGTACACCAATGATACACGTACACGGTCTCCAATTGAGGTGCGTATTCAGCGATGGAGGAGTGAGTAGCATGCGACTGGTGAATGGAAACGCGTGTAGGCGTCGCTGAGCAGGCGAGAGAGAAGAGGAGGGGTTCGCGCCCAACCTCCTCGGACTGGCAGACACACCCCCCCCCCCCTCATCACCCTCCCGCCACTTACCTACTTGCTGCACACACACATACACAACCACAACACATCTTTCCTATTCTGCCTCACACCATTCCACCATGCCCGTGTTCCTCTCCCCTCCTCCCCCCTCACCCACTCCCCCCTCCCTCCCGCGCACTAACTCCCTCCGCTTCCGCCGCACTTCATCCACCACCGACCCAACCATCCTCCCTTCCTTCAGTCCCATTGCCCGTCTCCCTCTCACTCCATGATCACCCTCTGTCACGGTTCAGGCTCAAGCACTCCCCCATCCCATACTTATTCCTCCTGACATCCGCACCTCACCTACTCGATGACGCCCCTTTTCCTGCTATCCCCTTCGTCCGATGTCCACTTCCCTCTTCGCCGACTCTACCCCGTCCGCCCCACTCACACTCACCCTCTCCCTTCACCCCTACACACTCACCATCTCTTACACCGCACATCATTCACCACCCCATCTCCACCCTCCCCATTCTGCACTCCTATTCTTCCTTAGCCCCATCCTCATGCCGACACGAGGGAGAGGTGGCTCAGGGAATCAACTGTCACAGCAGTGCCTCTGACCGGAGGATCCTAGTTTCGACGTGACAGAGTGGCAGGGTCTTGTCGGTAGCTTGTCAACTAGGTCGATTCAGCCGCTGTGTGAAGGAGAAGTTTAGTGAGCGGCTAATCTTATCGTTAGATTTCCTGGTTTCTCCGATCAACATCAGGTAAATCCAGTCGGGAGTCTAGCCGGGAGCTTCGAGCTTCTTCCTGCTAGGGCGGTGCCCCATTAGGGGGAGGGAGATACCGGGTGGAGGGAAAACACTGCTAGCAAACGTGTTGGTCGGCACCGAATCTCAACGTTCATTGGAAGATCACTGCCACCTCCCTAGGAAAAATCATGCACTACACTTACTGGAATAATGAAGTTAGAAGTTGACACGCCCGGAATCACTAAGCAATCGGTCAATCCCATGCTCACTCTCCACCCCTGGACTAAAGTCGGCCATTCTACGCCCTGCCGCCGGGCACTCTCCCCTTCCCGCCCCAGCCATCCTCTCCCTCGCCGCCCTGTGCACCGCTCTGGCGCGCGCCACCTGAAGGAAAGCTGCATGCGAAATGATCTCGCGCGCGACGCACCTCCGTTTTTTTGCGGGCGGCGCTGCGCGGAGTGGGGTGGCGCGGGCGTGGAAGGGGAGAGAGAGGGGGCGGTGGGCGTCCTTCACTGGTATTCTCGCGGGCCGGTTGTCGCCTCGCGCGCCGCACCGCGCTGCGCCGCGCCCCGCCGCGCCCGCTTCGCGATCACGCGACCCCGCACCGGCGCCGCTGCACGCTGGCATCCGCAGGGGCGGGTTTGAGGGTGCGCTGAAAGAGTTGCAGCCCGCCACCCACCCCCTACGAATTGAAAAAAGAAATGGATATTCGACTTTAGAAAAGTTCAAATTATTCGAAATTAAGAAATGGATATTTAAATGGATGAATAAATGGATAATTAAAAAAAAATTCGAATTTCAAAATATTTAAATTAAGAGTAAATTGAGACGAGGGCATTTGAAACCTTATTTATTCATATTCTATGAATTTAATCCTACTGTATTATTTTAATTTTGATTAATTTGAAATTACTAATTTATGAATTTTGTTTATTGATTGAAATTTTGATTGGCAAATTATGATGTATTCTACATCTTATGAAACCGCATAATATTGTAGCATTTAAAAGTATTGATTGTTTACGTGGTAGAATGATTTGTGTGTGGTATTCCTGTAATGAAAAGTGCTTCATCTCCATAAAAGTTTGGAAAGTATTCGGCCATCTATGTAGTGTCCGATGATTTTTGTTGAATAGAACTGGTTTCCCCCTATATCTTAAGAGACGTCTAATTCACTAAAGAGAATATCCTTCTTTCTCGCCTACTATATTACTCCATCAACCCCCGAAAGCTGTATTTATTTATTTATTTATTTATGTATTTATTTATTTATTTATTTATTTATTTATTTATTTATTTATTTATTTATTTATTTATTTATTTATTTATTTATTTATTTATTTATTTATTTATTTATTTATTTATTTATTTATTTATTTATTTATTTATTTATTTATTTATTTATTTATTTATTTATTTATTTATTTATTTATTTATTTATTTATTTATTTATTTATTTATTTATTTATTTATTTATTTTTTATTTATTTATTTATTTACGTCAAAAATGTTAAAAACTCTGAGTGAAGTGCTAAAGGGAGACGCTACCGTACAGTTTCCAAAATGCTCTTGCATTTTGTGCACGTTTTCATAATTCTGTAATCCCTAACCTGAGCCACACACCAGTTGAATTTTGAATACAGAAAGCAATGCGCTTTTTATGCAAGGTTTGTTACCAAAACATTCGCTCCGATGTAATAAAATCTGCCACAACCCCTGCCACAAGAAGAGTGAAGATAGGATCCGACGGCTACAAAACGGAAGAGATCCTTACTGAACTTCAGGGAAGACTGGTCCCTCTAGATCAGAAAGTCAGCCAGTATATAAGAAAACCAGACAGAAAATCGGGCAACTTGTGGAGTCTAAAGGTGGCAGCTTCACCACAAATCTTTCTCTGTGAAACGCCAGTTACGTATCCAGGTGACAATGGATTACTGAAAGACTAAGGAAAAGTAAACCGGACTGCCGAAATATTGACGTCTATGGCTTGCATTAACAGGGAAAATCGACTTGGAATAACGGAACAATTTAAAATTGAAGTGTGAAGGACTGTCACACAAACACACACGCATACGGCGTAAGTGAACTCTCACACAAAGAAACTGAACATTAAAGATAACTTAAACTAATGAATATAGATATTTCTGTCATCCCTGAAACTAAAAATAAATTAAAAGGCTCAGCTAAATGGAAGGTTTATGTATTGCTATATGATGGAGTAAGCTCTGTAGAACGAACAGCTGCAGAAATATACAGCTCAAAAGATGGTCGAAGAGATGTTTCAGAAGAGTTTTATAAAACTTCACAGAAAAGTATAAATACTATCAACCCAAATGATTATATAATAGTTACAGGAGACTTCAATGCCACATTTACAATACTCCTATAAAATAAAATGGAAAAGTGCGGAGAAAGAACTGTAAAAAAAGATCTGCCTTCTCATAGATTTTGCCAATTTTAACAATTTTAAAATAATCAGTACCGTTTTCCCATACAAAGTCATTCATAAGCATTCTTGGAATGCTAAAGATTCTCAATTCGATATTCTCGAGGAAATGAGAGATTACCTATTAGAAAATGACACTTTTGCAAAGCTAACTACAGACGCAAGAGTATTCAGAATCTGTGATCTTGGATCTGACCATTTCTTGGTGGTCTTAAATATCAATATCCCAACCAAATGAAAAAGAACATCGACGAACAATTCAAGCCCTAACATAAACTTTTTAAGTCTCTTTACTCCAAGATAAGAGCATAGCGCACCTCTACAATTGTCGACTGAACCGCCTTGCACAAATGGAACTAATAAGTAACAGCAAATGAAGTATTTGAAAACATTATATATATTGTAACCCGAACAGCAATTGAAGCATTAGGAACACGAATACATACGTAAAATAAGCATGGTCAACGGATATGGAATAATGACATTGCTGAAATAATTAATGAAAATAGTAGGCATTTTTAAGACATCTAAATTTAAATACTTACCAAACAAGATTTGAATTCATGCAATGCTGTGACACAACAAGAAGACAAGGACAGAAAACTAAATAAATAACTGGATTAAATATACGAACGACACAGAACCTGACCAGCTTGGTAGATAGGACATAGCATATAACATACTGAAACATTTAAACAAAACAGAGAAAGATAAGTTCAGTAATATCACAGAAGAGTGGTGAACATACTCAAAAATGTGTGAACACAAGATCATCCAGGACAAATATTATAAGCAGACATCAATGATTATGTAGATACGATAACCAAAGACGATCTTAAATATGATTCAGTTATACTGGATGATCACCTTTCGTCAATATACGCCGGATATCATTTCCCAGAAGAATGGAGGAGAGCAAAGATTATTCAAATGTTTAAAGAGGGAGGCCGAAAATACTGTAGCATGGTGATCAAACATATTAAACGCTCTCCGAAACACTGAAGTCGGAAGATCAGCATAGTTTTGGGCAGGGGAAATCCTGTTTTGAATGTATATTTTCAATAACTCAGCTTATAGAAAGAGTAGAGAATACCATCTTCCCACATGAATAGATTTCCAGAAGGCTTCCATTTTATAGATATTCAGAAGGCTTTTGAAGAAGTTAGCAGAATCTTAACTTAGAAAATTATAAAAGGAAAAGACGTTCCACATTTAATCAGAAGTATTGGGAGACTATTTGCCGAAAAAAAAATGTATTGAAATGGCAAATAATAAAATGAATTGTGATTGAGAAGCAATAAATTGTGAAGTAATTCAAGGATGCATACTGTTTCCAACAATTTTTAACTTATATAATTATAGATCTATTCAAAAATGGCAAAATAATCTTAAGGACCGTCAACAATCCCATTATAGATACATTGCTTTTTCCTAATGACCAGATCATTGTATCGAATTCAGAAGATAAGCTTCAGTTTGCTGCCCATTCTTTGAACCATATTTGTAGAGAGTATAATTTACAAATATCTATTAATAAAACGAATATAATGGCATTTAATGAATACACCCTTTAAGAACGAGAATAGTACTTAATTTAAGATCTTCCATCCTTAACAGCAATTTCAGCCGACAGGCATAATATCGACGTACAACATAAATTAAATAAATTCAACTGACCCTGTGAAACCATCAAATAAAATCTGAAAACAATAAGCAAAGAAACACACTTAAAATTCTAGAACGTTAGAACTATCCCCACACTCCCTTATGCATCTGAGAACTGGACTAAAAAATCGAAGTAGCCGAATTGATGCAGCTGAAAGGAAAGTCTGAGACATGTGACAGGATATACTCTCCAAAATCGAAACAGAACTGACTATATACGCCAGGAACTAAGTATCATCTAGTATTCTTGATAAAATCGAAATATACAGTGTAAATTTGTTGAAACATCTTGACAGAATGGAGGATTGTCGAATTCCAAAACAAGTCCTCAAGTATAGACATTAAGGAAGAAGGAATGTGGAACCACCAAGGAAACGCTGTAGTGATCAATTTTAAATCCAATCAAACATTAAAATACTTGAGCCTGAAACAAACCATTTGGTTTAATCCTCGAAGTTAATGATGATGATGACAATGTGGTTGGAGTGACTCAAACATTGGGGTTTTGTCAATAGCATTTGCGTCCATATTTTGTGGAAACTATCCTACTTCAAGGAATACATTGTAAAGATTTCTCTGTTCCAATTAGGAAAATTGCGTAAAAGAATTTGATAGCTGAGAAAAAAACGTCTTTCTTTATTTTGTTTTCACCACTTATTAGGCATTGCGTCCTGTTTAGTTCACCTAATGAATGATACTCAATTACTTTCTTGGGACATTTTTTTGTTTATAAAACATTTGCATTTTGCTTAAGAAAGATGCATATGTAATTGCCTCTTCCATTAGTTCAGTTTACTTCGTATTGTTTCAATTATTGCAATAACACTTTTTTGTGATTTTTTCAATCACACTTCTTCATCACGTTTAATATTAAATATAGAAACAAACTTTGTTCTATGATATTTTTAAAATAAACTACAATTTTATAATTGTCATTAACTATGTGATCAGTGAATATCTGTCATTGAACAAGTCTTTTACAAATAATAAATTACTATAATATATTATATACAAATTACTTATATACTTAATAATAATAATGATAATAATAATAATAATAATAATAATAATAATAATAATAATAATAATTTAGTTGGAATCTTTTTTGTGGGCGTAAGTTTCAAGAATCAATATTGGCTCTTTTCATTGAAATGAATGAATAAATAATCCATGTCTTAAAGAAACAGCAACTCAAAATCTATTCATGTTATTAATACTACATGAAATTATTAGATAAGAGTATTAAGGCTTTGTAAACTGAGAAAAAAGATATACTAAATACTGATAACTGACAAAACCGATAAAAATTTATAAAAATCTAAACTAATATGATGAAAATGGAAATAAGAAGAAAAAATAAGAACAACAAACATGAAATAAAAATAAAATATTATAAACATATGTTTTTTTTTCAAAGAAATAAAAAAATATCGTTGTGGTGGGAAACCTTCACTAGATTCTGTTTTCTACAAAGAATAAAAGGGAGATGAAATTTGGATCAACTCTCTGATATATATTAATTATTCCAAAAGAAGAACGTGTTGCTTTATTTGTATTCCAAGAACGACATGTCCGATTGTATGTAAGTCTCCCTTACAACCTTTATGTATCAAGAGTAGAAAATTAGCGAGGAAATGATTAATCTCGTGCCAAATATCAGATTGTGCAAATGGCTGCTGCAAAACATCGCCCGAGGTCAAGTGCATTGGAAACAGTCTTGGAGACGTCTAATCAGAGATGAATCATTTGTTTTGTAGCCCAACGGCCTGAGGCTTGGGCGAACTGGAACCCGCCCCGCCCCCTCGACCCGCCCACTCGACCCGCCCACTCGACCCGCCCCTCGACCCGCCCACTCGACCCACTCCCTCGCCATGCTCCTTCATCCCGCCCCCTCCCCCGCCCCCTCGCCCCATCCCCTTGTCCCGGCCCCTTGCCGCCCCGCCCCTTGCCCCGCCCCTTGCCCCGCCCCCTTGCCCCGCCCCCTTGCCCCGCCCCCTTGCCCCGCCCCCTTGCCACGCCCCCTTGCCCCGCCCCCTTGCCACGCCCCCTTGCCCCGCCCCCTTGCCCCGCCCCCTTGCCCCGCCCCCTTTCCCCTGCCCCCTTGCCCCGCCCCTTGCCCGCCCTTGCCCCCCCTGCCCCCTTGCCCCACCCCTTGCCCCACCCCTTGCCCACCTTGCCCCCCCTTGCCCCACCCTTGCCCCACCCCTTGCCCTGCCCCTTGCCCGCCCCTTGCGCCACCGCCGTCCACCCTCGCACGCCCCACCGGCTGCACACCTCGACCCGTCTAACACTCTCTAGTAATCTTCTCGACCTACCCCGGCCCACCTCATCCCATGTCACCTCATCTATTCTGTCCTCACTAGGAGAGATTGCTCAGTGCATCAACTGATATCACTGAATGTTGTATTTCAAGGGAAAAAGACCAATTCGGCCGTCAATTAAATGTTAAATAATAGAGGAGTAGGTATAAGTTTTGATACAATTAATTAATTAACAAATACACGTGGAAGCCTAATGGGGCGAAGCCAACATCAACTTAATCGGATGTATAAAAGGAAAACGAACAATACACATGTAAGGCGACTCCCGTTGCATGTAATAGGTAATGTTATTCGGACTGATAACTCAAAGAGATTCAGAGATTATACGAAAATTCATTATTGATTGAAGGGAAGGGTAAAAACTCTTTTACACAGAATTACTTAAGTTGATTATATTTGTCAGGCACAAACCTCTTCACAAAAACATACTTGAAAAAATACACCGAATTACATAGAACGACAAAGGTCGAGCAGCATTTCCATTTTAGAAAGTTGAAAAAGGAGAGACCTGCCAGTTCTAAAAATAAACAATATTGTTGATCTTATCCTAAGATTCTCTCAAAATTAATAAATGGAATAATGAATTTATTTCAGTGTCCAATACCACATAATAATTTGAATTAACGAGCTTGAAAATTACAAATGCATTTCGCCCATATGCTAGAAAAAAAATCCTGGACAACGCCAGTTTTAATTATAATGTGAAATGTACTTGTTCACTTTGCTATAAATAGAAGGCTCTGAGGCGCTATTCTAATCTATATCTATTCTATATCTATATCTATACTAATATATAAAGACAGAAGTGCGTTGTCTTGCAGCGCGGTAATCTCTGAATTCACTGAACCAATGCCGATGAAACTTTTGTACTAGCATCCTTTAAAGGCCTGGAGTACTATAGGCTATGATTTACAAACATAAACAGTAATATATTTTCAAAATAATTACTTTTCTGGACATTTTCGCCTAGCTATACATCACAGATTCAAGAGTGCATCAATGCCAGTAGTTTAGCTGCGCGCCACCAGAGGATGACGTCTGAGATCTACTACTGATTTCAGCAATGTCCAGAATTATTACGAAATTCATTGGGGTTTGAATAAGGTTGTGAACATTTGAAAGAATGCCGTAACTGAAGTGGTAAAGAATGTAAATGTTCAGGCATTGCTCTTTACCCATGTAATATACAAAGTGGCAAGAAATCATTATGAGTTTGAAAGTGTTTAATAATTGAGGTAGGTTGAGAGAATAAAAAGTATAATAATATACAGTACAGAATATACAGTAATATACAATGTACAATATATGGATATCGTATACAATCTAAACAATGTCTTCTTTTACAGAAATTTGTGATAACTGAATTGTTTGAGGAAACGAGTGTCACAATTGTCAAAACAGCTTACAAATGCCAAGATATGGGCAGTCTACTAAAATGTTGAATCGGCTACTCAGAGGGAAGATCGACTTGCTGAAGTACTCACTCGCCCATTGAAAATAATACTACACGAAGGGGAGAAATGTGAATAATTCTCTAAGTAGTAGGGCAGCTGTTCATTAGGACTCTCAATTTGACTATTTACACAGTTCTTAGGTTCAAAATGGTAAAATGGAAAAGTGTATATGTTCTCAGTCCATCCAGTAAAATTTTTTCTTCAATATGCGAAGGAAGTTGGAACAATTGGTGTTGGTGTGTAATTTATGAATGATCATTTACATTAATACTAATCTGTAAAGTTGTTTTGCATATCAATTGCTCTCAATGAATGAGTTTATTCATATATTTCTAAAAAATATTAGCAAAATAATTGGTCTAAAAATATTTTTGTCTAAGCAAATAATATCTGGGAGTCTTTGGTTTCTATTATTCATATTTCAGGATCCATAATCTTCATCACTTGAGATAAAATAATAATATTGTTTTGTTATGTGGCTCAGTGCATTGTCAATTTATTATTTACACATAATGTCAAGGTGGTGGATCATTAGTTTTTTAATGTATCAGTCGTATGATGAATTGATTTACCAGAACAAATAAGTTTTATACTACACATTACTAGCACATAGGATTAAACATGTATATTTTTTTCATCTTCAGAATTATAAAAACTGGTAATTATGTTTCAGAATGGATAGAAGTATTTTCATTTATTTTTATGATTATGATTATTATCAATTACGTTATGACATCTATAACTATTACTCAGGATCTACCTACTACCGTACCCGTGCATGAACTTCCGCATGTTATACAGAGCTTAAAACAGTAAGTCCCTTCAAGGTCACGAATTGACAGATCAATTTCAAAACTTTCTTTATGAATTCAATAGAAAAAAAAATATAAAAATAGGATAAGATTTACAACGTGACAATTTATTGATAGTGTTGGAATATTATATAAAACTCCACAAAAATTATACAGGTGAGTCTGCAAGTATTTTGTTTTGTAGTTTAGATTTATTTATTGTTTTTAGTTATAAAGTGAATGTTTAGAAGTTGGAACTTCAAATAAGAAAAATGTAATTATTTGTGAAAAAGTGAACGAGGTAATCCGGAAGTTTCCAAATGGGGGTCAAGAGAAGACAGCTATCGTGGCGTGGCCGGACAGAGCATGGCAGGGAGTAGAGCGGAGAAGGGATACAATGGAAGAGATAGAGGTAGGTCCCGCCACAGGGCATGAAAAGATTGAATTCCTCCCCCTGTATAATAATTTACAGTAGTAAATGCCCGAGCAACGCCGGGTACTTTAGCTATTATTTATAATACAGCTCTAATAGAATTTTGAGGAGGGCATTAACCCTGCTCCTCCAATGATACGGCCAAGCACCGTAAATGCAGCTAGATCCAGCGGACGTGAAAATCAGCAGGCCAATCCGGGACCATTGACATGTTATAGAACCTCTGGAGAAACCAGCACGGGCTCACACCCCGTTTTCCGCGCCAAGCTCACCCAGGCGATCCATTTGGCGCGAAATCAATTCCAGCAAAATCTCGAAAAAGAATATTCTGCAACAATTTCAAGGAAAATCAATTAGGGACAGGGAAAATGTGAATGAGAGCTTCGACTCAAGGCAGATGCCGATTAATATGCTGCAAAAATAAATAAATAGTTAAAGCTGACAATCAATAAATACGTGAACATTCAATATTTATCAAAAGAACATAATAAATCAATGAATAATGAGTGAATCCACGTTTTATACCTGCTCCGAGGAGCGGAGCGTTAAAAATTACATCAAAGAAAACTAGGAGCTATTTACATATTTACATTTGTAATTTGAATTAGATAAAATTGACTCATAATTGATTAACTAGCAGAATTTGAAAGAGTCTGCCAATAAGTTTACATATGGAGCTTAAAAATAATAAAACAATTCTGACAAAAATGCTGGGCAGCGGCTCTGAATCAGTTACAATTTAGAAAAAATTGAGAAGAATATTAGTAACATACAAGATTCAAAAATAGACATACATGACGCAGAGAAGCCGAAATGACTCTAGAAACCAAGAGCGACAAGCAATAACGCACGTTCAAAGCTCAGATGTCTTTATAGTTTTATACCTTAAACATCCCTACGCGGGATTATTTCTTGTAAGCGCTGAGCGGCGAGTGGTAATTAAATTAACTACCATTACAAGAAGCGCCGCTTGTAGCGAATTACGGTATTACCAAATTATAACATTGGTTCATGACCTAGGCACAGATATATGAGTAAACTATATATGATAACAGCAATACTATCTTGTAGCAACATTTCATATCTTACTACACTAATTTACGAAGAATTAACAATGTTTTGTTTACATACATGTCTTAAGATGTTATTACGTCAATAAATTGTATATAAAGAAAACAAAAGAACGTGAATAAAGGTTTTCAAGGTTTTTTCCTTATGAATGAGGACAAGTATCATTAATTTAATTAATAATTAATTAAATAGATATAATTAATAAAAATAAGTCATGAATTAAATGAAAATAAAATTAATGATACTGAAATCTTCATTCAATCAATTCCTTGTTATGGTCATAACATAAACTTATATCCGAGATATAACACTGACCGGGAGATCCTAGGTTCTAGTCCCGATGGCGGCAGGCTTTTCGACACTAGCTTGACTGCTAGGTCGCATTCTGCCGCTGTATGGAGGAGAATTCTAGCGGCCGGCTGCTCTGATCGGTAGTTTTCCGAGGTTTCTGCAATCAACATCAGGCGAATGCCGGAACAGTACCCGAACGAATGGGCAGCACGCGATCATGCCCTCCTCTTCTCTGTCCTATCCTCATCACGTACACTCACACTTACACTAACATGGCACTACACAAACACACATGCCGAGAGATCGGTCGGGGCTTAGAGCATGTCCCGACTGGGGCGGTGTCTCGCTAGTGGGAGATAACTCGTTGGGGAAAACCTCGCTAGCTGACGGTAGGTCGGTGACAGATCTCGCCATCCAGCGGGGGAAGATTGCTACATCCCGATGAACAACGTGCACAACACTTACGGGACTAATGATCTCTCTAGTTGACGCGCCCGGAATCACTAACAATCAATCAATCCCCTCGCCTCACCTCGCCTACCCCGCCTAACCCCCGCCTTACCTCCGCCTTAACCCCGCCTTACCCCCGCCTTACCCCCGCCTCCCCCCCCCCCCCCCCCCCATTTTTCCTCCTTTCCCTCCTCACCAGACTTCATCACAACCTCCTAAGCCCCTCAACGCCGTCCTGTTCTAATTCGACTCCGAACATAAAAACCACAATTCAATTTCTGACTGGGTACTGAATGCAGCTTCCCGCGTTTTTCCTCTGGCAACTGATACTTAACGAGGTGCGTAACAAAATTTTTTGATACCTTAATCAGTGAATAATGACTACGTACTGCGAGTTTGTCCTTAACTTGAAGTATGTTAACTGATTATTTGGGTATGTACTTTTTAGCATTTAAAAATTCTTATCCCTTCAAATGATTCAATGCTCAGATAACACAGTATTCTGATTTTTGGAGCAACAGAAAATGCACAGTAAGATCAATGGGGCTTGATATTTTGTAAATGCAAAAGATCACTTAAGACATTTTTGCCCTGGCTCAGTGTTCTACAAAAATAGCTGAGTGCAACACAGTTGCGATAGTCAGTTATACAAAATTGGGTTTCGCTGTTTCCTTGTACTATAAAAGTGTACTTTTGTATTTGCGTCGTCGTCATCGTTGTTGTTCAATAGAAAACAATAGACAAAATTCTGTACAAAGAATTCAGATGTAACACTAACTAATTACGTGTCCAGTACCTATTTCGTATCTCTGTACAGCCGCAAAGCACTTCCATTTCTGACCTCGAGTCGGAGGCTCTCCTTTCTGGAGCCTTGGTATTTCGCCAATGGTTCCTGTCACGGGCCTCTGCTTCTGTTCCATCCTTGCAAGTGTATAAGGAAACTCCGAGGTAGGGAAGACAGTCGGCGAGGTGAGCAAGTTTTGGTCTAAGAAGTGAGGTGAAGCATGATGTTTTTCATGTAGCCGGTTTAAGGAGAAGTAATCCAGATTCCAAATACTTTCTAAGCATTGATTCATTTGCATTCTTCTTCTTCTTCTTCTTCTTCTTCTTCTTCTTTTATTATTATTATTATTATTATTATTATTATTATTATTATTATTTAAATTTTAATGAGCTCTAGACAATTTAACCAAGGGATTTTCTTAACTTAGTATTACTCAATTACCACACCAAAAAGTTTGAAAAAACAATTGACGTAGTAACAATAGATGAAAATCTTTTAATTGTTAGTGCTATTTATTCATTAATAAGACTATCGATGTTTATAATATTTTCGAACTCTCTAACAGTATTTTCATTTGCCGACATTTTGTGAATTAAGAGACACACCACTGAATGCCACAGCACCATACGGCAAGTATTCCCTGCGTTGTTGACATATATAATTCAAAAGCACAATTAAAAAAGAAGCAAATGAACTGGCCCCTAGTAAGAGTAAAACAATGGAAAGATTTGTAGTTTTTGCTACATTTTCATTTCACGAACTATTCTCCAAGGGAGTCAACGTGACTACATCAGGTGAAAAACTAGAAGTAAATTACATTTTAACATTTTCTTTTTATTTCGACATAAATCATTTTATATTATCCACGCACGTTTTCTTGAGCCCTCGCTACGCTAGTTGAGAGGGTAGAGGGGAGTTTGGTTATTTTTCATTTTTTGGAATTTTATGTCAAACGTGTTGTGCGTTTTTAGAAGCAAATTCTTTCTATAACAAGAGGGCGAACATTTCTGGTTATCAGATTTTGTCTACATTGCTCGTTACTATCATTTATTCTTAATTCAACTAATGTTGTCAAAGGAGTGGGGGTAGGTATTCCGGGGCTCAAGAAAACGTGCGCGTATAATATATAGGGTTAGAGATAATATACAATGAATTTCAAAATATTCAACATCATGGAAACGCAAACACACTGAAATAAGTATGGGGTATTTCCCTTACCCCGCTTGGCAGCAGATTTCACATGATGAGATATGTAACACTCAATAAACGTACACACGTACGTATATTGAGATCTACACATATTTTCTCCTCTGTGACACGACGGATCCTCTCAAATTCTCTAGGTATGGAACTGCTTTCAAACCGACTCCACGATGCATCTACGTAAGGCTAATAAACGTGATGTATGAGATATGAAAGGTTGATTATGAAAGATATATGGACAAGGTGAGACTCGAACTCATGAACGAAGGTAATGCTGTGCTTCCGTCTTACCCACCCCGGCTAGCCAGGTCAGCAGATATTATCATTACATACTCATTCCCATTTATAATAAAAATAATTACAATAATTTTGCAATAAATTGCTTTTACATTAAGTTAAACAACGATATAAGAGATTAATGTGATTAATCGTGTAGTTTGGTAATATGTCATTGCCTTCTACATGCCACATTCAATGAAAACATCCCTGCCTTTCCCTGGCGGCTCTGATTCAAACGAGTAGAATCCGCGGATTGGAAAAGGCTATTTTTATGACTTGACTATAGAAATGAAAATGTTGTTGGCGACTTTTATACCGAACAATTTGTGTAAAAGATTATTTTTGTGAATCGCGTAACATAGTCCACAATGCTTTTCAAAACGTTCTCTGACTCTCTGACTCTCTCTAACTCTCTCTGTCTCTCTCTGTCTCTCTCTGTCTCTCTCTGTCTCTCTCTGTCTCTCTCTGTCTCTCTCTGTCTGTCTGTCTGTCTCTCTGTCTCTCTCTCTCTCCCTCTCTCTCCTCTTTTAACTAATCAACTTGGGAATGGAATTTTGAAATTTGTTAAAAAAGTTTTGTGTTGGATTTTAATTTTGGGTTTCGAAATATGTAATTTTGTAAAACAGAACTTGTTGACTAATTTATATTTTCTTATTCCTGTAATCCTATTAAACTGTGTGACCTGAAAGTTCTTTAAAGGTTTACAATTGGTATTGCGATATTCACTATAAGTATAGACTTAGTATTTGGTGCAGATTCAGAACTTGTATTGCGTACTTAGATTATCGAGAAACAATTACCCCTGCAACTAGCCGTAACGGAACAGAGAGAAAATGGGAAACATTGGCAGCGTTGAAGTAAGTATATTTGTTTCTGGTGATAACAGTGGAAATCATGAAACGCTCATTTAAAAAGAATAGTTCTTTTTAAACCATTGTTCAGGGAAGACTTCACTGCCTGATAACACACATGTATATAATTTGATATTTTTCGAGATTGGTACGACTACGTCCTAATTGAAGATGCGTTGACTGTGGAGCTTTCAGGGTTATGATCTCTGTCATTCAGTACAATCATTCAATGTAATTATAAAAAGTTTCTGCTTTTCATCTAGATCATTATTGTGGCAGAAATTATTACGCAACTCGTTAGTGTTCAATAGAACTGCAATATAACTAAAACGAAAGTGACGGAAAACAAGATCAGCCTGCAAGGGTGACAAGATTTCACTTCATGGTCAACATCACTGCATTCCATGGCCATTTCCGAACGTTGTTTCGATTTTCATCTACTTATACTCGCTGAAAAATTCTGCATTAAGTAATCGAAAGTTTAAGTACTGTAGTCTTGTCACATCTAAAATACGAGTATTTATTTCAAGATACGCAATGAATGATTTTATTGGCAATAATTTCAGAAAATAATTATGGTCCAACTGTTTGATAGTTTTATATATTGTAATGAGATAAATTTAATATATCTAACAATATTTTTCTTATAATTTCTCTGCTCCAATTTGAGCATGCCACTGACATATATTTAATACATATGGATCTGACACTAATTCAACCTTACCTTCATGGTTCATACGTAGCGGAACATTTTCTGGAGATTTTCATCAATTGGGTATGTATTGCCTGTAATCTTTAATTCAGTAATCTGACTTTTCCTTTCATAACAAAAACCGAACATAATGTTTATTCAACTATGGGATATAACAATCAACAAATTACCTTAAATTATTTTTGGCAGCCAACTGAAAATCTATTTCCATTTCTTTTCTTTCCCTTTCTTTCTTCGCGCTCTACCAATCTTCGCACACGCTCTGGCGCTGCGCCGCCGCGTCGCGATGATTCTTCCCTCTTCCATCTCACGTTCAGTATCCTCCTACCATGTTCCTCTCTTTGGGGGCTAGAATACTCCACACCTTCCCTTTCTATATCTCACCAAGATATTACCCAGTCCACACCCAAAAGAGAACTGCTTCTAGGTGTCTCTACTCGGGGTCCCCCAGTCTCGTTTTTTTCTTCTTTTTTTTTTTTTCAATGTTTTTCATGCTACCTCTATTTTTAATCGTATTTATATGCGGCTTTGCCTGGTCAAATTTTAAACTTGTAACTCGTCTTTTCTTATAACGTTCCTTTACTTGACCTTCCCCAAGGTTCTTTGGTATAGTGCAGTAAATAACATTATTTGGTCTTTGATCCACATTCATGAAAATAGCATGACACTTTTTGTTGCATCATATTTCAAGGTGTAATGGTTTTTGAAGTGTACATTTAGGCTTCCACCTCTCTTTATGTGTTGGTCATTTGAGAATTTTCTTGGATTTGTTAAATTTTCAATTGTTTTGCTGTCAGTGCTGCATCAATCTGGTTATTAGATGAAAAAAATATATATTCTAGTCCTAAAAATTCAGTATATTGCAATTAATCTGACAGAAAATATGGAAACAAAATATCAATGTAGCATATACTTAATACGGGATATTCCGGAATTCAAATATGCGAGGAAACTTTGTGCATGCAACTATACATATCTTTATGTTTAGGTTACTGTATTGTAAAACTGGATTTAACTAGGGTATTCGTTTTAATACTGCTACGGTATAATGATTGCAATGTCCCAGTATATGTGGCTGTGTCATGAGAGGACAAGTCATTTTCAAGTTGAGAAGTCCAGAACACGGCGTAGGGATGCCTCCGTGCTAACCACGCGTAACTTGTAACCCACGGCCGCAAGGCCTGCGACGCAGGTGATAGGCCCAGACTTCGTTAAGAGGTTGTTGCGCCGAAAGACAGACAGACAGTATAATGATATGTATTTTATAATTATTACTTACATGTTGAATTCACAAATAATAAAATGTATGACTAGTTGACATCTTTACAAGTCTTAGCTTCAAAATTAAGAATTGAATGTAAGTACAAATATTAATTTATATTTGAGGAGCAAACATTAAAATGGTGACATGTCCATTTGGCAAAAATTTAATTCTTCTGTTGTTTCTACCTATAACCTTGTTTCTAGAGAAAAACATGAGATGTCTTACAATACATTAAGTAATACTATATTCGTTGAGTTAAATACAGTGTTCAAAAGTGTAAAATTTTGTTATTTTTTTCATTTTTGTTGGAAAACAGTGAAGTGGACATGTCTTTGAACGTTTTGAATGTTTGCTTCTCATTTCTGCTGTGAAAAGCCGACTATATGATATTTATTCAATATTATAAGACATGAAACAATTTATTAATACTGTAGCATCGTGTCGCTAAAACAGCGTGGGCACGTGGCGCGGGGTGGGCACCGGATGCGTAGACAAAGGCAGAAGCTATGACGCACGGGGTTTTTCCGACAGGGTGTGCGGGCGTTAGGGCTGAGGCAATGGTGGCGGCGGGCAGCGTGTCGAGGGCTATTTAAGGGCCGTGAGAACAAGAGCTCGTTCTTCTTAGGGCCGCCCTCTGCGCCCCTAAATACACTTTAATTCAAAATTTGCATCGCGATGTTTCAATGCCACTGCTAAAAGAGCATCTTAAAAGAATTAGTACTAATTTTTTCAAAAAATCCGCTGACTCGGAAAATACTCTCATTTCCGAGGTCGCTTCATACGAACCCGATCAACGGGCGAAGTATAAGCGACCGAAACAATTTCTGGAGTAAGAGAAATCTGAAACAGCGAAATGAAACTTGAAATATAAGCTTTGAATTTCAGCACACGCAATGCGCGCGCCAGTTGGCTAAAATCTAACTGATCTGTTTTTTCTTTTCATGTTGCAGGATTGGCCATAGATGCCCGTAAGGGTAGGAATGGTCGCACCGCAGTGGCGTGAACGTACATTGCACCTTACATGCGTTCACAAAACTGCACAAGTATGCTAACGCTCGTTCTTCTTGAGATCCTGGCAGCAGCAGCATAGGTCGTCCGTGAGAGGTGCGAACGTGCACGCGGCGCAACAAGCCGGCAGTTATTGTCGTGACTAGTGAGACATGTAGTCGGTCTCAGGGCAGGCGGTACTACACACGGCGAAACATTAGGTAGTATGTTGCGGTGTGGTAGCCGTTGTAAATATCTTTCCTAGCAGTGGGGTCTATTTAGTTAGTTAATTGTATACAGTGCATTGGTTATTTGTGACTACGGTCTCAATTGTGAATAAACCTGCTGTTATTACAACCCGCTCTCGTCTGCGTACTGATTACATCCGTATGACGCCACAATACCAAAGAGGTTATATTTGGAAGAATTTTGTAAAAAAAAATAACTTTAAAAACGTTAGAGAAAAATATCAGAAGTAACAAAAAGAGGTTTCAGAACCATTATTCCTAGAATTCTCTGAAACGTTTAGTTCGGCACTTAATTTAATAATACTTTCAGATATTTCTAATTTTTTTATAAGGCTCCAAAACTTTTCTTTAAATTTCTTTTAGGAGTAGAGTGAAACACGTTATCACGGTGAAATTACACAAATTAATTTTCTCTGAAGGTTAATATTTACATTACGGACGTTTTTACACATTATTGCATTTGTGAGTACAAGTGCATTGGTCGTGTAATTTTTTTTTTTTGTTTCTAGGAAACTCAAAATATTTTTGTGAATAATTTGAAAATTCTTCATTTTCAGAAACGCTCAAAAGTCATTTTCTCAAAAAAGGCTCTGAATTTTTCAATGAAAATTGGCACACATGACCAGATTTCACTCTTCTGTAATATTTAAGTCATAATCCAATTCTACTGTTATGAGATCAAGGAACTGAGAAAATTCGAAAATAGTACTTTCGACGCCAATATGTGGACCTGGGAAGAGAGTGAGGCAAAACCGAAAAGTTAGCTCAAAATAAGGAGTTAAGGAAACTAGTAAGAGAAAGACTGTGTCATTCTGTAGCACCATTAGTTTCGCCTATGAGTGAAACGAACTTCACTTCTATGTGAGGCTCGCTGAACTACATGGGTATTTATGATGGCTTCCCGTATTTAATATATTTCTTTATTTTTTAAGAGTAAATTCTACATACTTTGCAATAATTTAGTAATATAATATATGTATTTTTGCTATTTACAATAGAAATTACGCTAAGTAAATAACACACGTTTATAATAAATATTATCCATTTAATATGTTCTTTAATTATAGACCTACAATTTAACTCCTAGACAATTTTTAATTTTTTAATTAAGCTTTTTTATTGTTGATATTATGTAGGTGATGAACACTGCAGTTATTTATATTTCGCAATATTGATTATATAACATTTTACAAATTACTTACACTATAATTATCTTACAGTGAAAGAATAATTTTTAGCAAGTATTCTTACCGCATTTTCATAAAAACCTATTCACTGCCGAAGTATTTCTTGCCAATGTAATTTTTGCTGTTGAATTTCTTCTTTTTCTGTGATAGGACATCTACCCATTTCTTTTAAATATGTTCACATTTCGGATCGGAACACAGTTTCCTAATCAGATTTACATGTGTATGTTGTGTATGACAGTTACACATTTTACCAAAATAGTTTTGTTCAATTTTTCCAAACTTCTGTATTTGTTTTGCCACGCCGATGAAAACGTGCGAATCCATCCTTACATCATATTTAGAAGAAAATCACATCAACTCTCACCGCGCTGTCAAATATTCCGCCATCTTATCCCAAAAAGACCCAAGTCGTTCGCAGCGCCGCGTCGTGTGGGAGACCTGAGCTAAAAAAAACTGCTGTTTCTGCTGTTTTAGTCTGAACGTTGACACATCTATTCTGTTACATGGGAAGCGTAACACAATATAAAATGAGTAAAGTCTATTTAGGTAAAATATGTTATGTATTAATGTATCTATAATGTATTCTATAATTATTTAAAAAATGGAAACATGAATATCTATAATATCGCGTAGGTCTACATATCGCCACCAGTAAAAGAAGCTGCCAAACCTGATCATTTAATATGAAAATATTTTTGGTCAAAATCTCTAAATAACAGAGACAAATCCATATAATGTATATTCAACCAGTGCTGCTATTAACTGATATAAGGAGAAATATTCGGATGTAAGATACTTTTAGGACTAATCCGACATCACAAGAGACGTCACAGTTGTTTTGACTTTCAAGTTCATCAAGTCATTACAGTTTTTTCAGCCCCGTGACTGCAAACATTCGTATACGCCCGGCATGTCAAGGTCGCGGACAAGGTCACTAGCTTACTAGAGAGTTCGCGGGCACTGCAATCAAAGTAACTGGTGCGAAATTTAAAAGTAAAGAGTTGTACAAATTGCCCTGGTATGGCGGTACATCACTGGATCCTTGGCCAACGACAGTGTTTTGGGGGATTCAGTTGACAGTTATTGATCCAAATTTAGTTCTATTCATTCCACTTTCCTTTACCAAAGCAAAGGATGTATGGATCGAAAGCAAAGGATACATGGGGGGGTATAATCGTATTCTTTAAAATATAATAATACATTCGTCAGATTTCAAATTTTAATTAAGAGTAAAATGAAACGTTCTGAATCGAAAGAATCATGATTTTTTTAATCATGTTTACTTAAAATTACAGTAACTCCTTAGCTTCAGATTAGTTGTCACAGCCTAAGAGTCTTTCGTTAAAATAGCTTTCCGGCTGTAAACGAGAGTTGTTAACTTATAGACTCTTGTAAATTTCTTTCCTGTTGTTGCTCTATACAACAAATAACTGAATGATTTAATAAAACATAGCACAAAAATTCAAGAAAAGAATTCATCTTTCTTACCCCTTGGCAAACATTTATACAAGGCAAAATTTAAAAAGAAAAAACATGCAATAGTAGGGAATATAATCATTCTTCAAATGTCGGATGTTTGATAGAACAAATCTGGCAAACATATTTTCGTATGTAGCCACTATTTCAAGCCTCGCGCCGCTTCAGCTTGCAAGTGTACACCCCTTTCTGGATTCGGAGGGGAAATCAGAACGGAGTCAGGGGAAATGGTCCGTGCTCACAGGAGCGCCGGGCTTCCCAGGCGGGCAAGTATTCTTGCTATAGCTCCCGCGGGCACAGTTTGAAGTCCCTGGCATATGCCAAATCCAAAGACGCGATTCTGACGAAGGCACGTGATGTCGCGGTGACGCGAACATGATGCTGCGCCCGGAATCCTGCACGGCACGTTGATGCTGTTTGCATGCCTTCGAGGCGGGATAAGACATAGTATTTAGTTTTTTATTTACTTTTTTAAAATATGTATTTCCTTATTCGATTAAGTATGCCTTCCAAGGGAATGAAACTCACATAAATACAAATACAAAGAATAATTATAAGCAAAAATACAATATGACTCTATGAAATATAAAATACATATAAATTAGAAAGTAAGAATGCCCTTAAAGGGTCTTCAATAAAATTTTATAATATAATTAAATAAAGGAAATAATCGAAGACATTAAAGGCTGGAATTGAATAACCACATCTCGGAAACTTTTGCAAAAATAAAATTTTAAAAACAAGTCTTGTTTACAGTATTATATAACTCAGGTGATTACAGGTTTTAGTGGTCATCACGTTTGCCTCCCATCTTTCAATACTGGTGGATTTAGCTATAATATTTGTTGGATTGTTTTTCGGTCTCTCTCGTGGCTGGATTAATTCACTGACTACTTCGTCTTTCCGGGAGTGTCAATTACTAGAATGACACCCGTAAGTGTAGTCCATGTTATATTACGGGAGGTGACGTTAGATGCTGAGATTCGGCGGCGATCTACGCGTCAACTTGAAGCTTTCTCTAACCAGGTATCTCCCACCAGCTGGGCACCGCCCCGGGCGGGAGAAGATGTTAGCTTCTAACATGTGTAGTAGTGTAGTGCCTGTAAGTGTGTGTGTGTGTGTGTGTGTGTGTGTGTGTCTACCGATTAGAGCAGCTAACCACTAAAATTCTATTTCAAACAGCAGTTGAATTCATCCTAGATATTTAGCTAGAGTCGAAAATACTGCCACCGTTGGGACTCGAATTCTAAGACTTCTCAACAGAGGCACTGCAGTGACATCAGTGCAGAGGCACTGCAGTGACCCTCAGCCACCTCAGCCGGTCCTCCTGATTGGATGAAGTATACAAGGCAAAATCCAATCCCGGCTTACTGGGAGTCTGAAGAAGCGAAAACCCTTGGGAAAACACTGTTTTGATAGTGTGAAAGATGCCATTTTATTGAAGTTCATGTAACGATAAGAGTTTGGGGGAAAATAAAAGTGCCCAGGTATCACCTCTTGTTGTTCTTTTCCTTCAAAGTGCTCTTGGCTGTAATAAGCGGTAGGCCTAACGACGCAACCATGTATTCCCTGGCAAAAATTCGTGTTGTGGTGATCTGTAAAGCAGCTGTGCACAACGCTTTTTTCATTTGGTTCACTGCTCCTGTCCATACTGTACAGTAGTCCACATCTCTTGTACACTCATAAAGAACACAATGTGAACACTTCCACACTCTGTACACATCCGCTCGTTCTCTGTAGCGACATTTGCCGGCCACAATATGCATTTCAACGTCGCAGACATTTCATTATACATTCGTACATTTAAGGGTTGTTAAAATGTCATGCATTCTGTACAAGTTCTTTACACATTCATTTCAAACAAACGTTAATTTGTTTTCGTACATCACGTAACTTGTAGTTCATGAAGTAGTGCATGTATGAGACACGCAACGAGATCCGGGATCACGTATGTTTTATTTGAAGTGACAGTGGTGAATGTTATGATAAAAAGGAACTTTTATATTGTTTTGAATTAATGCTGTTTTGAATTAATTTTTGAATAATGAGGACGCAAACAAATATTGGTTAGTATAATTCGCGCACTTTTTCTTGAGCCTCACTTCGCTAGCTACGAGAGGTGTGGGAAGTGCGGTTATTTTGACAAAATTAATTTTATATCGAATTTCTAGTTCGTTTTTCGGTGCAAAATAGTTTTTATTACACGAAAGCAAACATTTCTGGTTATCAGATTTTGTCAAACAACGCTCGTTGCTATCATTTATTGGGAGTGGTCAACTAATGTTTGCGAAAGGGTGGGGGTAGGTATTCCGGGACTCAAGAAAACGTGCGCGTATAATAGCAGTGAATTCGCGCCCTTTTAGAAGATTGCAGTAAAGACATTAGTCAGTGGTCAGTGTGCGGATTTCGTGAAGTAAACGTCAACTTACCGTAGAAATAGCATTATTTCATTTGCAATTTGTTGCTGGATGTATCCCATCGATTGTCAACTCTTGACACTACCCAATGCACCCATGTTCAATGATATACAAACACCTTTCGCATCTTCATTAATGAATTGCCAGCCCGTAAATAGTTTACGCATGAAGTAATCCTAACACAATCGTGTTCAATGGTAAGCAAACAAGCTTTTTTAATAGTGACTAAATTTAGTATATTATACATATTAACAATAGTACATTTATTGTTTCAGAGATAACCCACAAAAACATTAGGGCTAACTTCTCCAAACTGTTGAGTGGTCATAATCGGAGTGATAGAAAGGAAAACTGAAAATAGAGAGTAGTATGGCCTAGGATATTCAAATGCTTGGTATTTATCCATTGACCACACTATGAAGATTTTTAAGTTCCTTCAGGTCATGGGCAGTGATTTTGTTTATTTCCAAAATTGCGGGTGGATTTCAATGAAACAAACAAAACATATTTATTGACTCAGAGAGAAAATATGGTTACAGTCATGTTATAAGTTTTTTTTTACTTACAGCAGATAATATAATTTTTTTTTAAAGTGTAATAACTTATTTGATATTCAAATGTTGTATTGCAATGTTTTTTTGAAAGTGTACAAATAAAATTTCTAGAATTAGTGTCATGAATTTTCAATATATACATTGTGTTGCTCCATAGCATTTACTTTTTTTAACTCGTAATTTTCTCAAAATTAAAATTTAGAAGAATTTCCCTTGTTATATAAAAATTTTTGGTATAAAATTAATTTGATTGTTGTATATACATGCAATATGTTACTACAGGTTTCCAAATATATGTTTTTGATATTGTTTAAACTGAAGTATTTTACTTCACTAGAGCTAATTTTTCAAATTTTCAGAATGAATGCTGCAAATTACAACACATTACCAGTTAACATTCCTGCAATATACTAATAAAATATGCAATCGGGTGCTAACTTTTATACCAATAAGATTAATGTTTTATATTCTGTACAAAGATAATTTGTTTATTAAGAATTATATTATTGTACTTCTTTATTTAAATTTTAAATTTCATGTAAATTGATGTTATTAGCTGATTTCATTCACAAACACATTTCTGAAAGACATGCAGCTCTTGCTGATTGTCCTTCAATATCTTTTGTGTGAAGAGTTTCTTTCAACTAGAGTCAAAAGTTATTTAGTTACGTTTGCCGACATTGGGTTATGTGAAAAAAATGTCAGTGCAAAGCTTATCTGAACATTGCCTGTGCACAGCAAACTGCACACTACGTCTTTAATAATATCAACAATACTACACGTGTAATAGTCAAACTTATACAGACATAATAGTTATTAAACAAACAAGGTTTATTTAGATATTTTATGATGTTATAAGTAATGGAACTTTCAAAACTTTATTTACAACAGCTCTGGGATATTTTTTTATTTCTTAATTAATCAACCGCTAAGCATTGAATGTGCTTATTTAAGAAAATTGACTTTCAATTTTTTTATTGATTTGTCATAAGCATCAAGCATTGAAAATATTTTATAGTTAAAATTTATTATCAATATTTGGGGCACTATTTAAAATTGTTTGTATTAATTTAAGTCAGTTAGGTTAATTGTGAGTAGTAGTAATCAGTTATTAATAAGATGATAAATGTTTGAACATTTTGTTTATTTTTTCCTGTATTCTAGGATAAAAAATAGAAGTTTATTTATCTCATAATATCACCTGAGTGTGTTATTCAGTGTTTAGTGCATTGTTGTTGACATATTAATAATCTTTTCGATAGATGGGTGACCTATTATTTCTCATCAGAAGTACCCAAAGCGTAAATGAAGCCACTTTCCTGTTCATGTTGTTCTTAACAGATGTTTTCATATTTTGATAGAAGCATCAGCAATTATTTAAGAAGTAAATAAATGCCGGTATAAAAAATCTTCCCTCGTGAGACACGTGAAAACATAGCAATTCAAGCAAAATATGGGAGCACATATTCATAATGATTTAGCATCTGGGAAATTTTCTGTTTATTTATAAAATATTGGAAAAATAATATGTGCAAGTTGATGTTGAAGACAATATCTCATTTGCTCATGACTTTTGTACAATGATAAAAATGTAGACAGTCTGATTAAAAATGATTTTTCTAACGAGCAACTTTCACTTCAACAAATCAGTATGTGAATCCTGTAAATTTAAAGATCATGCACATATTGCCTGGTGAAATTAAAACTGTTTTCAATAGACATTGTTCTTCATATTGTTCAATGCATGCACTCTACTGTTAAATTTTTGAATTTTATTTAAACATCTGGGGTACCATTCTTAAACTGTAGTGATAGGTAGGTTTTCCTGTTCTTTAACTACGAGATCTTGATGTGCCATGGTTGTGTAACGGTATGTCACTGAAAGTGAGAGAACTAAAAAATAATTTTGTTGAATGTGAAATACAAACTGTTTGTGAAAAGAGCAGTCTGTATAATTACAAAGAATTGCCAATATAGGCCTACCTATTGATTTCAATTTCAATTTAACAAACAACAGTTCCCATTAAAAGTTTAATTTGAAATTACCATAAATATATAAATGATGTAGTGGGGTTGGCTGTGCTTCACACATAAGCGACTAGGCCAGCTTCCGATTCTCCAGTAATAATTATTTATTTAATGTTCTGGGAAGAAAAGCTGTTTATATAGTTATAAAAAATACCAAGCATTGTGAATTAATAAATGAGAAAAAAGTATTTTTCTTTATCACATTTCTTTAAATTTATGTTAATATTAGTGTTTGTTATTTATTTTTATTATAACAACAAATATTACACGAAATAACACATTTTCATTAAACAAAGTACATAATAATTAACAAGTATTGGTGCTAATTATCAATTTATGTACTAATGTAAAGAACTGAAAACCCGTAAATGTATAGTTAATGTTAATAGTAGTTTAAAATCAATTTGAAGTTCAGTTCTCAAATAAATAGACCTGAGAATTCAAATATTCTTGTTAATACATGCAACAACATGAGTCATTATTGTGCCCATATAAATGAAAGCAAGGAATTTTAAATGAAAGACTTGAAACCATAGTTCTATGTCAGATTTTGACCAAAGGTGATAAGTAAACTTCTGTTTGGTCTGTAGGCTTAAAATTAGTGTTCCTGTAAATAATTTTAAATTTTGGCAATGAATAACGTATTACAGTAATTTCAGATATAGATTCCTAATACATTTATGTCCGAGTTCCATTTTGTTTTTCAACTGATTTTTAGCATGAAATGGTGTAGGACTTCTCCTTCCGAGCCCTAAGATGCTCAAATTCGGCCAAATACACCTATTTACAAGTACAATTAGCAGAATGAAGAATAACTTAGCTAGTGGCAGTGGGTGAGTTGTGGTTACCAAGCCGAATGTGGAAACATACATGTTCATATTGCAATGAAAGTTTGGGGTAAAAAGGATTTACTGTTTGAGGTCACTCACTAACCTAACCTAACTTATAGGTTTAAGTTGGGTTGGGTCAATGAAGTTCCTCGTATCACCTAGAGAAGAAAATCCATCACAGGTCAATACGTATAATAACTTGAATCCTAATGTGGAAACCTTTCTCATGGGTTCAGCTCATGACAATTTCAGAGAGATTTGTGGAAAATTTCCACTACCACTTTTTCCAAGGTAAGGTGGTTTCCACGGATTGCGACGGTTACGTCGTGCATATCATGTACGCGCCCTTTCGATTCCATTGTGAACACATCAAGTACGTTTCAGTTCGCACTCGAGCGTACTGGGCCAACGTACACATTTGGTACACAAAAATGGATATCGTGGCAAACTCTTTTGCACGTTCCGTACATAAGAGATGTGACTCCGTGCGCACTTTGTGTACGTTTGCGCGTAAATCTCGCGTACACTGGTGGATATACCGATTTTCGCTAGGGTTGTAGGCATGAGCGATGCACCCGTACACGTCTGTTTGCTCAAGTAACCAATCCGACGGTGCATCTGCACACGTCGTTTTTAGTCGAAATCGTTCCGGGGATGCATCAGCATGCGTGTCAGTTTTTGTTTGTCTTCTGCATGTTACCGATTCGATGCTGCAACCTCGTTTTGCCAAAGCGACCACCAGCATGACCATTCCTTCTCCCAAAGTAATTCCACGGTGCATCCGCGTCGCGGCCTAGCGACGCGATGACGCGAGCCCAGTGCCACGCGCGGCATCCCGCGGGGCGCGTCGCCCAAGGCCCTTGGGCTGCTCGTCTGCGTGCCTCCGCTCTCGGCAGGCGGCGCCGCGCAGCGCCGTACGCCACCGGGCGACGCACTGCCTGACCCCGCCTCGCCTCGCCCCGCCGCTCCCCGCCCTCCCGCGCGGACAGGCGCGGGCGGCCGCCGCGAGTGTCAGGGCCACGCACACGGCCGCTGCCCTGCCTGCCCCGCCCCGCCCCGCCCCGCCCCGCCCCGCCCCGCCCCGCCCCGCCCCGCCGCGCTGCGCTTCAGCCGCGGAAGGCCCCGGAAGGAAACACGGCTAGTGATGACAAATTTTACCAAAACATCCATACATCGCTGAGGGTAGCCGATGTCGATGGAAACATTCACGAGAAAACATCAATTTTTTTAATACATCGATGTTTTAATTATACACTAATAAACATCCTATTTTTCTAACCATTTTTAATTACAGTGCGTAAAAGGGATGTATTTTATTGTGTGGTTACCAGCATGTTAGTAGAATGTTAATAAAATTATTATCGAATGTAAAGAATAAAATGAACAATAAAGGACATCGTGTTTCATTGTCTATTCAGGCAGTGACAAGCCTGGCATAACACGAGTAGCTTCCAAACTTCCTCAGCTTGCACAGACGAAATATGCATCGTGATAAAGAGGATGACGCAAAACAACGATATTGCTGTACATTGCTGCTATTTAGAATTTAAAAAAATAAAAGTTAAAAAAACATCGATGTTTTTGCAACAAAATAAATCGAAAGTAAAATATCGATGTTTCTGACGGAACACTTCGATGTTTTAAGCCAGGCAGCCAGAGGCCCCTCCAGAGCGCTGGACCCGCAGGACCTCAATTGATGCGACTGCAGTGGCTCACACCGATATCTTCGGGTCTGGCCGGTGGACGGATTTTAGACAATAGCTAGGTCAAAACCGCTCTCTGGAGGAGAATTGTACCAGTCGGTCACGGTAGATTTCCGTGGTTCCTCTGATATTGATCAGAGGACGAATGCCGGAGCAGAACCCTAACAAATGGGCCAAGGACCGCGAGCGATTTTCAACCGCTGTCTGGAGGAGAATTCGCCTGCTCTAATCGGTAGATTTGTGGGCTGTCCCCTATCAACACCAGACGAATGCCCGTACCCTATCAACGGGCTACGGCCCGCGCGCGATCTCTTCTCCCTCTTCCTTGTCCTACCCTCACTCCTTAAACACACATTTGCATTTACATGCACTGCACTGTCACATGTGTCGGGAGCTTAGAGCTTGGGCGGTGATTCGCTGGTGGGAGATATCTGGTTGGAGAAAACCCCGCAAGTGTAGCTCGGCACCGGATGGCGCTGACCAGTGGGAAGATCACCACCACTTCACGCGACAAAATAATGCACTACACGTACGGGAATGATGACCATAGCCGTTGATGCTCCCGGAAACATTTATCAATTAATGAAGAGCGCTGGGGTAGGTGAGGAATATCACTGGGGTAGGTGAGGACAGCCACCATAAAACCCAGTGTCTGTAATATGACGTAAGAGTAGGGTAGAATGGATTCACATAGACCGTTAAATTAGAAGAGACAGAGAGTGTAAATTTCAAAATTGGCATCATTTTTTAAATCATGCCCAGAAGAGGGTGTACAGTCTTGTTAACTTGTGTTTCTGTTTCCTACACGTGAGAAATCCACCTCGACATTTTGGGATAATTATAGATAAGACTTATTAAATGATTTTGTTTTATGCGTATATAATTGCTTATTATGTATATTTAATTTGTATAAATTAAATAACTTATGTTTGTTAGTAAGTTTCCTAACCATCTCAATCATACAGATTTTATATCTCCTTCTATAGAAGACATTACGGGGTTTGATGGGCCTTATCTATAAAACATCGCAAATTGTGGCCAAATGTGAGCCAGTAGGTAGCAAAATTTGTGGATGTAAAGACATAGATTTATTTCTAATTGACTTGGAAAATATCTTTCTCTTTTAAGAGTTCCTAGTTTCATAAAAATTACTTATTTCACGTATGCTATTTTATCATCTTTCTTTTTTTTCAACTTTACATTTTGTATTTTGGGAAGTTTTTGACTTAAATATTTGAATCAAAGCGTAATTGCAAACCACATTTTTATGATGGTTCGATTAATCCCTCTGATAGGATTATTAACATTATTTTGTTCACAGTTTTTTAAATGCAGGAAGGAGAAAGATAATGTTTCTTTATTTTCGAGATAAGATTTAATTGTGGAAATATTACGTATAATATAAAATACCAAAAGGATTTGCATATTTCAATGCTTCAGAAAATATATGAAAAATATTAAAATTCAAAATGGCTATAAGAGTGGCCGAATATTTCATTGCTCAGAGAAATTTATTAGCCAAAAAATTATATCGCCAGCCAAATGATCTGGAGCGGTGGCTCAGGGCATCAACTGATGTCACTGCAGTACCTCTGACCGGGAGGTCCTAGGTTCCAGTCTCGACGGTGGCAGGATTTTCGACACTAGCTTTTCAGCTAGGTCGATTTCAGTCGCTGTGTGAAGGAGAATTCTAAAGACCGGCTGATCTGATCGGTAGTTTTCTGTGGTTTCTTCGATCAACACCAAGCGAATGCCGCAGCAGTACCCTAACAAACGGGCTGCACGCGATCTTTCCTTCCTCTTCCTTGTCCTACCCTTACCACTTACACACACACACACACACACACACACACTTACACTAACATGTTCTACACTGCCACACATGCCGGGAGACAGGTCGGCGGCTTAGAACTTATCCCGGTCGGAGCGGTGCCCCGCTGGTGGGAGATGCCTGGTTGAGGAAAATCCCGCTAGTCGACGGTAGGTCAGTGCCGAATCTTACCAGCCAGTGGAAGAAGATCACCACCACCTCTCGATGAAAAACATGCACTACACTTATGTGTCTAATGTCCTCAGTAGTTGACGCGACCGAATTACTAACAATCAATCAATCCAGCCAAATGAAATGGAGCGCTATTTGATTTTGCCTCGAAGTGTCAGTTCAGCGACCGCATTCAGACGTTAGAGATAACTTTCACTAATGATTTAAATTCATTGGATATCGTTTCTAAAAGGAATATTGTATGAATTGATTCCATTCTTGTCTAGAAGCACGTGCGAATATTAAAATGAATTCTCTGTTGGAGAAATTGAAAGAAGACCGTGTATGTCCAAGGTAAATAAAATACCTCCCGCTCTTCACTTTAATCTCGCTTTTAATTAAACCCGTAATATCATAGATTTACTTTTAATAAAATAATAATTCATTTAAATAATATTTCTTTGATTTGGCGGAAGAGACTATCAAAACAATAGCTCACGTCTCTGATCCGCAGTGTGAATGCGGAGTGCGATACTGCAGTCTTCCTTTACGAAAGCCACAAGCCAGAGGTGCATACTTGATAATTTAATTTCTATGAGAAGAGAGAGAGAGAGAGAAGAGAGAGAGAGAGAGAGAGAGAGAGAGAGAGAGAGAGAGAGACACTACAGGTTTGGGATCCAGCCGACTTGATATGTTCTTATAAATAATTGTTCATTTATGCTGAATTTTGTGTTGACTTATTATTAATATATATAACGTTAACAATCAATATAATGAACGAATTTAATTTCTATAGAAAATTAGTAAATTGTATTTTTATTTATTATATTTTTGAATAAATACCATTGGCATCTAGAGAAGAGGTGGAAGTTCAATGAACCTCCCCCCCTCTTATGTACGTTACCAAAAGCACAAGACCAACCACTTTCGAGTATTTGCAATACTGTCCGAGACTTTCTGTATTACGAGGGAAGTGCTACATGTGGTTGGGGAATGGGAACCAATCCCACGACTAATTGTAGGAATGGGGACAGGATGACTAAGGAAAGATAGCGCGCGATTCATTGCCCGTCATTCATTATGTATCCAATTGACCAGAGAAAGAAACCTTTTGAATCCCCATCAAGCAAGTGATCGGCTCTTCAGGTTTTTGCGAAAAGAAAATAAAGATGCCACAATATAATCTAGCGATATTCCAAAATATGCAGTATCACTCGAATACGCAAGATAAAACGTCAAAATAAGCATCTATAAGCTTTGTTTTGTGTAGAAAACAGAACACCGAACTTCTCCGGTTAAGATGAAATATGCAATCTATTAAATAATTAAAATTCGAGTCCTAAGGATGACTTATTTAAACTAGGACATAGAATAGTCTAAAATTCCACCACGCACTGAAATTCTATTGTCTTTGCCAATCATAGTTCTAATAATAACTCTGGTAATGTCTTAACAATAGTTCCAGGAATTCGCATTTTGCATTCTTGTTTGCATACCACAATTATTTGAAAATTCTTCTTTGCGCTTGGGCAAATTCTGATAGCATTTCAAAAAACTACCAAAATAGTAAAAATGATGTATTTTTTTAACGTACTACATATCAAAAGTCTCAATTACCAGCCAATACAAACTTCTTGAACGCTTAGAAAAAGATAAACGTTTTCTGTGGATATTCCAGAGTCGTTAGTTGGATTATTTCACTGTAATTTCTTTTGCAGAATAAGATAAGATGCAGTGATATTCTGCTTCACTGTCGGACTTCGACTTCTAGTTCAATAACACGCATGTAATTGTCAATAAGCCTGATGGAAATGTAAAGGAGGCGTGTGCAATCTGTGCACTCCATCTCTACACCCTTCGGGTCCTGTCCACGTGCATCGGTAAAAAGAGCCATTGCGCTCCTCGCCTCCTCCGCCGCCGCCGCCACCGCCTCGCGGGCGCGCGACCTTCTGATGTTATCGCTGCACCAGCGACCTTTCGCGCCAATCGCGCCTATGACATTTAGATAACTCCATAGGAGCGCGCGCCCGCCAGCCACTTTCTAGCGGCTCAAGGCCCTGCGGACGCCGCCGCCGACGCCGCCGCCGCCGCCGCCGCCGCCGCCGCCGCCGCCGCCGCCGCTGCAGCCGCCGCATCGCGAGGTACCGATGCAGTCAGCCTCCATCACCACGAGCACCGTAAACCCGCCGTCGCCACCATTATCACTACCGTTACCACAAATCCTACTGCTACTCCTAACACTATCCTTATACAACCACCGTTTCATCACTACTAGCCAATACCTGACACTATTTCCCGTTCCAAATATACCGTTACCACAAATCCTACCGCTACTGCTATGACACTATCGCTGCTATTACAACCACTGTTGCTACATCTACCATTCTTTGATCATCACTACTAGCACCATTACCACTGACACTATTACCACAGTTATTACCATCATTCCATCACCGTTCTCCCACTACCACCATCATCACAAAACCACTATTACTGCTACCACCGTCACAAACACTATCACCACCATTATGTCAAATCCTACCGCTACTACTATAACACTACCACTAATGAAAGGCGCCAAGAAAGTCTCGCTGAACCGAAACGAGTCAGGGGCTGCCACTGCTTCCGTTCTCAACTTCGCCGCCGTGCGGGGCGCTAGTGTTGCATGCGTGCCATCACCTCGCCCCTTCCCCTGCTGCTTCTACACCACCCATCGGACGGTGGAGTGCTGCCTGGTGCTCGTGATATCGACATTTTTATAGCACCTTCATCACTTTTGTGCCATTGCAGAGAAACTTTCTTGAAGCGCTGTACAATTTTATGATCATCACTACCAGTGCCATTATCACTGACACTATTACTAAGTCTACAACCACCACTACCACTAACAAAACCACTTTTACCACCACTCCACCACCACCATCGTCTCCGAATTCCCCATTACTCTTATCACCACTACAATCGCAGGGGCGGATTTTCGAAACTGGCTAGACAGCTAGGTCGAATTCAACCACTATGTGGAGGAGAATTCTAACAGCCGGTTGCTCTGAACGGTAGCTTTCTGTGGTTTCTCCAATCAATACCAGGCGATCACCGGAGTACTACCTTAACAAACGGGACCCTGACCGCGTGTGACCTTCATTTCCTTTTCATTCTTCCTTCCTCTCTTCTCACATGGTCCTTTCATTTACAAGCATCACTCTTATCTGACAAGTCGGTAGGCCAGTAGACCGGTGGAGGGGGGTGGAGGGAAAACAAGGAGGGGGAATCCTTCCAGTCGACGTGCAGGTCGGCACCGAGTTTTATGTTTCGGAGAGGGGAACACCGCCATCGTGCGGGATATAACAAGCACTTCATCTATCGAACCAATGATCTCAGTACTTAACACGCTCTGAAGAACTAAATTGTCACTCCGTCGCCAATATCACTACCACTCACCACTAGGAGGAAACACAACTTGGGCCGTTGGCGAGAATAAAAGAAGAGTAGATTAAATTAATAATCAAATATACATTTATTAAGAGATTTCAGGTTCATCCAGTAGTATCGCAGGCTAACGTTAGTTATTTTCATCTCTGGATGTCGGATTTGAAACCTTTAAGCTTTTAAATAGGAGTGGTGACGGCTAAGGATTCCCTTGCCGACCTGGATTGCCGAGGAGGCTAAGAGTGTGCACGACTCAGTGCTTGAATATGAAGGATTGAAGGTTCGAGTCTCGCCTTGGGCATGAATGTTTGTTCATCATGAATGGTATGTGTTGTCGCGGAAGGCCTCGCGTTTGCTAAACTCAGATCAGAGGAGATCGCAAGTGCGTTGGTGTCTGGTATATGGTCGAATATGCGTCCCATCCAGATGTAAAGGATAACTGGGTGTTGGCTGGATAAAAGACTTAGGAATCTGTTATCTTGTGCAGATATGTTCAATTGGCGTCTGGCGAGCACCAACGCTATCACTCGAAGCTGAAATGGGAACTATCGTGGGGAGAGGGACGATTGTGGACGGCATTGGAGACAGAGGAGGAAGTGACCAAGTGATAGGAGGGTTTGGCGCATGCTGCGCACTTCGCGGGTTGTTGACAAGTTCTCAGTAAGGGAAAACTGAATTCGGTACATAAACGCGTTAGTGTTACACAATTAAAGTTTTAAAACTCAAATTTTATTATTTATTTAAGTATTGTTCATTTGAAGGAAGGGTGTAGTCGAGAAATGAAGTAAGAAAGCGAAATAAAGTGAAATATTTGAACAATGAATATGATCCTAAATAAAATTTCAGTTGGTTTCTAAAGTACTACAAAATGTAAAACTCTAAAGTCTATTTTTAACATATTTATCATTAACACGTTTTTAAACAAAAATGAATTCTGTTTTTTCGGGAAATTTTGATTCTAAATTCAAATTTAAAAAATCCCAAACAAATATTTCTAAAATTTCTTAAAGAATAAATCAATTTTTTGCACATTCTTTTCCGACGCGTGTCATTCTGTAAATATTTTGTTTCACACTGCAATCGTCATCTGACATTTGCGTTGTCCGCAATAGAAGGATTTGCAAGAAGCTCAATATCTGTTTTAGTCATAAAATAACGAAACATTTTCTAATACTTTTGAATTCTATTCGCGAACTGTCTAGTTATTACACTCTAATATGTTTGCGCACACTGTCGCTTTAAACATCTAAAGGCCGGAAGGTGAAAGATAACATGCATTACTTTTGTTGTCTCATGCGCTCCTGAGCCAGGTTTGCCAATCGCTGCACACGCTCGACCATTTCGCAGTCACAAAACTCTTTTCCCGGCAGTGGAGTGCTGTCCATCCTCTTTCCGAAACAACACAGTTCGCAAACGAATTTCTGGGCCCGCCGACCGCGAGCCGTTCACTGCTGCTCGTCGAGTAATTGAATAGAGTAGATCTTACTAGCCCTTAACTCATTCATTATACACTCTTTAATGACGAAACCACATAGAATAAATCGTTATAAAAGAAATGATATCACTATTCAGATTAAATTGATCTTGTTTGCTTTTGCTATTTCATTTCTAGGAACCTGAGCACTCGACCATCAATAATCGTAGCAACCGGTTACGGAACCATTGGTTGGTTGTTAGTGATTCCGGGCACGTCAACTACTGAGGTCATTGGCCCCATAAGCGTAGTGCATCAGTTTTTCATCTGGAGGCGGCGGTGATCTTCCCCCACTGGATGGTGAGATCCGGCGTCGACCTACCCTCGGCTAGCGAGGTTTCCCCTAACCAGGTATCACCTACCAGCGGGGCAACGCCCCAGCCGAGACAAGCTCTAAGCGGTTGACCGGATTCCTGGCATGTGTGGTAGTGTAGTGCATGTTATTGTGTGTGTGTGTGTAAGGTATGAGGATAGGACAAGGAAGAGGAAGGGAAGTTTGCGCGCGGTCCGTGGCCCCTTTTTAAGGTTAGTGCTCCAGCATCCGCGTGGTATTGATCAAGAAACATCGAAAAACTATCGACCAGGGCAGCCTGCCTTAAGAATTTTCCTTCAGTCAGCGACTGAATAGCTGAAAGCCAGTGTCGAAAATGATGCCACTGTCGGGACTCCAACATAGGACCTCCCGGTCAGAGGCACTGCAGTGACAGTTGAGTCACATCTCCCGGTGAACCATTTGTGATCCGCTTTATTTAGTACGACATTTACATCTGTCCTCGCCTCTATCATAACCACCATCAATCCTCAAATACACCGTCCGCAGCATTAACATCAATATCTTCATAATGATCCAAAATATTGATTTATCAATCATTTTCTGTCATTATCATCATTCTCACTAAAGAATATAATATTCTGATGAGCATAATAATTATAATTGTATACAAAATTTTCTTCTTATCTCTTAAAACGTAAACAGCGTAGGAAGTAGCTATGAGTTAGTCACTTGAATTTTTTCTAGAGTTCATAAAACAATTATTTCAATACAAATTATAGTTTGCGAACTTTTTGTGTTTTATGTCATTCGTGACAATTCGTCTTATTATATTCATTCTATTCTGATTTTCATACTTTGTGACATTTTGTGAAGTGAGTGCGATAGAATGCTAGAATATCAGTTTGATGATCATCGATGATATTCTGAATATGACACCAAAATTATAGTAGCACCGTGACATCACACAACTCCATCGCCCTTGATTCATTGCTCATTTGCAACCTTTACTGTTTCAGGGCCGTGGGAAGGTTGCATACTCATCTCATCGCCGATGTGCACCTGCTGTTTTCACATACTCAGTCGATGAATACATAGCCTCTCAGAAGATAAGTGTTTGAGTTCTCATATTTCACAGCATATACTTGTCGACATGGTATCGTATCTGTTGTTAGTGAGAAAACACATTGTGGTGCACCTCTACTCAAAGAAAATCTATATATTTAAAAAAAAAAGGTATTCTGCCATGGCTTCGTTTAGAGCTTCTACTGAACCCATTGTGTTTTTTTCTTTAAATGAAAGAATGTGATCCTTAGATGTGTTATCAGATATTGTTTGTGTTGATTCACCAACATTTACGGTGTAAATTAATTAATTAAATCATTCTTTAATAGTACGCTTATCAATAGTCAATTGTTTTCTTCCAAAGAGTGACGGTTTCAAAATCGATTATATGAAACGATAGATGTGAATCCACGCTGCTTCACGGTGGCGCTGATTGATGTTTTGTTTTGATTGTTGAGAATTCTTTACAATTCCTCATGGTTTTGTTTCAGTGTAATAATTGCATTGTGGCGTTGACAGTTTGCATGTGTTTGCTTTTGTGATGTATTTTGTAGAGAACATTCGGACAGTGGGTTTTACTCGGTTGTACTGGAGTAGTGAAGTTGTTCACAGGTTATGTCGAATTCCGAATCGTTGCCCACGCGCCCCAAAAGACGCAAATGTACATTAACTGGACTCAGGGAAAGAGAAAGTCTGCGTAGGTGTCGTGATAATAGTGAAGTCATTTTGTTTTCTATTGGGTTGTTGTCTATGAAATGTCAGTTTTGTTCAGCTTTGTACTTCCCATGCGAGAGAAATTCTGCAAACGAGTTTACTCTGTGTTGCTTAAATGGGAAAATAAGTTTACCTTCAAGCAATATGCCAGAAGTAATCAAATTTGTTTATAGATGATGACACATCAAAAAACTTTAGAAATAATATCCGTCAGTGCTCTTCCTTTTGTGTCATTTGGTGTATTATTGGAATATGTGGGCCATATTGCATTGCCACCTGGTCATGGGCCATACGTGTTCAAAAGTTTGGGAACTCCACATCACAGAATATCTTCGTTATACCCTGAAGATCCAAACAATGCAACGTATTGTGAATATTGGTCTGGGCACAGTATTTTACATTTATCTCGGATCTCATCGTCAAATTTTGACGGGTTCTCACTAGTATAACCTTACGTTACGGACACAGTGATATTTAAGTTAATGAAATAAATGAGATGATAATGAAATTAATAAAGGTTGTTACAATAGTACAATTTTCAAAAAACTTGGTTATGTAGGTAGTTATGATAATTAGTTTGATTGAGACCGATAGAAATGTCTGTTTTAATTTACTAAAATAAGATGCCTGTGTTAAACAAATAAATGTAGATTATTCCAAGACAAATTCATTATTGTATTCTAGTCTTGGTGCTTGAAAAATTTACATAAAAATTAACTGAAGTTGTCATTTGAAGAATATGGATCGCTTAGAACGAATATTCACTAAGTACGAAAAAGCCGATATGAGTGGACTGTCGCAGCAAAAACGCTTGTGAACGAAACCACAAAATTATTTTCTTAAAAGTAACAAGCACACTGCTCAAGAATAACAAATAAAATACTCTCAAGTAACACTGGAGCATATTTAACATTTTAACAAACATCAAAAAGTAGCTGTTCAGTAACGCTAAGCGTGAATACCATAAATATGGCGGGCGGCCTATTACTTGGTGCCTTGCTGTCACCTGAGATCAGCTGCGTTGTAACCAGAGACACTGTGATTAAGACATTCCATACATTACGCGCAGTATGAGAATAATCAGAATAATTCAAATATTTGCATTTTGTAGAGAAAGTTGAAACTATGTAATGTTTTGTTTAAGATTTTTCCGAGTTTCTACGTATCTAACGAAACCATAGACATCTCTTACATAGCCGGAGGGTTCATAGTTTTCTTTCGATTTCTGGCATTGGAAATTAGTAATATAGATAACTGATATCATGCGAATGAATGGAAAAGAACATGCCATTACGTAAATATGGAGTTACAGAGGTCAGAAAGCAGTTTATGTAATTTCACATATTTTTAGTCGTTACTTGTCGCCTATTTGTACACTCAAAAGGATGTGCTCACAACCTTGCGACCTTCTGACACAGAGATCTCTTAGAGTGGGAGAACTAATATGACGTCACATGCCGATTACATTGTAACTACTAGTGAAGTTGCGAGGAACGAAATGTAAAAACGTTGTCGCTGTTCACTTGCTCCTACAACACGTGTCAACTATTAGTGTCACGGTAGTCCACCTATCCGTTGACACACGAACATTAAGTTTGAAGGACATCAGAGATCCTTGTGGTACGTAATGCACTTGAGGTTGTAGGATATGCGTATAGTACTACCGAATACACAAGTCTAAATGTATTGCTGTGACAACTAAGTATTGATAAATATTTTTAGGCTCTATAATTGACATTAGTTTACTGTTGTTTTCTCGGCTTTTCAATTCAGACTTTCTCTACAGTAAACTAGTTTTGACATGCGTAAATATCTGATATAAACTGTTGTGTGGCTATGACACGTAAGTACATAGTTAATGTGTAATTATTTTCTAAATGAATATGGAAGGTCATTAAGTGTCATGAGATAGCTCGCTCAAGTAGAATAGCCTACACACGCAACAAAGTGTGGAGGCTAATAGTTGTAGAAAGACACATATCAGAAATCTGGTAGACAGGTGAAAAATGAATTAACCTTTCCTGCCACTATTCAAACGGGTTTTCTCCTTCTTAAGCACTGACATTTTCAAAATGTGTAAATTTTATTTGATAATGTTCAACATTTAAAGGAAACTTTGAATTGTAATATATCCGTCACCTTGGCAAAACGAATAGGATTATACACAAATATAAATTTTCCATAGATCTATGGAAGGACAGATCTAATGAAGGATGGGTATATGTATCTATAACTCGTGATCTATGGAATCTAAGGATTATACACAAATTTTGGAATATTTTGTTGAAAATAACGCATTTTTCTGAGAAATTTTCAAATCTTTAAATTACATCCTTTTTCAGAAGATTTATTTCCAAATAAAAACGCGCTTTCGAGAAAAGATGCTTTGAGATACATGACGGGTCATATTATTCCACATTTACCTGTTCAAAGGGAGTTCTTGTGACCAATTCGACTTATTCAAATAGTTATTGTTATCTTTATTCACGTAATTTCATATTTAGCTAATATTTTCGAAATTTGTTAAGTATTCTTTCTTGACCCGATAAAACGTTAAACTTTAAATGAAATTAACAGGCTTCCCTTTCGTTCTTCGTTCAGTATTCAAATCAGTAAAAAGAACGGTAAGTGAAGTTAGGGAAACAGAAAAAGTGAATTTAGAATTCAGAAGAGGAGCAATGGACCACTTAAGCATTTTGTTCAAAGTATCAAGGATCGAAAATGCGATCAAGATTGGCCATGCAGATTCAGAACAACTTTACAATCGTTTTTATAGACCTCTTGTATTTTAGTACAACCCAATAATAAAAAATGTCAATGTGGCAATATCATTGAAAGAGTGTAAACGAAATATTAGTGTGGTCCTCAGTATGACCTCCAACCATTCCGAGGCAGACGGAAGAAGATTGACGATCGGAAAGGCTGGACAGCAGCACGCGCAGGTGGGGGGGGCGGTGCATCCCCGCCCCATTCTGCGTGCAAGTCACGCCTGCCTCCGCGCAAGACAGATTCTCCGCACAGCACTGCCCGCCGCCCGCCCCTCCTCAACTGGCACCGCGCGGCAAATTTATGACTCTGTACGAGAGGTCCCGAATGCAGACGTAGCATAACCTTTTCCCTGGCCCGCCTTCTGCAACTTCCCTATGTCAGTGGCTCAGTGCCAACGCGAAGTGTGGGTGGAGTCGTTGGGCATTTAGAGAAAATGTATGCGAAGAGGTTGGCGCGGTGGTGTGAAACGCCGCCGCTGAGACGAATATGGATGACCAAGGAAGCGCTATTAAGAATTCGATGACTGTGGAGGAGTTTCTCAATCCGAAATTACAATGAGGAGCAGCAGCGGGATGCTGCGTTATGCGAGAAGCGGGTGAGAGGAGCCGTCTGTAAAAGGGCTGTAGCGCGCCGGACGTTTTGGAGGTTAGGGATCAAACCCCGCTTAACCCGACAGGGTCGAGGACTCCTCCGGTTCTCCTCGACCAACACTTGGGAAATATCGCCGGGTCAGATCGGACTCTTAGTTGAATCTCGAGACGTGCTTGCCTCTTTGCCTGAATTAAAAGGTGTAGTTTGTTTTTTGACATTCAAAAATCAAAGGAAAAGTTCTCGGCTTGGTAACCACGGATAGAAAAATATGAACACTTTTTAATTGGTTATTTTAAGTCGCATCATCATCTAGGTCATTAGCCACCACTATTGGAGTTAATGTTATGGTAACTGTGGAGATGAGACGATATGATGATGATAAAGAGGACGAACACAAATACAACCATGCCCGAGACGGAACTCGAACCCTCGACCCTTCGGTCCGAGATCACGACGACACTACTGCCTTAGCAATCTCTGCCACCGGGCCGACAATACGAACGTTCCTTTACATGTTTACAAAAATACAATGGAACCTCGTCTTGAATCAGAATTAGGAATGTAAAAAAGATTAAATATTTTGACAAGAGGTTTGGATGGCAAATTTATAATGCAAAATTGGGATGAGGATCGACTTATCAATGTTCTACTGTTTAACTGCGATTCTATCACCTCGTCATTCAAATTTTCTGTCATTATAGAAGCAGTCGTGTTCAGTGTAAACATAATTATAAAATAGTAAAGCAAATTAATTATTACGGAAGTCACATTGGTAAACTCGTGTGTTTTTATGCTTATTGTTGTGATGGAAAGCAAAGACGTCATTCGAAAAAAACACTTATTCCGAATAAAAAACTTCATAAACGCATTATTTATGACAGGTATTATCCAGATGTAGGCTACATTTAATGTCAGTAAAACTTTGTGATATAATTTTTATTGCAGAGATAGCGTTCAACACGTGTATAAAAATCTTTGATATTATTCCCACTCTCATGGTTATATTGTAAACAAGTAAAGTAAAAGTATTATGAAACTTCATTAATTTTATCTTAAGTCAGATTTTCTCGCTTAAATGAAGAACAATGGTAAAATCTCCCTCGATACAGTTCTCTAGCCATGTTTAAACCATAAAATTATCATCAGTAAAATGTCATTCTCTCCTTGAAATATCGCTCAACCCCCTTTCATGCAAGAGTCCTCCCCTTTCCTTACAATTCCATTAAGTTGCTTGTAAACACAAGTGCATTCAAGCAACAAAACGTAAGCACTGCCAAGTAAAGATACAAGATTGTAATTCGTAGGCTATACTTCGAATTCACTTTGCCAAGAAACAAACATCTGGTTGACAGGACATATGTTTGAAGCAAATACGGCTATAAAATGACGCAAGACCTTTAAGTATACCATTAAACTTACGTTCTTTGTTCTTGTGAAATTCTTGTCTCTTATTATTGCTTTCGAGTAGTTTTCTCTGACCAGGCCAGGGACATCTTCTCATCTTTTGCTTGACTTATACACACATCACTATTGTTCTCTCCAATACATTTTGATGAGGAGAAAAGGTGAACAGGTCAGGTGATCTTTCCGCAGACTCAATCGAAAGCTACATTATTTACAGCCTTGGTGCCTCTTGTGGTGGTCCACGAGATGAAGGTGAAATATAGACGAGTAGAAAAAAGTAATGATAATCCATAATTTAATACAAGGTCTGCGATACTGACTTTCTAAACTACTATGACTTCATCTCATGCTTTCACATGTGTTCTTATTATATTGAGTATCCTTTCGAATAAATTTATTTTACCAACGTAACATTACGTCGTTTTTCGATAATATGATAACACAGCAGAGTATTAAAATTACATTCAAGTACTGTAATAATTTTTAAGTGCTGGTAAAAATTCCCAGCTAGTAAGCAATACTCTTTCTATCTTCCTAATTATACAATGGAATATTTAATTTTATTAATTTTGCCACTTCATTAGCAATTGTCGGTTATTATACCATTAGGGAAATTGCAAACATTTGAACAAATTAATTATCAATAACTTTTTATGCTTTTGACGAACTGTTTAAATGCGTAGGGAAAGTTTTAATCTTTTCTCTGAACCTCTGAATTTTCTTGCTGACTTAAAATTAGATAACTATTCCGTTCATCTAAAAAAGTTTGCAAAATGTAATTACGATAACATGTTTTTCCAGTCTAATTATACTTGCGTAACTCATCACTGTTACCAATCTTCAATCAGTGCTTCAAATGCATAATTTGGAGTTACACAGAACTTCTTTTGTGGTGTCCATCAATCTCCCAAGGGAACCAGTATGGTAGCAGTGATGGATGTCAGTCTTGTATAAGCGATTATCTCCTACAAACCAACATTTTCTTCACATCTTAATTGTACGTTCAGATTTTTTATTTTAAGAGCATACTTGTGCCTTTAAATAAGTTGCCATAAGCGTAGTTGTCGCAACAAACAAAACTTTGGCACTGAACACACAAGAATTTTATCACAATGTTCTTCAGAAGGCATTCGTTTTTAGTATCATTTAAGCATTATATGTGAGAAAAGCATGCATCTATTAATGCCATTACCATACTACCATCACGTGCACATCCATCATTAACCTCTATTCACTATAATCCCGTTTACCATTAATTATGAAAATGTCTGTCAGTGAAATCCGTCTTCACTTTTTTCATTGAAAATGGAAAAAAAAAAAAATTCGTTAGCTTATTGTATTTTTTCGAGTAAATTCAGTTGGTGCTCAAAATTAGTGCTCAGCATTTTCCAAGAGATGTGTATCCAATATAGGTGGCCTAAAAATTGCACAAACATTTTTATTATAAAAAGTGGTATGTTGGGGAGCAGGCGAGTACACGTGCCATTCCTCAATTCCAATCACAATAATCCTCTTAACCTTGAATAGCGGAAATAGCTTTCAAAGAAGAAGCGAACCCTGCGAGTGTGCGTTGTCATTGGCAATGTGCTCGCTGGCGGCCCGCCTGCGGTGGCCTGTGGCGGGCTGTGGTGGCTGCGTCCCTGAGGCGCCCCGCTGCGCGTCGCGACGCCAGAATGCGCCATACGTAAAGGCTCCGTGAATGGGTCCACAAATTCGGCACTGAGGAGCGGCCGGTGTGGCTTGTAAGTCACTGTGTCGGCGCCGAGGTCGCTTCGTTCTCCACGTTCGTTTCCTCCACTACCCCTCTTCCCAATACCCCACCTTCTCTCTCCCCCTCCATCTTACCCTCCCGTCTCACCCCCTCTCCCTCTGTCTCTCTTCCAACCTCCCCCTTCCCGTCTGTCCCACCTTCTCCCTCCCCTCTATTTCCCCTTCTTTTTCCCCTCTCTTCCCCCTCTTCCACCCCTTATCCTCCCCTTCTCCCTACCCCATTTTCCCCTCTCTACCCCATTTTACCCTCTCTTCCCCTCTACCACCCCCTCTCTTCCCTTTCTTTCTTCCCCTCCCTCACCCTCTCTCCCCTCTCCCCCCCTCTCTCTCTCTCGCCCTTCGTATTGCCATCTTCCATGCAAGACGAGCCTCAGAGGTTCAGAGGTTGCACCGTTGCCTCTGCAGCATCGTTGTCTGGTAGGTCCTAGGAATGGAGACCCAACGGTGGCCGATTGTCGGCACTAGATAAATAGCTGGGTCGACTTCAACTCCTGTCTGAAGAAGAATTCTAGCGACCGGCTGCTATGTTTGGTAGTTTTCATTAGTTTCTCTGATCGATACCACGCGATTGTCAGAACCTAATAAACTTGTCACGGGCCACGCGCGATCTTTTCTGCCTCTTTCTGGACGTACTCTCTTACTTGACTTACCCTCACACTGTTACTCCAACATGCATTACACTAACACACGAGTCGGGAGACTATTCGCGAGATTAGACTTGACCCGTGTGGGGTGGTGCCTAGCTGGGGAAGATAGCTGGAGGGGTAAAATTTCCTGGTAGCCGAGGTGTAGGTAGGCCTCAGATTTCACGTTCCAGCAGGCGATAAATACCGCCCCCTTCTGGGATGAATCTTGAACTACACTCACGTGACTAATTACCTGAGTAGTCGACATAAAAATCAATAAATACTCTTTCAGCTCCTGGTATTCGTCTCTCTCCTCTCCTTTCCTCTATTCCTCGTCCTTCACACTCTCGATCCTCTGCTTCCCCTACATCCCCTCTTCTCAAGATCTGCTCTGCTCTGTTAAATGTAATAATAGTTATTTGCTTTCACCATTTATTACAAATTATTTTCTGCAAATTATTTCTTATTAGCTGGAAGTGGAGTTTTCTTATTAGTATAGTGGAGTGAATATTTCAGAAATATCAATTGCATCGTGGATAGAGCTAATAAAACTACTTCAAAAATACACAAACAAGTAAATAGAGGAAACACATATCAAATTATTATTAAAATATGTTTCAAATTCGAAGCAAGAATTTTTGAGAAGTCAGTCGAAGAAAGGATATTCTTAATTGAAATATCTCGGAAAAATTTATTATTTAAATAATGCTTCTGTCGTTCCGAAAATTTTGTGCTTCTATCCCCAGCAATATTGTTAATAGTGGATAGCGGAATGGAATGTATCACTGACTAATGTAAAAGACTGCAATATTTTATTTCATGCGTATTTCCGTTAAAACAGAAACAATGATTCGGACTCTGCTAATAAAAAACATTCATCGTTGTTTGAGTACGTTGAGAATAAAATGAACATGCAACTATTTTTTCGCGATACATTGTCGAGTACACAATTGAAATATTTCCTCAAAGCCATTTCCCATAATCGCAAATAATGGGCAAGCTATTTTTAAACATGAAACAATGTGAGTTAGTTCATTGATAAACTTGAATGGTCAAGTTGAATATATTAATTAAAAGACAATTTTTTTAATAAAATTATATTTTCATCCGTTCTAATTTGAAACATTTGCATTTCTAAAAAAATAAAAAATTACGAGTAAAATTAACGTTTCTTGAATAATTAACTGGTTTATGACGCTGAGTTTTGTTTTCTGGGAAGAATGAATTCTAAAGAGCTATTTTGTTCACACAGATTCATTTAACTTTGGAACTATGAGATGAAAAGATTTGCTGAAGAGTTTTATTTTAGAACACGGATAGCGAGTGAGAGAAGCCATGAGTAGCAGCAGCAGCAGCGCCACACGCAGCGCTTCAGCGGGCGCGGCGAGTGCGAGGCGTCGGCGGCGATATGATCGGGATCTCCTTACGCGGAGGCTGAGGCGTAGCGGGCGAAGGCCGCCGCCCGGAGGCACGTCGGCGGGGCGGGCGCAGGGGCGCGGGCGGCTACGGGCGTCGAGACGGGCACCGGGGCGGGTGCCGGGGCGGGTGCCGGGGCGGGTGCCGGGGCGGGTGCCGGGGCGGGTGCCGGGGCGGGTGCCGCGGGCGGGCGGGGCGGACGGGGGAGGGTTGCGGGGACTATGGTGGGCCCAAGCGTGTGGGTATCGCGGGGACGATGTGCGGGCATGCGAGCGCAGGAACGGGTATGGGGACGAGCGAGGACGGAGATGGCGAGAGAGCGGGCGTTGCGTGTTGATTGTGCGGGAAAGTGTGTGGTAGATGGGAAGGACGCAGGGCGCAGTAGTCGGGCGAGGGGTCGGGCGAGGGGTCGGGCGAGGGGTCGGGCGAGGGGTCGGGCGAGGGGTCGGGCGAGGGGCGGGCGACGGGACGGGCGAGGGGTCGGGCGAGGGGTCGGGCGAGGGTCGGGCGAGGGGTCGGGCGAGGGTCGGGCGAGGGTCGGGCGAGGGGTCGGGCGAGGGGTCGGGCGAGGGGCGAGGGGCGGGCGAGGGGCGGGCGAGGGGGCGGGCGAGGGAGCGGGGGGTGGAGGGGGGGGCGGGGGAGAGGGGTGGGAGGGGAGGGGGGGGGGGGGGGTGTGGTGGCGGGCGAGGCGCGGCAATCAAACTGCCGAGGGCCGGGAAGTGGTTGGGCGAGGGTTGGCATGCGGGGAAGATGGCGGAACCACTGACGGTGGCGACATCCTGCGACGCTGGAATCCTTTTGCACGTGCGAGTGCTTTCGCGGGATCCAACGCCGCAGCCCCGCAAGTGGGTTAGCGCTGGCGCCCGTGCCCTGGGTATCGCCGGGCCAAGGCCCCCTGCACTGCTGGCGCAACCGCCCACGCATCTGCCACGCTCACCTCCCACCTACCTCACCTCTGATCACACGATACAAAATGCGCTCTCACTCACCACAGTTCCTCCACTTCTTGGGGATAGCAGTTAGAGGATGTAAAATGTCAATATGTATGTATGTATGGACGATTTTGCATGTACGTAAGTATGTGAATGTGAACGTCCGCGCAAATAAAACGGTTTTCATATATATTTAGGGAAGTCACAAGGACTCATAAACACTACATTGTTCGGCCTTTTTCACTACATTTTATAAAATAACAAATAAATATTTTTAATGGTATTTTTATCGACGGATTTTTGACTGAGGTTGTGCCAACATTATTTTGCAACTATTTTACGATCATAAAACTTTACCTGTTTGACTCAAACATTGTGCCAGATTAGTCCAAAACCGGTAGCGGTCGCTCAGTGCATCAACTGATGTCACTGCAGCGCCTCTGAGCGGGAGGTCCTAGGTTCGAGTCCTGACGGCGGCAGGATTTTCGACACTAGCTTTTCAGCTAGGTCGAGTTCAGTCGCTGTCTGGAAGAGAATTCTAGCGATCGGCTGCTCTGATCGGTAGTTTTCCGTGGTTTCTCCGATCAACACCAGGCGAATGCCGGAGCAGTACCCTTACAAACGGGCCACGGACCGCGGGCGATCTATCCTTCCTCTTCCTTGTCCTATCCTCTCCCCTTACACACACACTTACACTAACATGCACCACACTACTACATATTCCGGGAGACCGGTCGGGAGTTGGGAGCTTGTCCCGGCTGGGGTGGTGCCCTGCTGGTGAGAAAGTCCTGGTTAGGGGTAAACCCCACTAGCCGAGGGTAGGTCGGTGCTGGATCTCGCCATCCAGCGGGGGATGATCACCGCCATCTCCCGAGAAAAAAATGCACTACACTAACGGGACTAATGACCGAAGCAGTTGACGCCCGGCAACGCGAAAAATCAATCAACTAGTCCAAATATTGTCAATTTTACGTTAAAACTATAGAAATAAACACTTATCAAACGTCACTGTTAATGTTCCATATTTGAGCCGGATTGCCTCGTCAAATTTAATTACTCACCGTTAGGTTGCATTGAACATATTTGTGGAGACATCCAACGGGCTTGGAAGTTACTAGAGTTTAAAGAACAATTTATTGCATTTGAGTGCCCATGAGCTACTGATTTCGTCTTTGTTTGAGTGCGTGAAACAGTACGTATGTCATCGTGCTCGCCAGCCTGCTCCACGTGCACGACGATATATATATATATATATATATATATATATATATATATATATATATATATTCTGACACACCCACCTACTACCTTACACACGTGGTGAGGGCGTGATAGTATGAATACTCGTGAAGCGAGCTTAAAATTCTCAGGAAGCAGGATCTTTTGGGTATGAGAAAGGTCTGAACCCTTGACACAATGAATCAGAAAAAATACGAATAAAATGAGCATATATTCAATGAAAAAATTACAGTGACACAATTATATAACAGACTAATGCCCTTTAAGTAGTTGGTCACGGAAAAAAACTGAAAACAAGGTAAAACAAAAAAATTGGCGTCACCTCGATTGCCTGAGCACACTTTCAACAACTACGATTTACAATTTGCTCATTCCTCTTTCTGAATTTTCATCTACCTCATTATTTTACTCTTCCTACTCTCTAGTTTTTCCGTGCACGGCTTTTAAAATGAATTTTACACTTGTTTTAAGGTATCCCGTTCACAGGTGCTAGCCTTGGGCTTCGCACTCACTATAATACTGAACTTTAAAGAGAATAAAAACAACAATAAATCGTAACATACACGTTACTTAAATCTGACCCCTTTACATATCACAGAATGCAATTACTTTTAACACAATACAATAAACTGACTTTTCCAGATAATATCAACTGTACAACATGTGAAAATCATGAATTATTGAAGTAAAATTGTACAAGGTATGGCCTCTTTGAATGAATTCAATAACACGCGCAGTAAATTAACTTGAAATTGCCACTCACATCGTTCGGGATACTACTCTCAGCATTTCTGGACTTTTCACCCACTTTTAGCACGAATTTTCGTGTATTTTACGGCTATTCTCTTTCCCCAACCGATAGCCGCATAAAAGTTACCTGTTCTTTTACCTCAACAGCTCCGCATCGCTCGCCTGTAGGTAACCTTGGGGATTTTCTGCTGCTCGCCCCGCGTCGCCACTCGTCTTCGCATGCTGTCCTACGACGTTACCAGTTTCCTTCCCTCGAACTCTGGACTCCGCCAAGCCTCCAATTTGCACACCCTCCTCCCGTTCTCCGGACTCTTACGATTCTCGTTCCAGTCCAGATCTTTCTCACCTACACTTCGCTCTTCCTGGGGTCGTCCTTCTTCTTCTGCCGCGCCTCGTACAAGTTTGTTCGCGCTTCCAGCCTCGAATAATTAATGTTGCTGAAGTTATGCTTTAAATGCTCGGCCTACCTACCACCGCGCGAATTTTACAAATTTGAAATTATTTCGAAGTCAAATAATCACTTCACTTGCTCTCTCAAATATTGTGAATGTTAATGCGTTCGTGCATTCCACTTCTCAATTACATCACTTTCGTTGATACGCTTCTCAAGCTAACTTTTAACTACCAAGTTAAAATAAACTCCTATGGTATGAAGTTACAATCGCCTTCAGAACTCAGTCTAGTCGCCGTCGCTGCTGCAATCATAGAGGGTTCCTCCGAGGCGCGCCGCAATACTTATGGTACTCGTGCCTGGGGAAATTTTTGGAGGGGTGAATATTCTTCTCTTTTCGTGACCTCCCGAAAAAACATTAACGCTAGTTCGGGCGTCAGAGTTCGAAAAGCTGTGGGTAGATGGCGCGTTTACAATCCATCGCTCCGCCGCGTACCCTACTCCTCTCTGTTCGCGGGCTTCTTTTCGTAGCTGATGGTGGCGTTATGGGGTTGTCTAATCCCATGACGTCACAATATGTGTATATATATGTATAGTGTCTACGGGGATAAACCGTCCAAAATTCAAAAATAATCTTTTAAGAAAATTTTAAACTTATTTTTGTTACATGGATATTCTAAATTGCTGAGACGCAATACGCACTCAAACGTTGGTTTGAAAACATCATTCCTAGGCAAAAATTTGCATTGCATAATCATAGAAACACTCCATAAACATGTAAATTATTTATAATTTACAAGAGATATGAATATATTGGTTCAGAAAAAATAGGCGAAAAATAAAAAAAAAACAAGTAGAATTGTGTAAATTGAAACACTTTTTTAATTTCGGGGTTCACTTTTCTTTCTTCTGAAATCTTATACATCCGAAATATTTTGTAATTATGTTTTGTAACACATTTTTATCGGGGTGATGGATCCCGCTTCACCCGGGGAGACAGAGAAGCATGGGGCGCCACGACGCGCTTCCGCACCCCCGCGACACGACGGGGCGCGCTGAGTGGAAGGGTGGTGTCCCCCTGCCCGGAGACGAGTTCTTCCGCCGCCCTTTGTTTCCGTTCACTCTGATCTGTGATGAGTGTCTAATCTATAATTTGTATTTTCTGCCGATGTTTCTATAGAATTTGGCTTTAATTTCGGGATCAATTTTTGAATACAGAACACAGGTGTGTTTGTTTTATATGAGAAGTTGGCTTGTTTGTGGATCGATAAACTGCTGTTTTGAAAGCATGTCGTGTTATTGCAGTTTAATTTTTGGATTTTCGTATGATCCACGTGACTTTAATACGAAGATTTTACAGATTTTATTACATTAAAGCAGATTAAAGGAAGTATATTTCATACAATATTGTTTTGATTTTGGCTCGTTCATTGGGGTTGCGTTTTTCATCATTCTAAAGTCTGAAAAAACTCCGCCCAAAATTATATTTGTTTTGCATTAACAATTTCTTCTTTGCGCCCTTCGTATGTTAGTTTTGCAACATTGGGCTCTGTTTTTATTTATTTTTTTAGATATATTTGCTTACTGTTTGCACGGTGTATATATTTTATTAAGTTCTTTAAATTGCCCGCAGACACACTTCCCACTCCTTCAATCCTTCTCATTCATAAAAAGAGACAGTGTCTTTTCGCTCTATTCATCGCATTACTTGGTCTTGACACATTAAGTTGCTAATCATGTGTTGTTATCTTTGTACCTGACATCGTTCATATCTTGGTTACCACTTTGTCAACCTGTTTCCTTTTCCTGATCCAGGATACATGTATATGCATAGTTAATATCCTGTCCACATAATAATAAACGCTGTTGTCTAGTACTCTCACATATGATAGCGGAAGTGTGAATTCCGTACGATACAAATGCTACATTCTTGGTGATGGAAATACGCAACTACAATTGGCATACGCAATTATTCTTTTCGATTTTTCTTATTTCTTTTTTCCCATCTTTTTTTAGGATTACTAAATTATAGTAATGCTTAAGCCATACCAGTAAAAAGCGGTAATGATGAAATCAGCGCCTTGTAAAAATGTGGAAAGAACATAGAGTGTGATCTGTAATGAGCTACGAAAATCCTGATTCGCGAATGCTCAAGTCAGAATATTCAACAACACAGCGAATATTACTTTTAATACTACTCTCTCATTGAAACAAAGAGCTTGCTTCCTGTCGAGAGAATAAATATAATAAGAGCTGGGTAATGAATGCCAACATTTATCGCACATTACATTATTACAATTTAATCTTAAATGTTAACAAAAGAATCTTCAATGTAGGATTCATTAATACGAATTATTCTCTTTTAGAGTTGAATAATTTAACTGGAGAAGTACCCATTGTACCTGTTTTCACACATCACTAATTTAGAATGACATGGCGGTAGTCAGCCCATTATCAGCTAAGGTAATTTGGGAAATGGAAGATCAATGACCTTGCAAAGACTATTGCTCTACTGGAGGCGTTCAGGAACACACAGGAAGTGACGGTGCACAAGTGTAATGATGTGGACAAACGTGACTAAGGAATGTGCCCATCTGTTCACGTGGTGTTGCTACCAATAATTGTTGCTTACTTACGACAGAAGTATTTTACACTTTCGCAGACACCGCTAATTCATAGTACATTAACAGTAAAATTTTGATAGTTTGTATCATTTTCTGTCACATGTCAATTAAAATACGAAATCCTTTCCTATTTATAAAATTCTTGAAGTCAGTAGGAGCATACTTCCAACCGCACAGTTTTACACATCTATCGGCAACAATAGTTATTTATGTATCAAGGGCGTTAAGTAGATGTTTTTGTCCCGAAGGCGACTTCTAAACCCGAGGGCCTCTGGCCCGAGGGTTTGGAAGTCACCTGAGGCGCAAAAAATCTAGTAACGCCCGTGGTGCATACAAAACTTTATGGTTTACTAGTTCTTTGCTGAATTAAACGAGAATTCGAAACATTTTTATAATTTTTCTTGCGTCTAAAGTGAAAAGATGCATTGTAATCGTCATTTGTCAAAATGATGCCAGATAAACAAAACAGCGAACATGCAAAAGCTAACAAAACCACGGACAGAGACTTTCAGTACAATTTCGAAAAATATATGAAAATGTTTATGGTGTATTCGAAAGTTATATAACAGTGTGAATAACAATGAAAATTCCGCTGATGAAACGCTACTTTTAAATATTTTGCTTCTATTGCCAAAAGGAATTTATAAAATGTTTTAACACCAAAAACATAAGTTTTCTATGATATTAACCGATGTGCCTTATACATCTTAGTACCACGAGTAGTACTGCTACTGAATAAGCACATACTATGTCTTAAAAAAAGGTGGTACGTAACAGTGAAATATGAGTGTCTGGTGGCAATTGTATATTCATGGAAACCTTCCAAAATTGCAAAATTCATATCAATTAAGTAAAATCAGATTTATAACGAGTTATTTTTTTATTTGAGGATAATGTCATTTATTTATTGTATTTTATTGCATCGTAACTTTAATAAATCGAATTCATAAAAGAGTTGTATGTGGTGTGTTGGTATTGGAGCGGGCCATAAAGTATGCAAAAGGCCCTCGGGCATAAAAAAATCAGAAAGGCCCGCAAGGGTATTAACAGTACCATTACGTGTTTTGTTTGAGATCCGTAAACACACAGCAATGAACTAGTTAACCATAAAATTATTAAGAGCGAGTGCCCCACAATAATGGAACCGAGAATGGGTATCAGAACAATGACGAATTTCTGCAGATAAGTATTTCGCAATAGAGATGTATTGTATAACGGCAACTACTTTTTTGTGATCGTATCCATTTGGATATGAGTCTATCTTCCCTATTTCTAAAATTAATTCATTACCAATAATTAACTGAGGAAGTACTACTGGTAAACGAGTATAATTGCTTCATTTCGGAATTCTCACTGTATAAAGCTGGAGATAGTGTAATAAATTTACATCAAATTGGCATTTGTAGACCTATGTTCATCATTTGCTTACAGAATTCAATTATAATAAGGCAATGAAGTACGATTTTCGTTTCGGAGCTTGTTCCACGCGCGCTAGAGGTATAGAGAGATTACAACAAGAAGGGACCGTTTTGACGTGTAGTGCCAGGCCATTGTTGGTAACATAACTGCAGGTTATGTCCAAGCACTTATTTTGCCAGTGTGTTCGTTTAGAGCTCATTTGTAAATGGGTTCATCTCCGACTTTTGCATTGTCATCGCCCCTGCATGACGTTCATTTGTTTTCCGACCAGTCCAACCGGTCCCTTCTTAGCGAAACTTCTTTGTAGAATGCTTGGAACATTCTGGAAGCCCGCGGTCTGCAGCGGCGGGGCCTGCCCGGCGCTTGGGTCCCCAGTGAAGCCCCGGGGGCTGCCCTCGCGCTTGAACTCAGGAAGAAGGAAGCTCGTCAAACCGGCCGCCCCGGGTTCTGAACACCGGTCCTCCAGAAATCACAGCGCGCTCCCAGCCGCAGCTAATGATCTGCATCCCTTGTTGAACCTGCTGGCTTTCCGGCGACTCCGGGCCCATTTGTATGTGTCGACACCGGCCGAAGCGATGGGCCGGAAAACTATTTGCGGCTCTGGGTGCTCTGCGGATGCGACACTGGCGCTCGCCTGGAGGCGCGGAGTCTGGGCGCACAAGCTCGTAACGCTTGTTCAAGTGCTTGATTTGAAGCGCGAATTTGTTAAGTACACTGTCAAGAATGTCTGCATTACTTTTAATGTAAAGTACATGAAAGTAACTATCATGTACGTAAATTAAATTTAACGTAAACGAACAGTAACTTTAATGTACATGTACATTAAATTTAATGTACGTGTAAATTATAAAAAATAAAATATAAACACATATACTGCTATAATTGAAGCGAGCAATGCTGCCACATATCTGCAAAACCTTTTGTGATTTCAATAGTTTTTCATGTTAAAGAACACCATTCTTTCAAAGTAAAAGTTTGCTTTCCAAATTGTTGATTAACGGGCTAACAGTTTACTATACTATTTATGGAAATTAGATGAATTTGTTTTAGGTGCCTTAAAAATTTAAGGGCAAGTATATCTTACTACTCTACGTTTATTTCTTTAACATCACAAACATATATAGGTTTACAAACTTCATATTTTTATTAATTAAGAAATCCAAAATTGTAAGCGCTATAAACATTGACAGGTACTCTGTGTGAACATGGGAGGTGTATTAAAATGTGATCCATTATATTTTTTTCAGAGAAGTTAACATTGAAATAATATTTTTTTTCACGCAAAAGATTGACAAATTGTAAAATTTATATATGTATGTGTATATATATATATATATATATATATATATATATATATATATATATATATATATTACTAGAATTTACTTCATTACAAACAAATATAAATGGACGAGAGTGAGCGCATATAGACATAAACATTAATAAACGTTTTTATAAGTAAATGCGTTCTAGAGAATTCGTAAAATTTAAAAATTGGATTAAATAAACTTAAAAATACTGACTTAGGGCATCATTTGATGTCGCTGCAGTGTCTCTTTCGGGAAGTCCGCGATTTGATTGCCGACGGAGGCAGGATGTTTGTCACGAGCTACATACTATCTAACTAGAGCGAACTCAGCTACTGTCTGGAGGAAATATCTAACAGCTGCCTGCTCTGATCGCTGATTTTCGTGCTTTCTCCGATCAACACTAGACGAATGCCGAAGCAGCACCCTAACAATGGGCTTTGGACCACGCACGATCATCCCTTCCTCTTCCTAGACCAGTTCTCTCCCCTTACATACGCTTACATTTACATGCACTACTCCACTAGACATGCCGAGAGGCCACTCGAGAACGTAGAGCTATGCTCGGGTGGGGCGCTGCCCCGCCGAAGGGATATGCCCGGAAGGAGGAAACTTCGAAACCCGACGTATAGGTCGGCACCGATTCTCACCGTTCAGCGGGGAAAAAACACCGCCACCTTCCAAAGTAAATATGCACTACACTTACAAAACACGGATATAGCAGTTGCTTAAATACGAAATAATCAATCAAACTTAAAAATTGAATGAAAAACTAAAATATAAGAAATATTGCGCAACATATTTTCGATGTCAACATTCGATATGTAGAGTTGAAATGCCGGTCCTACAGGCCGTCCCTCGCTGCTAGGGGCGAGGTCCGGGAGGCGAGAGCGCGACTGCTGACGTCACCCGCCGGGCCACGTGCGCCGTCACGTGCGCGAGAGCACCGCACTTTATGCGGCTGTCACGGCGGCGGCGCTGCACTGCGCTCCGCGCCTCGCCCTGCCCACCCGCCGTCGCGCGCCGTCTACCGCGTCCGTTAAGAAGGGCAAGGACACGAACGACGTGAGAATAATGCGGTCCCTGAACCCTGTGGATCTGGTGCCCATTTTTAGTGTCGAACCTGTGGGTAATATTTGTATCCAGTTTTAATTTTAATGTATCTAGGTTTTGCTTCAGAATGAACTATTTTGACTATTCCACTCGTGAAATTAAAACTAATAGTGTTTAACTATGCATATAAAATGCCCTAATCAAAGCGGTGAATCTAAAAAATGTATCACTTTTTCTATCCGATTTTTCTTACCGCCACTCCCTACTGACTAGTAATAAGCTGCGACTCATCTACCTTAGGATGCGGTATGTATCGATGGCTGTTGATGTACAATAAATCGCGTCTGTACTCTAACGTAACCTCTTTGATGTTAGCAGGAACTAAGTTATTTTCAACATTTGGTGCATTTTGGAACTCTGTTAGACGTAATTTTATTCGTCGAATAGTCCTATTAAATACCACTCTTGCTTTGGAAATTTCCAGATAAATCCCCTCCTTGCTTGGTGAGAGGGGGATTTATCGACAATTTCCAAAGCACTCGTGGTATTACCTATGATAATTTTTAAAAATAGGAGTAGTACATTTCCTAAAAATGTATTTTTTTAGATTTAAATTTCGTTAATACGTATTAAATTATAGACGAAGTACTTATCCTTGTTTCTTGAAATAAATTTAAATACTTACACATAATTCCCGCACTACCAGCAGAAACATATGAAAGCAATATCAAATTGAAGTATCAGAACTACGATTCTTAAAAAATAACTCCTAGGTCAAGACAAAAATTCGAACATTAGAACATTGTGATTTTATCCCTACTTTGGTGTGGAAAATGTCACGAATGACAAGATGATAGAAAAGATAAAACAACAGAATGGAAGAAGAGAAAACTGATACCGAATAAGAGCAAAACGTAATTGTAAGACTGAAACGAAGAAGAAAAGATTGTCTTTAATTCTTCGGAAGAACAAGTCGACAGACTAATCTTTTTCAGAAAGGTATGAAGACAAAGATGATGATACCACACCATCACTGCACCAATTAATGTAGAAGTCATTCATTTCAAATACTAGCTACTTGACTATCTTAAAATCTGACTCATCATTTCTTCCGTGAAGAAGCACATATTGTGCAAATAATCAAAACAATTATCATTTTAGGCTGAACAGGTCTCGATTAATTTTATTTTCGAAAAAAACAACGTATTTTCAATTTATTTTGGCAGCTTTAAATTTGCAAAACTTTCTCGCGCTGGGCATCTCCCCCAAGACAGATTGGTACACGCGCTAGACACTATTTCAGGACACACTATTCATTGGTGGGGAGTGAGGGCGCAAGACGAAAATTACGTCGCGGAGGAGGGGTTCGGAGCACAGAGAGAAGGAAACGGGGAATTGGGGCCGGGGGGGGGAAGGGGAATTGGGGGGGGAAAGGGGGTTTGCGGAGGCGGGGCGTGGAGTGGGGGGAAAGTGCAGAGACGTAGTGAAGCATATTGGTGGGGAGTGAGGGCGCAGGATGATGTGGGAGAACGCGGAGGGGATTAATGGAGTGGGATCCGGTAGAATGGCGAGTAGAGCAGCGCAGCAGAGCTGCGTTGGGAAGGCGGGGCGCGGAACTGAGGAGAGAGCGTTGGAGGATTGGATTGATTGATTGACTGATTTTTTCGTGTTTCCGGGCGCGTCAACTGCTTTGGTCATTTGTCCCGTTAGTGTAGTGCATGTTTTTTTCGCGGGAGCTGGCGGTGATCTTCCCCCGCTGAATGGCGAGATCCGGCGCCGACCTACCGTCGGCTAGTGGGGTTTCCCCCTAATCAGGACTCTCCCACCAGCGGGGCACCGCCCCACCCGGGACAAGCTCTAAGCTCCCGACCGGAATATGTGGTAGTGTAGTGCATGTTAGTGTAAGTGTGTGTGTGTGTGTGTAAGGGGAGAGGATAGGACAAGAAAAAGGAAGGACAGATCGCGCGCGGCCCGTGGCCCGTTTGTTAGGATACTGCTCCGGCATTCGCCTGGTGTTGATCGGAGAAACCACGGAAAACTACCGATGAGAGCAGCCGGCCGTTAGAATTCTCCTCCAGACCGAGTAAATTCGACCTTGTTGAAAAGCTAGTGTCGAAAATCCTGCCGCCGACAGGAATCGAACCTAGGACCTCCCGGTCAGAGGCGCTGCATTGACATCAGTTGATGCACTGAGCTACTACTCCCGGTTTGGAGGATTGGAATGGGGCAGGGCACGACCGGGAGGGGCAGAGAGAATTAGAACGGGCGAGAAGGGACGAGACAGAACGGGATAGGACGTGTCTTGGGACAGGACGGGATAGGTCGTGTCGTGTGTCTCGTGTCGGGTCGTCTGTGTGATGTCGGGTCGGGTCGGGTCGGGTCGGGTCGGGTCGGGTCGGGTCGGGTCGGGTCGGGTCGGGTCGGGTCGGGTCGGGTCGGGTCGGGTCGGGTCGGGTCGGGTCGGGTAAGGAAGGGTTCTATCGGGACAAATCGGAGAAGAGGGGAGGGGGGAGAAAGGCGGGGCGGAGCAGAGCGCAACGTAACGCAACGGTATGAGGCGAAGTCGGGCGGGTGTGTCGGACGGTGCGGGACAAGCAGAGACGCGGCGGGACGGGGTGAGATGAGGCGGGTCTGGGTAGGTCGGGTAGGGACGGGACGGGACGGAATGGGAGGGCAGGGGGTGAGAAGGGACGGGGAGGGCGTCGTCGGTGACGGCGTAGGCGGCGACGTAGGCGGCAGCAGCGGCGGGCGCGCGCCGCTTGACTGCGCAGGCGCCGGCGGTGGCTGTACTCTATGGCAGCGATAGCGCTCGTCGCCATAGCGACATCTCATGCAGGCGTGGCACGGGCACCGTCTGCGCCGTATCTCTCAATACTCGCTTCAATTGGACTCTTTCAGCACACCCTTCCGAGAACGAAATGGTCGCCGTTTCAGTTTTATGTGAACGATGCCTCTCGCTGCGTTTGTTAGGGGTCGCGGTGTTCTCGCGATGGTAACTATCATTATCGTAATCAGAATATCGAGCAATTTGATTGTTTGAAGTCACAGTTCTTGATTTTAAGCAATAGGTTCTTTACAACGAGACAATCTTAAGAATCTTATTTTTTCAGTTTATTAATTAGTCTACATTAAGTCCCCGATTTGTTTTGATTCTAATTCAGAAAACTATTACAATTTTAAGAATTTTTTATAAATTATGATAAGATTGACAAAACAATTATCACTTGTATATTAAGGTTTGAGATATTTTGTTCATTAATATCGTAATGATATATCGTAATGATATATCATGTAGTTGCTTTGGAATTCTGGTAGTAGTATTTCCCTAAATTTGAAACAGCACTAGGCAAACTAAAACCAGAAGGCTGCGGAGAGCCAATTACTATTGAGTATTGATTTATTTTTCACATAACTTGTAAATTGTCTGAAATATTACAAATATTGTTGCTTGTCATGTTGTGTTCACAGAGGTAGTTTATGTTTAGTAGCAAAAATTCAGTAGATTAAAAGATGTTGTCTTACGATCAAGATCAGTAGTGTGTGTGTTTGCTTCATACTTGGATTCTACAATCGACGTTTCCCTTTGTGTTTTGTGTCGCTCTCTCAACTATAATTCAGCACACTAATGCTATGGCTGGCCATTGCAGGCTAAGTTCAAATTTAATGAGGCTTGTGCGGTTGATCTCATTAACATTGCAGTAAGCCTCCAAACAAGACCCTTTTTGCCTTCCTTCGCCTCCCAATTATCTGCTCCCGGATCTTGACGTCGCAGTGACGGGCTTGAGGAAATCAGCAGCCGTCCTCTCTGCTTTACAAAGCTGCTAACGAGAGCGTAACAGTTTAGACAGTAAGTATTCGCGGACGAGCCGATACGTCGCGGTACATCACTCGAAGGGAACATAAGCGTGCACAGCCTAAAACAAAAGCGGCTAACTACTTTTCTGCCGCCTTTCTAACATTTCTATTTACATATGGCATTTATTACTAGGACATTTAGAAAACATACTACAAGGAGAATGAAATTGTGGGTCTAATGATACAATTAATACAGCTTACCTGATGTTAAACCATTTAAAGTTGTTAAATGAATTGGAAAACCCTTTCCATAAATGAATAATAATTTCCCAAATTTTCAGGATAAAAAGGAGAAAATCAGGAATTGAACATAATAAGGAAATAATAGTTATATATGACTTAGTGTAGGGATCACAGAATTTTGAAAATGTGCACACAATTCACTTTTCCCCATATCACGTCATACGCAGTTTTTAACTGTTTTTTTGACGTAAAATAAATAAATAAATAAATAAATATTTATGCCCCGAGGCCGTTATAAATATTCTAATGATCGAGCGGAGACAAGACACCGGAGGGCCTTTGGCCTGAGGACGTTTCGCCGCCCGAGATCATTAGTACCAATTAATGACGGTGGTACATACATAATTTTATTATTTCCTAATTTTATTGATTCATATTTACTTATTTACTAATTAAGTAGATGATAACTTGACTCTGTTCGTCTTTTCGTATTCCCCTCCCATAATTCACTTTCACAATTCCCTCTCATAATTCATTCCATAAGTGAACATGTAGCATTATTCAACTCTTTTCATACTTCTCTCGTAATCACAATCCTTTCGATCCGGGTGAGTTACTTAGAGTATATCGACCTCCTTATCGAAGGCATTAACAATTTGTAGCGTATTAGTACAAAATAAAATAATTTATTACGTGAGTCTTCTGGTCCTTGTCACCCTCTGCCTCACGCCTGTCCGGTTTCGCCACCAGAGCTACGCCCTCTTCTCGGGCAGCAATCACGTTACGATGACTGTATGCTAAAGATATTTTTCTTGCAGTATGTCGACACATGACAATCTACATGTGTTTCGATTTCTAGTTTTATTTGTCCGGCAATACATTTTAACAATGTGTAGTACAGTGCGCTGAGAAAGAGATATGTTTTCAGAATACAAAGAGCATTTACGTAAGGTAATAAAAGTAAGCGACATTTAGGGCCGTCTTCACGTTTTAAGTATGGTTGCAAACCGAAGATGTGAGATTTATGGCCAAACGATTGTGAAAGATGAAGAGCAAACGCGAACACCGATGCTCGTATAGAACATGGTCTCACAGCACTTCGAAGAGAGTAATTACGACTTACTACCCGGCTCAGTTTTTCTTAATGTTAAGTGTTGAGTACCTCACGTCTTTTTCAAGTAAGTAGTATTACGCTTTTATATCCCTTTCTTGGGTAAGTGACTACATGTGTTTTACCTAAGCCTTTCGCTGAAAGAAAGATAGATACGGAGATCAAAAAGGAATGATGGAGCGAGATTAATGAGTACTGTGAATGGAATGACCTGTAGTTGTGATAGCAGTGGTATAAATGAAATTCGGCAACGCAATCACATGGTGAAATCAAGCATGTGACTCACATCACTTGAGATTCGACTAAATCTTTCGAATCCGAGTACTTGAACGGACGCTGCCAAACGTTGCTCCACCGAAGCCGGTAAATCGTCCGATTTTTTGGGGACTTGTATGTACTTCCACTTATAACGGCTCTATATGACCATGACCTCCCTAACATATTACAAGTCTTCATAGCACGAGAGTTCTCAAGGCAGAGGCCCGATCTTTTAACGTCAGCCACTCTACGAACGTCGGTTTAGAACCAACCCTCACACCGCCATTCGGAGGTACCCTCTATGTCCGTCCCCCCATTTCTTTCCGGGAGTGAGGGGAACTTCCAAGGTATCCTGAAAACTAATAGGAGGAGAAAGAAAAAGCCTTATTGGAAGATACTTGGTGGTCGGGTATGTCCCACCTTGACCCAATGCAAGTTCATGAGGATCGGCACCGTCTATGAGCAGCACGACCACATTTCATACGCATGCTCCTGTGCCACACGGAAGGGCTAGGAATGGAAGAATATTGTTGGGAAGAAGGTACATGTTAGGTGGGAAACCCAACCATGCCACAACATGTCTAAGTAGGTTTCGAAATCGCATCCCCAAGAACAATGCTCGCTATTTCTCTATATTCAAGCGACCGCGTTGTTTGGACAGGTGTTATATTATGTTGCATACTTATATTTACTTTCACGCTCTTGCCTCCTCGCAAGGTAAGTAGTGTTATCGTTTGCCGGAAAACGGCGCATTTTCAACAGAAAACCTCTAATTATCGGGCCCTGGTTACGAAAAACTGAATAAATCATGTTTCTATAAATAATAAATTACTTTCTCTAACACGTGGTTTCGCCAGAATTCATGTTTTGTGGTTCCTTGATACGGAAAAATCTATTCATAGCAAATGTGTATGATGCCCGGCAGTGGTCAACGCTAGCGCCCTAAACATTCAGCCGACTTTCACCAAAATTGATATTGTTCGACCGATCTAACCGTACTCCAGACTCTAGGAGTGTCAAGTAGATAGTTTGAATTTTGAAGCTACTTTACAAGAAGCCGCAAAAACATTTTCAAAATTTTCTCATTAATGGCACCAATAGTTTTAATTAAACTCCTCGGATAGCGTAAAGGACGCTTAAGAGCACAGGTCTCATTTTCGTTGAACTCTCTAAATTTTCGAAAATTGTAAATTTATAAATATTGCGAGAAAGGGTGTGCTGTTGTAGAACCACTGGTTTATATGATTACTTCCTTTCTTTTGCGCGCTTTTACACCTTGTTTCGCGTGGCGCGGCGTGAGTTCCCCGGCGGCGGTCGCAGAGGGCGACCAGGCATTGAAGGATATTGTTGGAAAGATGGTATGTGGTGGGCGGGAAACCCAACCATGCCCCAATAATGCCAAGGAAGGGTCGAACTCGCGACCTCAAAAACCGTGCTTGCTGTTGCACCATATCCACCGTATGGGCGGGCATGTATTATGTTTAATACTTATTTTTTTAATTTAATTACTTCCTTTTCTCTGCGCGCTTTTGCACCGTTTTTTTTGTGCGTGGCGCGGCGTGGCGTGGCGTAGCGTGGCGTGGCGTCGCCGGCGGTGGTCGCAGAGCTCGGCCTTCGCTCGCGGGCGCGCGGCCCGCGACCCGCCTGCCCCTTCCTCGCTCGTCCGTTCCCCGCCCCGCTCCGCCGGCCAGTCGTAAAACCGAAGGCCAGCGCGCCGGGCGTGGTGGATCCGACGCCGTCGCCGTCGCCGCTGCACCAGATTCGCTCGCTTCCACGCGAAAGGCGTTTCCACGCTCCGCGCCGCTGCATCCATGAAGCAAGGAGGGCGCAGCATAGCACGGCTGGCCAGTGCGGCGAAGACCTCTCAAAGGCTGTATGGCACGCGAGGGCCCTCGTCTACAGGGAATTTTGAAAGTGGTCCAATGATACTTCAATTACAGGCTTGATTGATTGATTGATTGATTGATTGCTCGATTGATTCCGAGCGAATCGATCGATCGATTAATTGCTAAGGTTGTCCCGTGTAGTGCATGTTTTATAGCGCAGGATGGCGGGATGCGCCGTGGACCTCAATCCATTTGCGAGATTTTCCCCCAGTTACCTCCAAGCAGCAAGGCACCGCCCCAACCGGCACAAGCTCTAACTACCTATATTCCCCAGGATTGATTGATTGATTACTAGTGATTCTGGGCACGGCAACTTCTAAGGTCATTAGTCCCCTATATGTAGTGCATGTTTTTGCTCGGGAGGTGCCGGTGATCTTACTCCGCTGGATGGCGAGATACGGTCATCTAGCGGGGTTTTCCCTAACCACGTATCTCCCACCCCAGCCGGCCCAGCCGGAACAAGCTCTTAAGTACCCGACCGGTTTCGTAGCATAAGTGGTCTCGTAGCATAAGTGGTCTCGTAATATATCTGGTCCTGCGCGAACCACGCGAACATTTTTTGATTTTTTTAATGTCTGATTGCACCGTCTGTGTTTTCGCAAGATGGGAAATCCGTTGTCGTAGTACGTAAACATTATCGTCAATAGGAATTAACGTATCTCCAGAAAAATGAGCTTTCGCATGTCGTACAGTCGAAAACATACGTTAAAACTAGGAACTAATTGGAACTGAATACCTCTTACAGTATCTAAACGCTTTTATTGAACATCTGTGTCTCTGAGTCATTTTTGCTTTTATAACTATTACAAGATCGTAAAACGTATGATAGACCCCTTCATGAAATCAAAGGAGCCTCAGTATATACATAACCTCCAAATCCTTAACAATTACGTTAGTTTATTTCTGACATATTTGAATTAACTTAAAAAAATAGCCATTAAGTTCCTGTCTTATTTTATTGGTAATATGGATATTGTATTTTTCATTACTTCCATGCTTATTGTGTGTTAGTGTTGAAGTGGTTTTTAGGGGTGACGAAAACTACGAAACGTGTCAGTTACGAACACATTTGTCGTAGATGACAAAACAGGAAGAATCTCGGGACCCGTCAATCAAAATCCCGTCATTTGATTCCGCATGCGTAGTTGAGTTCTCCACAGAATTGTCGTGTTACGTCTTTCAAATCAATGAATTGCAAAAACTCTATTAATAGTAGCCTGTCCGGATATCCGAGGTCGTTAAGACTGAAGGGCCGTACCTACCTCGCCTTGAAGAGTCACGGGTTCGAATCTCGCCTCTGGAATGGATGTTTGTTGTTCTTACATGTTCTCTCTACAGTTTAAATATCATTGTGGCCGCTATTTGACCACGATATTGAAAAGGGACCATACGTAAAATAAAAAGAAGCTAACAGCATCACTGAATCCATGCCTCCCACCATGTTTCGTAAATAATCTGAAAAATCTTGACTATGTGAAGACGAATTTAAATGAAAAATCACAAGAAAAGCCGTAAGGTTATCCCACACAATACCGATTTACCGAAACCATTGAATGCCTTCTTTAAAAATGAACAAAGAATGTAATGACACTACCGCGTTTGGTGGCTCAGGCCATCAATTGTCTCTGCAGTGCTTTTGTCCAGGATGTTCCAGGTTTCGAATCACGACAGTGGCATAATTTTCGACATTTTATACACAGCTAGGTCGGCTTCAGCCGCTGTCTGAATACTAGCGACAATTTCTGATTGGAATTTTTTTCATATTTTTGTTTTCGATCAGTTCCAGACGAATACCTTAAAAAACAAGCCAGAGGCCGCGTGCGATCTCTCCTTCCTCTTCCTTGTCTTACCGCCTCTGCTCACTGACACACACTTTCACCTACATGCACTGAACTACCTTATATTACGGGAGTTTTCAGCTTTCCGGCTGGCGGAAGATACCTGTTTGGAGAAAACCCCTCAAACCGTAGTTCGGCGACCGATTTTGCCATTCAACGGGGGAAGATCACCGTCACTTCTTGCGATAAAAACATGCACTCTTTTTTTTATTTCTTGCGCCCTTAATTTTTTTCATATTTTTCGACGCAACGCGTCTCTTCCCCCCTTGTCGAGCGTTGAGCGCTCCTTTTATGTATGTCTCGTCTGTCGGTTGTCAAGAGTACACACTGTCAGAAAGTACATTAATTTTAAAGTACTACTGTGAATGAATTTTAATGTACCTTGTACATTAAATGGAGATTAATTTACCGTACATTAAATTTAATACGTAAATTAAAATCAATAGATTTAATGTACGACTGTTTACTTCAGTTACTTGTCTACATTAAATTTAATATTTGAAAGCAGGTTAACAGGGCTTGGTCAGATAAATTTTCACTAGTTGTTTACCTAATTGTTTTCTGACCAAACCCTGTTAACATGCTTTCAAATATTAAATTTAATGTCCGCGTGCATTAAATTTAATGTACATGTACATTAAAGTTACTGTTCGTGTACGTTGAATTTAATTTACGGACATGATAATTACTTTCATGTACTTTACATTTAAAAGTAATGCTGAAATTTCTGGGAGTGTAGCATCTCCGTGTACGCGCCTCCTTCCACGCGCTCCTGCGTCACTACCCAGCGGCCAGAAATGGGAAGGAATGAGGAAAGGGGTAGGGTGTAGGACACGTCCCAGGAGTTGGACTAGTCCTTGTGATGAAGCCAAACTCGTTTTGTTGGAACAAATTTCACATGAGATTCGACGGAAATCGAACCCGGACCTCAATGGTGAAAGGATAGCGACTTCGCTATGAACTACGAGCGAACCAGTGTATGGGACTATACCCTTACCAGTTGACGCACCTTAAAATACGAATCAATCAATCTAATGATACTACGATATTTTATGCACACAGAATTCATTTGCAGACCCGTCCCCAATTTATTACAGTTTCCAATTATCAGCCTCAGTATTAAGTTTATTTATAACAGAATTATTTTGACGTCCTCTGGGCCTCTGAAATTTGACGCTATGAATTCGAGCGTTCTTCGCCCGTATGTAAATCTGAGCCCTATTTCGAACCACCCACTGTACACTAATTTATAACCGTTTCAGCTTACATATTGCGGGACAGGCGCCAGCAATGAATTGAGCACAACAATGTCATGTTTATATTACTCTGTCAGTGGCGCACCATTCTTGACCTAAACAGCTATTTACTGCATCGTTGGTCCAAAAAAGGAAAGCCGTAAGATCTATGGTCTTAAAAATGAAACGTTATGAAGATTAATCCCAGCTTAATATTGAATATAAGATGTATTTCTTTCACTTTTTTGCATTATTAGCAAGCATTAAGTAGACCGATGTACAAGAATCTTATGATAATGTAATATCTATTAGCTTTAACACTAATTATCTACATCATTTTCTAGATTGAGAAGATATAACGCGTTTGCATACAAATCCCTTAATTATTCTAAACATTGACAATACGTCAAGCAGCTAGTTTGAAGATATTTACGATGCTCTTAGTGTGTAGAAAAATGGAAAATATTATCCCTTATTATCCTAATATTATTTATTCTAAATATGATCATTACATCAAACAAATTTGACTATGAATTTTTGATGATTAAATGTTATTCATAATTAGAAAATAGAGAAAAGAATTGCTCACGGCTTCAAACATTTCTGGGTTGCTTTTTTATTGGCTTCTCTTTTATGAAGAGACGCTGGCCAAAAGACTGCTGCTCTCGCATAACTATTTCAAAAAACTTAATCAAATCGACAATTATAATGGATAGTTAATTTAGAAAAAAATTAATGCAAGGGCAAGATAACTGAAAATACGATTTTTATTTCCTAACACAAAATTCATACTGCAACTATTTGCATCGTAATTGTATTTTTAGTAATACTGAAAACCTAAGGAACCAAATATTTGACAAAATATCAAGATTACTATTTTTAAGAGACTTTCATTCAAACCAAATTTTGTTCAAAAAGTAAATTTCTTATCGTTTCAACAGTATTCTTCTATAGGAAATCTTTACAAAATTATTCAGGCAAGGATTTAAGGAATAATACATGCCTTTGCTAATCCTTAGTATCATGCCTTGCTAATACTTAGTCTCAAGTACGTGTATAATTGCATACTGCATCCAACCTTGCTGCTTCAAAGTTTCTGCTTATTTCACGTTTGCACCATTTGCATCTTACACTGCTCTGTCATCGTCAAGTGAGGCGCGATGACGAACATCCAAGTAGTGGCAATGTGTAAGAAAGAGAAGTAACGTTTAGTTTCCCGTTGAAGAGATTACGTGCTGTTAAGTTAACCGTTACCTCCTGTGCTTGTCTACAATGAAAATGAACGATGATATTGCAGACTTTTCAACTTCTCTATGAAAGCAACAGACGAGTATGCAAAGCAAACTGTTTCATAACTGAAAGATAATACTGCGGTCTTAAATATCGCGAATCGTTTACTACCCCGCAAATGATTTGTACAAACAAAATCGAAGTTAATTTGATGCAAGAAATCATTTCGTAATAAGAGAGAGAATATAGTTCTCAAAATGTTTGTGTCAATAAAGAAAACAATCCTCATTCGCAAAATATTGTAGCAATTAAACGATCCGCTTATTTTTCACTTTATTTTTAATAATTATTTATACTGCAAATACCAGTTTCTTTTACTGGTTAATAATCATACGTGAAGTATCAGAGAGAAAAAGAGAGAGAGAGAAGAGAGAGAGAGAGAGAGAGAGGGAGAGAGAGAGAGAGACAGACAGACAGACAGACAGACAGACAGATATTAGATATTATATATCAATATTTATTCAAAGGGCAATAGCCGCTGAACATTGTGATTCATTATTTTAAAAAAATGTCCTTTAGTCCTGATTAATTGTAAAGATAGACGAGATGGAATAATTGGTGGTCTCCTCTTAACGTGTTGTTTTTCGTATGTGTAATTTCAACATATGTTTTAATAATATTATCATTCACTTTCCCTTAATAATGAAGAAAGTGTACTTACAGTAAATTACAATTATTGGTATACGTTACAAGCGTATTGAGGATAATGTGTCCTATTTTATTGGGAAGAATTGTCTTTTGATAGTTTTCTTTTCTCAGATAGATCACAATTGATAAAAAACCTTTACACTACAAAATAAACAGGCTACACACATTGCCTGCTCTCTATTCTAAAGACATTGACAAAAATAAGTACATGAAAAATTCTCCATTACATGATATTTTCCAGAATTTTGCTTTTCATACTTCTTTGTTGTGTAGAGAAATTATTAATACCACTTACCTATTTTAATAAAAAATCATAGGGCAAGATAAGCCAAGGTATTGCTGCTCTTAATAAATTAGAAACACCAAATCTGTTTTACATTCTTGTTTCTATTATTAAGGAAGGCATTCGGAGGAGAGATGTTTGGGTTGGGGCAGCCAAACAGTATGAGGTTTTTTACACATAAGTATGATGAAGTTGTTGGAAGAAACTACGGCCGACGAAATTAGGAAATCTTCAGCAAGAGCAAGAAGACAATATTGGTATTTTTTTCCGTTTCGATAAATATAACATTTCTTAATAAAATTTCGTACTTTAGCAACAGCAATGTGTTGTCAAGATACCATACACATGTAATAAAAACTGCAATGTGCATGTCATTAACCCACGAAAGAAAATTTACAGTTCACACACTATAAAAATAACCTATAGAAACGCGCACGTTTTGTTGAGCCCTCGTTGCGCTAGACGCGAGAGGAGTGGGGATTTGGTTATTTTGACTACAGGAATAATACATCAAATCTGTAGCTCATTTTTTCGAGGCAACATAGTTTCTATTACACAGGAACGAGCATTTCTGTTTATCAATTTTTTCGACAACACTTATTGCTATCATTTATTCTTAATTGAACTAATAATGGAAAACGCGTGGGGGTAGGTGTTTTAGAGCCTAAGAAAACGTGCGTGTACAGTAGCAGTATATGATTTCATTTGGGTTAACTAATAATATGTACATATTGATGCTATGTTCTGTTTTACCCAGTGTTTTCGATTCAATTACTTTGAGATACTGTGTTCTACTTTTCACGAGATGGTGTTCAAATTTCTTGTTTATCCATAGATGAAAAATACATTAATGGTTCACTGTAATTACAGTTCGGTGTCCTACGTTTGGCATAGTTAGTGTCTAATAGACTAGAATCAAAAGATTAAAAAACATTAACGATTGATAGTAAGTACGGTACTAATTATAGGCCTAATTATCAAATTAAATATATCCACAACGTTCTGTGACAAGTTACGAGATACTAGGAGCTCTTTTCTAGGTATTCTCTTAGAGCAGGCATATCAAGGTCGCGGTCAAGGTAACGAGCTTACTAGGGCTCGCAGGCCCTGCGATCAGAGTAATTGGCGCGAGATTTAAAAGTAAGGGTTGTACAAATTCCTCCGAAGTGGCGGTACGCCACTAAATACCTGGCCTACGACAGTTTTGGGGAGAAATTTCTAGACAGTTATTACCTCAAATTTAGCTATATTAATTCCCATTTTCTCTTTAAGGCAAAGAAATTATCCATTAAAATGAAATAATACATTAATACAATTCCAGATTCTCAATTGAGAGTAAAATTTAAAATAATTAAATCAAAATAATCTTGAGATTCTAATAATGTTTACTTAAGAGTGTATAAAAGCAAAAACTTTGTACGTTCAAGTTAGAAGGTTTTGCATATAAATATTGTTGTCTGTTAAAAGCGCCGTACAGTGAGAATTGTTAACTTATAGAGATTTGTTAATTTATTTCATATTATAGTTAAATACAAAAATGTGGCGAACATAATAAATTTTAATTGCGGATTGTGATATGTTTCAATTCTGTTAGAAATGTTCCTGATTATCGAAATAAACGCAGGTATCTACCATAAGTGCTGAACGATTTAATAATAATTTAGTAAGAAAATAAACATCAAATAGTGATAAGTAGTGAAGAATTTAATCATAGTACAATTCTCGGTTATTTGATAGAAAAAAATTGGCAAACAATAAATTTTAATCGTCGATTATGGTATGTTTCATTTGTGAAATTTAGAAATGTTCCTGGCTATCGAAATAAATGGAGGTATCCACCACAGACGCTGGATGATTTCATAACACAAAACGAAAACAAGGAAAGAATTCGCCATTCAAACATATTCCGGTCACTTAGCAAAGATGTTTATATACGGAAAAAATTAGTAAAAATATAAATATTACGCACATTCTTGTGGAAAAATTAGTTTGAAGAATATAATACAATTTATTTCAATATCTTTGTCTTGAAAAATTAATTAATAGAACATGAACATAAAAACTGATTTCCGAACGATCCATGTGGAACAAAAAGTTTCCCAAATAAAGATTTCAAAAAATTCTGAAAAAGTCCGTCGTATGTTTACGACCATAAAACCTTAGTTATTTAGCACATGCATTTTGTAATATATGATGTTCAAATAAACATCAAATAGTAATAAGTAGCGAATAATATAAACATAATACAATTCTTGGTTATTTGATAGAAAAAATCTGTAACGTAAGAAATTTTAATCGCTGATTATTGTGTGTTTTATTTCTGAAAGTTAGAAATAGTCCTGGCTATCGAAATAAACGCAAGGTATCCACCACAGGCGCTTCTTTTGAATTGTTTAGGTTTGGACTATATTAGCACTATTTCTAATACTTAACACGAAAAAAAAATTTAAAAAATTGAGTACGATTAATTTTTATAAACATTTTAATTTTTAATTACTACCTACGATACCATAGGAAAGAACGCAGTGATGTGTACTTGAAATGTTTATTCTTGAAAGGCAAGAATATAAGGTAATGAAATGTGAATTTTGTTAAATTCTTATCTTTGTTGAACATTGACGTTCAACCGCTATAAGGATTTCTTTTATTTATTTACATTTTTTATTTAACGTCAAAAACAGAAAAACTGAGTCTGACGTACTATGAGGAGAAATATATTCTGTAAATGTTTTCGTAAATTCTGGTATCCCTGTCCTAACTCATACACATGTTGAATTCTGAATGCAGATGAAAACGAAAAGTTTTTTTTCGATTAGTGAAGACAATTGGGGGAAATTTTCTTAGCTGTGGAAACGTAAATTGGTGGTGTGGAACGTTTGGATTATATATCCACACAAGAATTGACATGTAATTCGTGTTGAAACGAGAATATTTGGATAATTTTACAATACTATAGTGTATAATAATTACTATTATGTATTTTTCGATTTATTTGAATTTGTTTGCCAATGCTATTAGTACCATATTATTTAAATATAACTTTAATTTAAATAATTTAATTAAATTAATTTAAATAACTTCAAATTATTTCACTTTGTCGCATACTGCTTACGCAAAATATTGTAAGGCTAAAAACTCATCAAATGTGTTTGTGAATACACTGCATGCCTATACAGTGAATTCAATGCGTGAAATATACTTTAATTTAAAATTTTGAATAAAAACTCTATTGCTTGAAATTATTTAATTTTCTCACCAAATGTTCTACAATTTGTAATGAGTTTTACAAAAAATGGTAGTTGACATGTGTTAATTCGGAGATAAATTGTGGTAAAGCGCTGTTATCATCGAAGAGTACTAATTTGATGTCCGACATGCGTGGGATATCTGAAGAGTAAACATTAAATAATGTTGGAGAGAGTATTGAGCCCTGAGGTAAGTCTGCTGATACCGTATGTCTCGAGGGTTTGATGATGTTTTATTGACTTTCACCAAGAAAATTTTTGTTTGTAAGAAAGCTATGGATTATTTTTTGGATGTAATCAATAATTCCCATACTACATAATTTATACATTAGTCCTGCGTGCCAAATCCTCTCACACGCTAGTGCAATGTCTAAAAAAAACTGCTATAGTGTGCATTTATTGATGAAAACTCTCGGAAATATGTTCCGTTATTTTCAGTAACTGGTGCGTAAATGAATGGTTTTCTCTAAAACGAATTGTTCATAGGGAATTGCGTTTGTTTCTTTAAGATATTTATAAAGTCTCCTGAGCAACGATGTTTTAAAAAAAAATTGATATGGTGGGAAGCAAACTGATGGGTCTGTAATTTTCTCTCAATCTAGGAACTTTTGCTGGTTTGCGAAAAGGTAGGATGATGGAAGTTTTCCATGCTCTTGGGAAATGATTTAGACGTAGGATTGCTTTAAATAATACCGTGATTTTAACAACTCCAGTACTTGTTTATTTCATTATAGCTTCTAATCTTACGCAGTTATTTCTGACATAATTCCATCCACATAGATATTCAAATTTTTAAACTCAAAACTGTTTTGTACTTTCCACCAGCACTTATCTTAAACTTATTTTAGTAGTACTTATAGACCTTATTCCTGACTTGTGTGCGAAGTTACAGCTCAAAATAACTTTAAATGCGGATTCCAGGACCGGTCATTCAAGATTGTGTTGTTGACGTGTTTCCGATACTTTTCCCCCCTGTACAATAGTTTAGGAAGAAAAAGTAAAAATGTTAGCATTCAAACTGACGAATACACGTACGTTCAACAGGGATTTTAATATGAAACAACTCTTAAAATTTTCCATACATTTTTTCTCTCAGAATAAAAAGCCGCAAAAGGAGAACGAATCATTGCATTCTCGTAATAAGTGATTGCGGATTGATTCCATGCCCTTGAACAACTGATATTATTGTTCCCGTAATTGTGGTGCATGTTGCATATCAGATGATGGCGGCAACCTCTCCCTCCGGAACGTGAGTTCTGGCTCCGGTCTCCACGTGGCCTGCAGTAGATTTCCTTCCTCAATGTATCTCGCCCATCAATTCACCACCCCAGGGGACAAACTCTAAGCTCCTGGAGACAAACTCTAAGTCTGATCGCCTGATCAAAATTGTCGCCTGATATAGCGGATGTGTGATTGTAAGTATAAGTATAAGGATGTGATCAAGAGGTGAAGAGACAAAGGTGAGAAAATCTCGCGAACAGACAATGGTCCTTTCGATAGGGCACTGCCCCGGCATTAGCGTGGAAGTAATCGGAAAAAATACGGTACACTCCGATCAGTGCGGTCGCTTTCTTCAAACAGTGAGTTAGCCCCAAGTTTGTAGCAGGTATTGAAAATTCGGTCTCGTTTTTACTTGAGCTCAAGGCCCACGATCTTGGCCAATTTGCGTGTGTCAGAGGATTAGAGAGCTGGAGCAAAATAACCTTTAAAGTATGCAAGAAAATGCCAAGAAGTGGTACTGTACTAAATTATTACATCATTATTTATTGACATCTGAGCAGAGTAACTGCTGGACTAAATGAAATGAAATACTTTTCCCGTCAGAGGTAATGGCCATTTTCTAGGAAGAGTATCCTTTCTACAACAAATTACACCATTTTAAGCATCATAATTCCTTACAATCGCACATTTTCCGCATGGCTTATATCTACAAAGACATATTGAATTCTTTGAAACGTGAACTTTGAAACGCGAACTAGGAGCGACAACACACGGTCGAGCTATGCCACTGTGAACAACGCGAGGGAGACAAAAGTTGTTCGGCACAATACATGCGTAATACAGTAATGTTTATTTTCTCTTACAAAAAAGACAGTAGTATGACGCACTAATTTATCCAAAATTTAAAACAAAATATAAGCGATAATATTGAAGACAAATGAAGACCTCCCTAAAATAACGTTGTATATCACATTTTGTCATTGTTGAGTTTTCGCAGGAATAAGATTGTATATCACATGATGCACCTTTGGGCAAAATTTAGTGGGGTTGGCGACACTGGTTGTTGAGGAATTTGATAAAGTAGAATTGGTTATTCTGAAAGAACGTTGTATATCACTTTGTCAACATGGCGGCGAGAAGTGCATCTTTTTCCGAAGAACACACTACGTTACCTCTCCCAATTATAGAGTTTCCTCCATTGTACCAAGAACTTCTTCCATTGACCCAGGAAAAAAAGAAAGATCTTGTTGATATGTGTAAATACATTGATGTTAAGTACAGAGACTTTTATATGAACTTGCTATGCACGGAACAAATTGGTTAAAGGGGATGTTTGTCTGATGAAATGTATGTCAGAGGGAACTCTTTAGAGAATAAGTAATAGTAATACATTTTTCTAACTTTCTTCTTCATTATTTTGACATATTCAATCAGTTTATTTACGATACTGTGTTTTTTGTAAATGAGGTTGATATACAACGTTCTTCCAATTTACTGAATGACAGGATATACAACGTTGTTCCAGCAGATTGTAGTGAAAAACTACAATAATTCGGAAAATAACTGTAATATACTGTAAATAACTTTGTATAAATCTGTTATTATCAAATACATACATGCAAAACCCTAAAAAAAATAAAAGTTCCATTTTTAGAACACCATTCATTTATTGTATTTTCCCGAATATAGCGAAATGTGATATACAACGTTATTTTAGGGAGGTCTTCAAATGTTCGTTATGTCGTGTGAATTTAACGCGCGTCCATACTGACTAAAACGAAAGACGTTTTGCGTCCAAATATCGGTGTACATGAAAAATCTGCTGTATTATTCCTTATTTAGCAGAAGCGTGGGTCGGTTGACCTGTCGATGGTGGTGGCACAAGGTTGGCGCATGGCTGGAGTCGCTAGGTGACAGTCGCGTCGTCGGTCGCGCGTCACCAACGTCGCGCGGCCCCCGCGGCGGCTTCTCCACGCCGTCTCGCAAATTTCGCGAAGGTGATCAAGGGAATTAATCACCCGGGAGGCCGCCGCCGCCGCCGCCGTTGCTGCTGCATGTCCTTCCCGACGCGCCGATCTTCGCGACGCGACACCCGCCCACCGCGACATGCCGACGCTGACACCTAGCCACCAATATCTGTCTCCACCTCAGCCTGCGCCTCCATCTCCGCCTCCGGTTGTGCCTTTAACTCCACCTCCAACTTCGCACTTTTCTTTCCCTCCATCTCCACCATCGTCTCTGCCTCGTTTGCCATCTCTGACTAGTCGCCCGCCTTCCCTCAGTTACCACCCCCTCCACCTCCATCACCTGCATCTCCTCCTTCGCAATATTCCCGTCCACTGTCACCTTCGCCTGCAAGAACGTCATTCCTATCACACCCGCATCCGCGATCTCCTCCTCCCCATCTCTGCCTCTGCCACCGTCTCCACCTCTACTTCCACAGTCACCTGCGCCTGCGAGAGGGCCATTGCTATCGCGTCCGTATCCGCTTCTACTTCTGCAACCCCTGTCGCTTCTACTAAAAGCAGAAACTCCTTTGCAAAGAGATTAATGCGCAAACGATAGCTCACAAAATACGTCGAAAGTTTTTGTTTTTGGAAGAGTGCTAAGAACGTGAGACAGAAAAATATTCGAAAAACAGTTATGTCTCGAAATTAAATTAACTATTAGAATAAAAACTAGTTTCATAAGACAGAATTAAGGCCTGTTGATGCTGTTCCAAAGACGGTAAGGGTTGGTGCAGGTGGCGAGGAAATACACACAATTTTGTACCCGGTAATAGGGACGATATACGATGTATGTATGGATAAATGATGAATGATGAATGATGAATGATGCATGCATGAATGCATGAATGAATGAATGAATGGATGGATGGATGGATGGATATGTGGATGTATGAATGGATGAATGAATGGTTGAATGAATGGGTGAATGAATGGATGAATAAATGGATGAATGAATGGATGAATGAATGGATGAATGAATGGATGAATGAGTGAATGAATGGATATGTGCATCACATATCTCTGCGAGATTAGAAGCTTTTAAGCTGAAACTTGATTGGTACGTCAAGAGTAAGATCTAATTGTACCGTTCAGTCGATCATTAGAATTCATTAATTTTGGTACGTGGTACACAAAAGTCTCTGTGACTTTCCAAAATTTTGTGGGAAGTGTCTGCAAATTTTTTCTTTACATTTTTTGCCCGAAAATAAGAAATTACATGCATAAACACGGTTCGGTCCCGATTTTTGTTAAAAATATATTCGAAAATTACAAATGTAAAGATTTATTTTCGAATCTGACCTACATCTCCAAAATTAAAACTATTCTTTCTCATTTCAATTTATCCCTCAATTTTTGATTTTTAAATGAAGTCGTTGAATTTTTAATAAATGTGAAAGTTGTTGAGTAATTACACTTTATGGAGGAAAAGTTTCTGTATCTCGTGCATTCCCACTATTTTCCCCTTATATTATTTTTTTTCTGTTTAAGATGGTTCTAGCGCCTGAACGTCTACTACTGAAAACGGAGTGAAAGGTTTCCGTTAGATTCTTTCCCATCTCTTCAATCGAAGCCTCTGATTAATTATTCGAAATTGACCTCTGATTAATTATTAACTGGAAACTACAAAATCTAACTAGTATTTCCTTGAACCAAATGATGTAATCCCCATAATGCAACAGATTCACGAAATGGACAAGCATTTCTAATCGATTCATCCTACGTGTGAGGAAAATAGCCTTCTGAGACGATGTAGCTCTGGCTACCCGTCGAGCATTGTCGCCAAGAATACTTCTCTTCTAAGCGTGTCTAAAGCCATTTTCTAACTTCCCCCCTTTAGGATTCCTAACCCGGTGACTATATTGTATTGAATATAATAAAATAATATTAGGTCTTACGAAGTAAGTGTCATAATTCACTTGCCATTCATGAGATGTGCTGTAGCTTCCGACAACTTAATAATAACAATAATTCACTCTTGATCATCGTCATCATTATCATCATCACCTCATACTTCTCCCACCCCCAATGCTACCAATCCTGGGATGTAAAAATAGATTTGGCATAAAAGTGCTGATCAGCCCCAGAAAGGTCACGTGCACTTGCCTCCTGAAGAATATGACTGGGCTTCGGTGGATACGAGTGGCGCTGTCAATTTGCGACCAAATAAAAACAACAAAAAACATTGCAGTTAAAAATATAGACGGAAAACAAATTCTACCTTCCACCCTTAATATTTCTTTATAATTTATTTCCGATGCATCCCCATCGCATCAATACCAATGCTCAGATGAGTGAGCAGCAGATATGAACGCACATTCTGATTGGATCCTGCGGGTCAGCAATCTGCGTGAACATATACAACCAAACCTCCGATTCCGTTTTTCCTCCGTCGACTGAAACGAAGATAACTGGAGAAGCGCAGTAATTGACAGCACCAATTGAATCTCTCAGAAACTAGACTCCAAATGTCAGCGTCTAGATCACATATTTTAGGCCGAACAATTTCGATTTTTAACAATTTAAATATTTTGTCAAGTACGTTGAAGCTGAATGTTCTACAAATTTTATGTAAAAATAGAACAATAATATACAAGGAAATTTATTTAATTGGATATTTAAACAGTTCTAAAATATAATGTAATAAAATTGTTTACAAAAAAATTTAAGTTAAGCAGCAACACAACTTTATCGTAACGTGGCCACTCCGCCTTCACCATCACCTACTTCTTGATTTTTTTAAAATATTTTAAATTTCTTCTCGCCAGTATCCGCACCTAATGTGGGTTGAACGCCTGGACTGCATGATGGCTTGTGTTTTATCATGCACACGTTGTTTTTTACAATGTACTTGGCGAACGTCGTAGAATGAGAGAACGTCCTAGAATTACAATCTCATCTTAAAACTAACTTACAGCTTAATGACGTAAAAATTAAACAAATTAATGTTTCTTTTCCGGTTTGCAGTTATGCATCGTATTTGCAGTTAAATAGTTTGTAAAATATTAATTAACGTCAGTATGTCTCACTACTGTTGCTGTAGCGTTTGCTTTTCGTGTTGCTGCAAAGTTGTCGCCGTATTTTCAAATCATTCACTAGCACTCTCATTCTCTTCTGAGCCTCAATACCACAATGCAGTCATGCTTTCGTGTTCACACTACAGTTCATGCCCCCCACGTTGACAATGACATTACACTGTTAATTTGTTTGTTTTTTTACGCTAGGGTCTCTTAGAACTCAATGAGTACTTCATCTCCTCCGTCACAGCGACTTACAATTCCTACTTGGTGTGACCCCAGCGCTGTTGATGGCTCCTTACTAATTTGTTCTGCGGTATATGTGGCCGGTGTCAAATATCAGAAAGGTGTAATCAGGAAGCAAAAACACGAGTCATTTATTCATTTGGACTTACATAATATGATACTTACAGCTGAATTTACACATCTCTCAATATTTCTTTGTGTCAAAATGACCTATAAAGTAACGTGAAAACCTCTGCCTCAGTTTCTCCCGTATCAGCAACATTTACATCTCGTTATGGTTAATTTTATCACGTACTATTAGTACGTGATATTACACTACTATTATATGTTCATGGGGTTTATCAAAACGTTTAATTTGTTCCCATCAACCAAAGATGTAAAATGAAAAAAACCTACGTTATCTATTTTTATGATTAGAGCTGTGATTTATATGTAATAAATCAGCGAAATACACACATATTTGGTAATATATGCAGTTAAAAAAGGAAAATATGCTAAATCGTGTAATGTAATGCGTTAGTGTAAAAATAAATAAAAAATGTAATTTGGAAAATATATTTACAGAAAAAATGATACAGAAATCATATAAATTGTTACAAGCGACAAACAATAATATTTAGGGCTTAATTTTTCAGAATACTCAATTCTTGGGATGATAATGTAATGTACATTTCACAAAATGAAAAAATATAGGTCAACGCATTTTGTATAGGTATTGCAACAAAAATATGACTTTCTCTCAATTGTAATGAAATCTAGAACTCAATAATCAAATAATCTGAAACTTGAAAATCTTGACATTTGTGACAAATGACAAATCTTGACAGTTGTGAGCTAACAATATTTGGTTAAAAGAGAAACGTTAGTAAGTTGAGAAAATGGGCCATACTGAACAAAGTCTATTGATCACTTGCAAAATTGTTTCAATTGCAAACAACCACCTTTTTCAAGTTCTCAAACGAACTCTTTTTGGCCTCAAAATCGCTTTAAACCGGCTGAATGCCCGCTCCACATCAACAATCGACAGGTAACTTAGACAGAACATCTTTTATTTGGTCAAAGTAGTTGGAATCATACCAAGCGGCCTCTAGCCAAGTACCCCACCTTGTGATGACTAGTTGGGAAGGTAGAGGTAGCAGGTCAGAGTCATTCGTCTTAAAAATATGCACATGACTTGGAGCCTTCATCGATATCGGGGAATTGAAATTTCAAAGTTTCTGCAACACGAAAAACGTGAGCAAGGCCAGTTAGACGAAGTTCAGAATAAAAAAACTTTTATTGCATCTCCTGCTTTTCATGTATAAGTAGCACCATTTCCGACAGAAATAGTCGAAACTTTCATTGTGAACTCCACTCGGTCAAAGAACACTCACTGATTCATTGAAATACCTCGCAATGAGGGATGAATATGCTCTTTTCAAGGATAAGGGGTGAATATGCACCAAAATATGCAAATATGACCCAAATATGCAAACATATGCAAGTATGGTGATATACGCGAAAATATGCGAAATAAAAATTAATTCAAATTGCTTCAATTGATTCTAAATTCCTCAAAACATATACAATTTATTGAAACGAGGTGCTTTAGTTAACAAAAAAAATATTCAAAATGCATATAAATCACAGCCCTAGTTATGATATATTGTATTACAAAACGCGGCTCAAGAAACGTGAAAGTGTCATATTAATGTTGCAATTATTAGTATCCACCAAGGACTTTCGAGTTCTTGATCTGAATTGTGACATGGTAGTCGAGTGATTGAATTAAAGAAAAAAATCAATGACTTGATTAACGATTGCGTTCATATATGCATTCAAACATTAATAGATAAATGCCTTAATTGACAAATGAGTGGATAAATAAATAGGACAGTTTTCAAGTATGTTCCTCCATCTATTGTTTTTCCATTATTCCTTTCGCAAATTCCCTTTATCCCCTCGCATCCGTCGCTTGCAGGTTCCGTTTATCGCCGCTTCCATGTCGGCCGCCCCCGCGACTGCCACCTCCACCGCCGCCATTGGCAGAGCCATGTGCGCGGGACGGGGGCGCCCGCGTCGAGGTGTCAGCGCGCTCGTAAGTCTCGCGCCACGCCCTCCTCGCGCCGGCGACGCCCACGGCGGCGGACGCGCCACCGCTCTGCCAATTCCCATTGTTCTGCCTTTCCGTCCCGCGTGTACAGCGGTGGAAGGCCCCGCTCCCGCTCCAGCACCCGCTCTCCTCCCGCTTCCGCTCCCCCTCCCCTCCGCTCCCCGCACCCGCTCCCATTTCCGCTCCCCATCCCGCTCCCCATCCCGCTCCCCATCCCGCACCCCATCCCGCTCCCCATTCCGCTCCCCATCTCGCTCCCCATATCGCTCCCCATACTGCTCCCAATCCCGCTCCCCATCCCGCTCCCATCCCGCTCCCCATCCCGCTTCCCATCCCGCTCCCCATCCCGCTTCCCATCCCATGCTCCCCATCCGCTCCCCATCCCTCCCCATCCGCTCCCCATCCGCTCCCCATCCGCTCCCCATCCTGCTCCCATCCCGCTCCCCATCCCCTCCCCATCCGCTCCCCATCCGCTCCCCATCCTGCTCCCCATCCTGCTCCCCATCCGCTCCCCATCCTGCCATCCCCCCATCCGCTCCCATCCTGCTCCCCATCCTGCTCCCATCCGCTCTCCTCATCCGCTCCCATCCCATGCTCCCCATCCGCTCCCATCCGCTCCCCATCCCGCTCCCCATCCCGCTCCCCATCCTGCTCCCATCCCATCCTGCTCCCCATCCGCTCCCCATCCTGCCTCCCCATCCGCTCCCCATCCCGCCATCCCCCTGGCCCTCGCCCTCACCTTCGCCCTCGCCCTTGCCCTCGCCCTCGCCCTCGCCCTCGCCCTCGCCCTCGCCCTCGCCCTCGCCCTCGCCCTCGCCCTCGCCCTCGCCCTCGCCCTCGCCCTCGCCCTCGCCCTCGCCCTCGCCCTCGCCCTCGCCCTCGCCCTCGCCCTCGCCCTCGCCCTCGCCCTCGCCCTCGCCCTCGCCCTCGCCCTCGCCCTCGCCCTCCGCCCTCGCCCCGCCCTCGCCCTCGCCCTCGCCATCGCCATCGCCCTCGCCATCGCCATCGCCATCGCCTCGCCATCGCCTCGCCCCCCTCCCGCCCCGCCCCCCCCCCCCCCCCCCGCCCCGCCCCCGTCCCTGCTCCCGCCGTCGTACACGTTGCTGTGTGATAAATCGTTCTACCTACCTTGCCGTGCTTTTATGTCGAAGAACCACCTTATTATGGAGATGTGAAAGGTAGTGCGTGATTTTTGGAGAGGTGATGATTAGCGAATGGTTGTCAGAATACAATTCCGGCGCTTTGTATTTAAACAGAGATGTAGTAATATGTCAATGAAGTACAAACACTCAGTATATCATCGGTTTTTCAGCAAACACAAAGGAAAGAAGCCACTATTTACTTTTTGAAGTAATCTTTATTACTAATTTCGTATGTGCGCGGAAATTGAGAGAAAACTGAACAGCGTGTGTTGATGTGAGAGTTGGTTTCATTACATAACTCGAAACTCGAGAGAAATCCAAAAACAATTAAATGTGTTCAATTTTCACTAAAAATGCAAATATTTGATTATATTATTCCGCCTACTCTTATACTACGCGGATTTTCTTTATCTACATCACGGCTTGTGACAAAGTTGTAATGCGACAGCAAGGCTCCGAAGAAGAGACCGCCCTCATTAAATATTTGTTACTCTTTTTTATAACAAGTAACAATATTTGTTACTTGGTACCTCATAAACTATATTAACTTGAAGTGCTGTATAGTTTCAAAACGCAAATAAAGTGAACCTCCCGCTATAAAAATCGAATGAAAAGAACAACAAAAGACTGAACATTGTAAATTATTTTCTTCGCCAGTCAATCGTTATGCGCAAGTTAATTTTCCACATAAGATATCTTATAGCACTTTCTTGACAATACAGAAGATTGCAGCCCTTTTACCCGTGAGAATCTCGCTCTTAGTTGAATGTTGTCAACGTAAATCCTTATCTGTCAAATGTAGTGTCTGTGTATCTACAATTGCAAGTCCAATAAATCGGGAGAAACTACTTTGAAATGACGTAATAATGCCTTTAAAGAACATATCTTCAGAATGGCATGTTGCTTACGCAATTTTTCACAAAGGAGTGTGGAATGTTTCTATGTTTCCATTGTGATTGAGGCGAAACGTCAAGACAGAGTTGCTGAGAAGAAATGAATGGACGTAGCGATTGATGTAGTCAGTATTCACAGACTAAATACTTCCGTAGTTTCCCTTGGCGTTGGTTCATTGACAGATCTCAAATTTTCCACAATTTTACCAGCTCAGGAGATGTAATTAAGAGAAAAACATCAGAAGAGAAATACAACTCTTTATCTCTTTTTGCTTCATCTTTAAAAAATAATAATAATAACCGGAAATTCTAAAAAGTCTAAACTCAAAATTAGCTTTTGATTTTAATAATAATAGTATTTAACGATTTCCTAATGTTATTTATTTTTATTTGACGATTTCACTTCTGTAGAACATAATGAGGATACCGGTTTTATAAAAAAGGAATAATCGCTAACGTTTATACGATAATCAAAGTGGTATAAACGGTGGAAATGATACACAGAAAGGAAGATACAAGTAGTTCCTCTTCTTATTCATCTGAGAATCAAAGATAATTGTTTGAGAAAATCTTCGAAGGAGCAGAAAGAAATAAAATTACACGACAGTGAGTCGATGGACTTGGTGAATTCAAATGCAAATGTTTGTAGGACTGTTTGGTATATATTCTCATACGCAGGAACACATATTTTGAAACTAGAGGGGGACGATAAATTTACACATGAAAGAATTGTTTTCATGTAAACCTCCAAGAAACAATCACCATATCACAAATAAGTCTTTTCTGAGTTGAATAGATTAAGTGATAAACAACTTTTAACTAATTTCCTTTTGTTTTTCTGACAGACGTGTAATAACTATTGTAAATTTCCTTGAGTTTCGAGCCATTTGCGGTCAAACTAACAAAGAGTGATAATCTACCGAAGCAAACCTTTCCGCCTAAACGTATTGAATTAATCCTTTCTCATTGTTCCTAATGACTTTACTTCTTTCAGGCGTCTTTATTTTCTCTAAAAATGTCATAAAAATAGGACCACTAGTTTAAACCTACCTTTCTTCCAAATCTCCTTTTTCCGCACTACTACAACGACAGCACATTAAATCTGTTTCCCAACATCTGAGATCACATCAAAATAAAAACTGATTTTCCACTGAAAATGATTTATAAAGAGCCTTATTGATAAATACGTGGATTGTTTATTAAGGCTGTATCTACCAGTGGCGGTTCTGGGCGCATTTTACAGGTGGTGCAGTGATTACCCATGTAATTCACGTAATCAATTTAAATCAAAACCCAAAATAGATTGAATTCCAACATAAAACTTTAAAATATTATCATAATCATGGTTGATCAATTACATATCATTAGATTTTCTTGAAAATATATTGATGAACGGTTAGTTGAAGGGTAGAATTTGATTTTGTGAGACGATTCGTTCCCGCGCGCTGTTGATGTCGAGAAAGGGTCACTTGCGGCGCGGCCAGTGCGCGCCCCACGCTCTTTCTCTCGCAAGGGACGTTTCGCTTCGCAGGGGGTGCTGGGCCCGAAAGCTCCGCGGCTCCTGCGCGAAACCGGCCGGGCGGTGAACTGTGAGGTCCACAGAGCCTATTTTGCCCCAGCAGGGCCCAAACACGTGGCCTGCACGTTCCGGGCGCTGCCGCCGCAACTCCTCGCAGAGCTCTGTGAACTGCGGCGAGAGGTGGAGCCGTCGGCTACCGTCGCCAGGGTGTGCAGTGCCTAACCGCCACGGACGCTTTGAGCACAGTCGGCGCCGTGGTGTAAAGTGCTAGTGTAAATAGTGTACATAACATCGTATGAATGTGGTGTGCTAGGCTTGTAAATAAGTGTATATACAGACAAGTATGAATGAGTGAGTGAATGGAAATAAAATTAGCACGATTTTACATACAAGATACATTTAAAGACACAATTAAAAGCAAGAACGCAATCTTAGGTTGCCGGCCAAAGTGCCGGCTTCATCCATAGGTTAAGTTAGTATGAAGTTAGTAAGTAAGCAAGCACTGCCCTCTTCTCTGCCGCAAAAGCCATCGAGCTGCGGCGCATGTATCACAAACAATGAAATAAACTACCGCTCCGCCAGGGCTACTGGCGGGGGGAAACGGGCTTCGCAGCTCCAAGTGGACGAAGCTCGGGCCTTCCGCCCTCGCGTCCACACGAAGCACCCTTCAGTCCGTCCAACGCATAACAAACGTATTTTATGCGAATACACCGTGGATATAATTTGGCGTGTATCTTTTCATGTTTTTTAGGAAAAACCTCCCTTTTCTTGCCTCCTGTTTACCACACAATGTCATTCCTCCATGTATTCTCGCGCATGAACGAATCGTATCACAAACTGCATTTTAACCGTTAAATAAATAAATGAATTATTCGCAAGCTATAGTTCTTTAGTTGACCGTTAGATAATTCTTCTTTTATTTCATTTGAATATTATTTAAAATTCAGTAGATTAAGGTAGCAACATCAACATAGTTCTATGCACTCTTCTTTCATCGTATTTGCCGGAATGATGTTTGTCGACACACCGCTAACCGCGTTGGTTATGTTCGGCAGAAAGTATCTAGTAGAAGCTATGAGATACGCGCGCACAAAAATTGATGAAAAATCGAACAAAAGCTCGGTTTACAGAACGTCTGTAGCATTCTTGAGAAAAGGTCGTAGGTTTCGAGTCCTGTCGATGAATTTTCGATACTACTAATACAGTCGAACTCAACCTGGAGAAGATTTCTAGCGGCCGGCAGCTGTGAACGGGTCAATACCAGGTGAATGTTCGAGTAGTGCCTTAACAAATGCGACATAGACAATGCGCAACGTTTTCTTCCTCGCCCTGTCGTCCTTTGTAGCACACACTCTTACATCCACTACACTACCATCTTACCCACAGGAGACCAGTCGGGAACTGCGAGCTTGTCTGTTGGGGACGGAGCCCCACTGTACAGGTACGGCCAGGTGAGATTGTGTGAGCCGATGTGTACGTCAGCGGCGGATATCAGATTTCAGCGCGAAAGAAGCACTGGCCACTTCCGTATTATAAGATACTCTATACTTACGGAACTAATAAATGGCCATGGACGTTGATGGCCCGGAAACTCACCAACCCAGTTTGCAGAAACCGGCCCTAATATCTGTACAGAATATCATCATGTAACAAAATTAGTTGCCATAGTAAATTGAAGCATTTATTTCTAGCATTGTTTGTAACAGATTCGTATTATTACAGTAGTGTTTTACCATTTGTGTATTTTTTGAAAAATTAAAAGAATATATTAAAATAGCTATTGTATGTTATTTAGGGCAGTTATCTCTATTCATTCAAAAAGTTAAAAGAAAAAAACGGAGATTTTTTGAAAAAATATCCCTTTCAAATTCAAGAGGCGGTGATGTAAAGAATATTCTTAAGTGAATATCAATTTACATGAAAGTTTTGCGTACGATAGTGTTATTCACAGACGGTCATATAGATGGAGGAACAAACATGGCCTGACCTGGATTTGCCGTAAACCAATTTTTCGCTAACAAAATGTGGTCTATAAAACGTGATTTCTGACCGCACAATATCTGCCAACAGGCATCTCCCACCAGCGGGGAATCGCCCCAGCCAGGACAAGTTCTCAGTTCCTGACTGGTCTCCCAGCATGTGTGAAAGCGTAGTGCATGTTAGTGTAAGTGTGTGTGCGTAAGGGGAGAGGATAGGACAAGGAAGAGGAAGGAAAGATCGCGCGCGGCCCGTGGCCCGTTAGTAGGGTACTGCTGCGGCATTCGCCTGGTGTTGATCGGAGAAACCACGAAAAACTACCGATTAGAGCAGCCGGCCGCTAGAATTTGCCTCGACACAGCGAGTAATTCGACCTAGCTGACAAACTAATGTGGAAAATCCTGCAACTGTCGGGACTCGAACCTAGGATCTCTCGGTGAGAGGGACTGCAGTGATATCAGTTAATGCCCTGTAAAAAGCTCATTTCAAATTAAATCTGATATTATCCGTGACTATAAATTTGGCTTTTATAGTATATTATTTCTGATTATTAGACATCGGATATTTAGGGAAATGCCTATTTTTTTTCTAGAGACCTTATTTAAAGGCTGATAATATATGTCCACGAATCATGACAAATGATGACACATGACGGAATTTTATAATGCTTATTTTTGCTTATTTTAGCATAAATGACCATTTTTGCATAAATACCGTTTTTAGGGCTTTTTTGCCTTTTATTTATTATATTTATATACAATGCTGAGATATCGAAAAATCGGCGATGTTCCAACGTGACCATTTATTACGAAACCTTCAATTCACGTCTTGAAATTTAAAATTACGAGAGAATTCCTGAAAGTATACCAACTGATTTTTCTCCATTTCCCTATTTCACAAATACTAGCCATGATCTGAGAACATGGACGATTGACAAGGTACCGAGGTAACAGAAATTTTAAGTGGAAATAAATATAAATTCCCAAAAGGTTTCAGTGTTGCTAGTGTTGGACTGCTAAAATATATGCCAGTCACATCATTCAGATATCCTTCTCCGCATTCAAACTGATTTTGTCTCTCAGTCGTCGCAAATTTGAAATTGTGATGCTTGAAAAGTTACTGGTAATATGTAAACATTACTGGTTAATGGAAACTATTAAGAATAAAATGTAGGTAGGAGAGTTGTAAATATGTAAATCTAGTTTTACATTAAAATATACGAACTGGTTTTGTGCATTTAAGTTTACAAAATAATATATACAAAAATTACAATTTTCCATTTTATTATGACAGTGCCTTTTTTCTCCTTATTCTTGAGTTTTTGGTGCCTTTTTAGGCGCCTATAAGACGATTTTTTAGTGCCTAAACATCCGATGTCTACTGATTATATTCTGAATACTGCAGTAACTACCTGTTTCTCTGTTATGATGTTACAAATATTTGAAATTACGAAAAAGTAAACTTTCTTCAATTATATTGAGGAAAGTGAAATTATAAAACTTTCAGTCATATGACTCTAAGGTTCCAGAACCGGGGTTTTGTTTTTTTGTATATTAGAAATTATTTTTACAAGTGGGTAGCTTATGAGATCCTCACTATCTATTAGAATAATATAGTTGTAAATGAGGGTTAAACTAGGCGCCATAATAGATGGATATTGTATGGAAGATTATGTGGGATATTAAAAACGAACATTATTTCTGTGAAAACGATCAATATTAAGGAAAAAGTTGGGATATTAAAACAAAAAACTACAGATAAAACAACATTCCCACACAAACTGTGTTGAACGTGAAACATTTACGATACAGGCACATCAAGATTACTGAAATTGGCAACATCGTAAAGTCATTTGTTGTCACCACTCAGAGAAATCCCATTTCGTGTGAGAAATCTAATCCGATGTATAAAATCCATTCTTTATGAGGGATAGAATGATAATATTGAAAGTGTGTGATGTAACACATTTTGATGAATTCGGAACTGCCTTCCGGTGACATGAAAGGGACATACGGCTGAGTTCTGGAATTCCATCCCGGGATTACCAACTTCCAATAAGACTGTCCGGCAACACTGGTAAAAATTTCAATCACTTGCTATGTAGCTACAAGTAGCAACACCTGGTAATAGGCGTTGCATCCGAGGTGACCCAGATCATAATGCATAATTCTTGAAACTAACTATGCACTTCAGGAATTTGACGAATGCGTGGTCATTAGTCACGATTCACAGAAGGCAAGGAATGCGGAATGTATTTCCTAGAGGATATTCATACAGACATTCCATAATATATTCATACAAACCATAATATACTTCGCGATTCATAACAAATCATTTAGTATACTTGAAAATATAAAATACGTGCGATACTAAAATGTGAAAAAAATTTATGCTGATGATAGGTAAAACGAGAAAAGGTACTTATAATTATTCTTTAATCAAATTCTTATGTTTTTTATTACAATAAAATACAAAGAAGTTCTTATTATTTTTCCAATACAAAAATATCTAGCGGTGTTTGATAATGGCAAAAACTTTCCGCAATTGTTAGCTTGCTATTCTTCTGAGTCTGGGCTAGCTATTCGGTTTATCTCACCCTCTTTCCTACTAACTTTTGACGTCTGCGTCTGCCAGTACCATTCGTGCTTCCTATCACTCCACTAGGGACGTACAGTAATGTAACGGGTTATTTGTGTCATTTCTTTCCACCTAGCAACGGGGTATTATCATGTTAGAAGCCCTGGATAAACAAGTGGAATGCTTCGTAAGGAATAGATCGAAGGCTTCTCTTGAGAGTTTTATGCAATAGTGTTCATGATTTGCTAAAGATATTGGCAGTGATAACTACATAGTATTTGAAGAAGTTAATTAGACTTGGATGTAACTTGACGAATCGTAAGACAGGAGTCTTGCAATTTAAATGTTTTTTTCGTTGTTGAGAAAGACTATTATTTCTCATAAGAAGAAGCGATCGACCTAAAGTCGATGACGTATCTGTAACTCTCTGACCATTGAGACGTTAATAGTACATTACCAGTACTCTTAAAGAACCTCGTTAAAGACTCAGTAAATAGTACATTCGCGCACTCCGAATGTCCGTGGACCTATCTCAACATTTTTACCTATGACCAATTTTCTGGATTCGAAGATCTATTAAACGTGGATTATTACTACACAACGAATTAGAGTTTGTAATTCACAGCATATGTGAGGAATAGTTTTGCACATTTTTGATATCAGGGACACTATAAGATGTTCACTGTTGCAAAATCTTCCCTTTTTGCTCCAGCATTACAGCACTTCCTCTTTACTTCATGAGTAGAATGTGAGAAACAAAAGAGATAGTACACAACGCTAGAGGGAAAATTCACTATGTAGTGAATATATTGATGTGGAATATATAAACCTGAGTGCTCTTCCAAAGACACAGTCTATTTTTTTCTACTGACTCCGTTACTTTCTTAGCTCTATCAAGACAAATTTTCTAGATTACTGTGGTACAAAAAAAGTAAGCCATATCTGCGGTTAACATGGTAGGTATGCCAGAAATAGAACTGAAAATTGCGTACACAATTGCTTCAATAAGTATTTGTTTCAATTTTTTTGCGTGACGTTCAATGTTCAAAATTTTATCACAGAAAATGAAAGAGAATTGTTTACTTTCTCTCAGTAATCACGTTAATCATCTTCATGTTTTTGTTCTGTTCAATGTGCTACATGCGTATTTGGACATGAATGATCTCACATAAACGTCCAAGAATAGATGGAAAATCTCTGGCATATCGAAGACTTTCTTTCTCTTAGACTCTGTGACCCATTATTACATGCGTTATCATCAATTTAATATACGTATAATACGAGAAAAGAGAGGGAGAGTGAGGAGAATTACGTTCACTATTCATTTCACTAAATTAATGCTATTTCACTAAAGTAATCCTCGATAAATTAGACATTTAAGAACTATAACATTCCTGGTTCAGGGAAAAATTACGGGAAAACTACAGGAACAAAAAACAATTAAATGATAGTTTTTTTCAACTACGGTATTTCACTGTTTTGATATCTTATTAAATGAGATGTATGATGTTCATAAAGGATGATGTATGGCGATAAAGGAGATGTATGATGTTCACTGTACTTAGTTTCTTTTTTTTATGGAATAACACAATTACAGTTTAGTTCATGGTTTCCCTGGAACCCGCTACTAAAAATAATGTAAAAGAGTTTGCCTTTTCTGACCACAATTGAAAACAAAAACACTAATTCATGAAAAGGCGAAGAGAGTAAAAAGTACAAAAGTTAAAATATTTCAAACCAAATCATTCTATCCCTTTCCGACATGAACGTAAACATTCGAAGGCTCGTAGCAATAGTCGTAACTAAGCGGCGGCATGGAGGAGCCACTGATCCTCCTTCTAAATCAGTGAACTTCTATCTTTTGTAATACAAAATAAAGTATACTTGATGCAGCTTAAAAATCAACTTTTCTAAAATTAATTCCAATGCAGCGTTTCTCTTGTTCTACCATGAACCCCTTGTAGTTGGTTGGTTGGTTTTTTCGTGTTTCCGGGCGCGTCAACTGCTATGGTCATTAGTCCCGTTAGTGTAGTCCATGTTTTTTCTCGGGAGATGTCGGGGATCTTCCCCCGCCGGATGGCGAGATCCGGCGCCGACCTACCGTCGGCTAGTGGGGTTTCCCCCTAACCAGGACTCTCCCACCAGCGAGGCACCGCCCCAGTCGGGGCAAGCTCTAAGCTCCCGACCGGTCTCCCGGAATATGTGGTAGTGTAGTGCATGTAAGTGTGTGTGTGTGTGTGTGAGGGGAGAGGATAGGACTAGGAAGAGGAAGGACAGATCGCGCGCGGTCCGTGGCCCGTTTGGTAGGGTACTGCTCCGGCATTCGCCTGGTGTTGATTGGAGAAACCACGGAAAACTATCGATCAGAGCAACCGGCCGCTAGAATTCTCCTCCAGACAGCAGCTGAACTCGACCTAGCTGAAAAGCTAGTGTCGAAAATCCTGCCGCTGTCGGGACTCGAACCTAGGACCTCCCGGTTAGAGGTGCTGCAGTGACATCAGTTGATGCACTGAGCTACCGCTACCGGTATGAACCCCTTGTAGTGCAGAGAGGTTTATCACCTTGAGTAGGTTTACAACCTGATTAAGATCAACAAGAGAACGACTCAATGGAATACGCTTATTCGTACACATGATATTCGTCTGAGAAAAGGAGGAATAAAATAGAAAGAGTAAGATATTAATGACAATCAGAATACTATCATAATTTTTACCGCACATTTGAGCAAACACTTCTGGCAAAAAAATTGACAGAAACAAATTGAAATAATTTTTCAAAAAAATATATATTTAATAAGAATTTCTTGTAAAGTATTCTCCAGAAACAAAATATCAAATTTAAATTCGTCGCATTTAATTATGCCAGATATGAGTATTTTATTTTTGGAAAAATTCTGGGTACTATTTTAGATGCTACAATTATTCACAGAAGACAAATGGAGGATCAGACGTCTGAGGAGCTGACGGACGGATGGACTGACAGACAGACAGACGGTCGGAAGGACGCAGAAGAAAGTCTCTGCAAATCCTGCGTTCTTTTTTTCGCGAATGAAAAACTGCCGTGTGCTTTTTAATTTCCTCGATTTCGTTAATCGAAAACCGGCGTAAAACTGGTAGATGGCATTAAAACAACCGCGCTTTTTCTTGGCAAGAGCATTTCAAGAGTGCTGCATTAAATCAAGGCCACATGCCATGTAATGCATGAGAACCTGAGCAGCTGAACGCTGCAAACAGCTTGCTTTCTCCTGAGTGGCTGCAAGAGGAGAAACGTATGTGAGAAGAAAGTATCTTGAAATCATAACGTGGTTGAATAAATGCAGTGCATATAACTCTCCTTATTGCGTAATAATAATGATAATAATGGGAATATATCATAAAAAGCTTTTTTGAATTCCATAAAACATGCTGATATAATAAAACAGTAGAGCAATACAAGAAAAGCGTTGCATCATCCGTGATGAAAATGTTTTACCACAATATTGTGACCATCCGTTTGCCGAGGTCTCGGAAAACGGAGCACATCAATATTCAAGAATAAGATGAGCTGTTTGAACGCGCGCCAACGCGCATGAATACAATCCGAAAATGAAAACTACGAACTATATCCGTAAGGGAGCGTCTCGGTAGAGTATGCGACACCGAGAGTCGGGAGAAAGAAAGCTTTCTTTTCTGAAGTAACAGCTGGAGAGTGAGGACCTACCGATCACGAGAAGGCGGCACCTCGTACTGCTACGGACTTCAGGACTGCATCTACGATAAAAACTCTTCAAGACATTCGAGGAGGTAATTATCATATTACAAGGCATTAAAACAATTCATCAGGAAAAGGATGAAAGTATAAGTGACGCATTTAAAATCTTTGTAAGAGAGAGGAGTGTGAATAGCATGAAACTAACGAGGCCATTCATTTCTTTTCTTTGCAGTTTTTTTTTATTTTATATTTATTCTTCTTATACGATAGACTCAGTTGTCGTATTGTAGATTCTTTTAAATATGGAATTAAAAGCTAGTTACATTCTATAAAAGAATACTAAAAGAGTATCAACGGAAAACGAGACGGAGGCCACATCGTGAGTTGAACAACGGTACTGGAAAGGGGCGACCGTGCGGTTCTGCAGAGGGCGGCTTTGCTCCCGACCGAGCTGCAAGGACAAGGACATCGAGCGACTGGAAGAGTCGACGCCGTAGATTCTCTACGCCGTGAAAAGACACAGTAAGGTCGTGCCAACTTGAACAATTTGTAGATATTAGAAGGAATAATTTGTTTCGGAAAGAAAGTATTAGTACAGGTTCTTTATACCGATATTCTGTAAAAAATAGAATCAATCTTTTCTTTCAAGAAAAACTTAGCTAATTGTAAAGTTGCAACTAGGGAATTTACGACTGGAATGATTAGGCAAAGTTTTAAGTATTCTTTGAAATTGATTTAAATGAGAGAAAGGAAACTGTGTAGTTAATTATTGAGAGTGTAAGTTGTTTTCTTTTTTTCAGCAGGACAAAATTCTTGTATATGTAAAGTGTTTTATGTTCATTTACTGTAACAGCAATTTAATTAGAATATACTTAAGTAAGTGGAAAGTGATTCGACTTGAGTTTCTGTGTAAATGCATTCAATCCACAACGGCCCACATGACCCTGATCCCCGCTATTCTAATTGTATTTTTTTATTTTGCGCCCACCTTGAAAACCCATTCTGAGCTAGCCGGCGGAGGGGTGGGTCGCAATATCCATAAAAATGAGATGTTGCAGGATGTGTTATTCACTTATTCGATATATTATTTTTTTTGCATACATATGAGGAAGAGGAAAAAATTAATAGTATTTTTTCAGTAAATGAAAAAGGAAATATTTTCTGGGACTTATTTAAATCTTAATTATTGTAGATTTTTAATTTTTTAATTTACATTTTATTGTCATTTTAATAAAGTGAATTTATTAATGACGTTTAATTAATAACTTATCTAAGCCCTCGCGATTTCTTCGCACAAAACCGTGAACTGTAGACTCGTTACAACAGAAAAAATACATCATTCTGCACTACACGAAAAATCGAAACTCCTCCAATATAGTTACATGTCGTTCAGGACTTATATCTCCAAAACTAATTAAAATATGGATCTCTACACATTCTATAACTTTGCAATCTATATTCAATGTGAACACGGGGAAATAGACTATAGCAGAAAATTCTTCTACCCATGTTTCTTTAACAACGTAATGTATCATATACAATTATAATAATTTAATTTTTTTGTAAAGAGACACATGTTTCAAACGATTGCTGGATATTTAATTTACATACCCTCACTTTTCTTTGCGTTCAAAACTGCTCAATTTTCGATTTAAAAAAATCTCGGGATCTTCACTTCGCTAACATTAATCTCAAACACGCTTACTCACGCAAGACCAAGACCTTTTGGAAGAAGGCCCAACCAAACGACAAATGACGGCAGTTACATGTTCATTCAATTAATTTTCAATTTAATTAAAATTTAATGTTTATACTATTAACCGGTTAATGAAAGCAAGAAAAAACACACATTGTGCCACTACCTTTCATTCAAAATTGGTTAAGTAGAAAGTTTAAATTTCTTTCTAAACGAAAACCCTTTATAATTTAAATACAAAACTACCTACCACTTGAATGAAAGTAAATAAAATATTTTACTCTTTTTTATAATTTACGAAGTGTGTAATTACTTGCAAATTACGAGAAAAATATATTTTGATAATAGAAACGCGTACATTCATGCTTACTTTGTTTTATTCCTAATCCAGCTCACGAATTCAGGAATAATATTCGAGTATATTATTAAATTTTTATTATGATTATTTACATTTATACTCATTTGTAGTTATTTTAATAAGTGAGATCCATACAAACGCTTCGACTGAACCCATGAAGCAACGTACGCGCTTCACGGCGGGTTTTGCTGTCTTGCAAATCTCGTCATAAAGCAACCACGCTCTTCTCGTAAAGAACCAATGCCGCTAACGTGAACCTCTTTAGTCTGCTTTGTTCCTTAACGCTTTAGCACGAGTGGTCGAGAAGCCATAACCTTTCGTGTTGTAGCTGAGGTGCTCCGTTAAAAGACTTCACGCCCACTCTCCGTTCAAAGCACTCTGCGCCGTGCCGGACTCTGTTGTGGCGGCGCACTTCAGCTGCTGGTGTGGAGATGGCTACGTACCCGCGCTACAACTGTACCTGCCACCACAGCCAAAGGCGTGGGTGGGATGAGAGGCTGAAAAAAAGGACGATGAACTGCTGTACATGCTTTAGTGTCGATACGTACACAAAGGCATAACGAGTTAAGCTAAAATGGGAGGTGTGGGGACAATGTCATCGAATAACGATAGAGTAGTATTGCGCATAGGTTCTACATGGCTCTCAGTTTCCATCGAGTATATCGAGCCATACCATAGATCAGCATTGCACAGTAAGGAGGTAACAACATTGAAACACATTTTTATGATGGTGCACCATGAACATGATGTTCTTGCTTACTGCTGTAATAGAGAACACTGGATTAATGTTGGTACACAAATCATTAAAGAAATTTGAAGTGTAAAAGTGGAAAGATTTGTTGCTGCAAAGTGAGCAATTTAAACAAAGGAAAGGTTGTAAATAAGACGATCAGAAATTCCCAAATAGCTGAACAACTTTATTAAAAGACTACAGAAGTACTAATTAAACATTGAAGTAACTTTCGTAGTATCGCTTAACAACTTTATTAAGAGACTAGGTGTCGCCATTTCCCTGTGCTGGGGCTCCTTAGTATTATTAGTGATTAATTTTACTCAAAGGTCTCAAGACAATCGCTTACTGTATGAAAACAAATACAATGAGATTCGTGCATATTAATGTGAGGAGAGTAAATATGAGTGGTATCTCAATACATAACAACAAAGACGCCATGGCTAAAAATATAGTTTTCAATAAAGTTTACTCACTACTAGTATTCTACAGTTGAAGGAAGGTACATATTTAAGAAGGTCGAAAAATGATTGATTACTAGTGATTCCGAGAGGGTCATTTCTTCCGTAAGATAGGAATGTTGGTCAATAGTCCCGAAAGTGTAGTACATGTTTTTTCCTCAGAAGGGGACGGTGATCTTGCCCCGCTGGATGGGGAGATTCGGTGCTCAGCTACTGTCGGCTAGCGGGGTTTCCCTCAACCAGGTCTCTCCCACTGCCTGGACAAGCTCTAAGCTCCCGACCAGTCTCCTGGCATGTGTGGTAGTGTAGTGTTAGTTTAAGTGTGTGAGGGGTGAGAATACGACAAGGAATGGGAAGGAAAGATTACGCGCGGTCCGTAGCCTGTTCGATAGAGTACTGCTCCGACATTCGCTTGATATTGATCGGAGAAAGAAAGGAAAACTACCAATCAGAGCAACCGGGCGCTAGAATTCTCCTCCAGACGACAGAACTCGACCAAGCTATCTGGCTAGTGTCGAAAATCCTTCCACTGTCGAGACTCGAACCTCAGAACTTCCCATTAAAATGCACTGCAATGATATTAGTTGATGTCCTGAGCCACCTCTCCCGGTGAGTGCCGAGGAAGATCAGGTAGTGAAAACAGCTACATCAGGTGATATTGGAGGCACCCACCGCATCAGTCAGTGCGACGTGGCATGGGAGGGGAAGTGGTGGTGGAGGGGGGGTGTCACCGCATGCGTGCGCGCCTGCATGCGCACGCGACCGCGGCACAGATCCCACGCTCGGCAATGCGGAAGGATGGCAGCGGCCGGTCTCCCCCCTCCGCGGCTACGGCGGCGGCGGCGGCGGCGGTGGGTTCCCCGCGGGAGCAGCTGTGGTGGCGGTCGCGGGGAGCGGGGCGTGGAGCGCGGGGTGCGGGGCGCGGGCGGCAGCCGGGAGGGCGGCGCGAGAACGGGACGCGGGGTCGTCGAACTCTAGCCCGCACCACTGACACAGTGCGGCCCTCCGCGCCGCCACCGCAGCTGTTGCTCCTCTCTCCTCTCTTTCTGTCTCCGTCTGCGCTCGCGCGCTCTCTTCACGCGCTTGACGGCTCGCGCCCGCCCCCCCGCCTACCCTGGCGCTGTGCCCGCCTCTGTCCCCCCCCCTCGCCACCTCCATCGATTCAATGCCCGCCTCCACCCTTGTCCCGCTTCTTTCCCCCTTTCCTTTCGCCCCACCCACTCTCCCCCCCCCGTCCCTACATCCGTCTCTGCGTCCACCTCCATCTCCGTGTCCGCCTCCATCTCTGCATCCACTTTCATCACCATATTCGTTTCCATTTCCGCTTCTGCTTCTTTCTCCACATCCGGATCCATCTCCGCGTCTGCCCCCTGCGTCCGCCTCCACCCCTGCCCGGCCTCCAGCACCGCCCCCACGCAGCCGGCCGGCACTTCGGTCAGCGCGCCGCTTGCCGCGTGATCGCGTGGGAGCCGCTAGGAGACGTGACGCCGCCTGCGCCGCTATGCGACGCGTCCGCTCGACCGCCGCGGATCCACCAAGAGCGATGCCCTCTGCAAGAAGGCCTAGTCATCTGCCCTCCGGGCTTTTACTTTTTCTCCTTCCCTGGCGCCTCCACACTTTCTTCTGGTCAGTGTCTCTTCATTTCTTCAATGATTTTCGGTTCTGGTGGGTCCGAACTAGGGCCATGAATTCATAAGAAGCAATCTCTTCTCCACGATTTTACTGGCATCTTTTCTCTAGGTTTTTACTTTTTTTTCTCTGGGCGCCTTTTCTTTATTTTCTTTTTGGACTTTCTTTACCAATCTATATTCCCTCACGTGCATTCAATGCTTCTTTCATAGGACCCTCGTGGACCGCCATGGATCCACTAGGAGCAATGCCCTCTGAAGATTTTTCGTGTCATCCTCTCTCTTGGCTTTTACTTTTCTTCTTCTGACGCGTTCAGACTTTCTTCTCGACTGTTTCCTTTCTCGCATTTCCTTGATGTTTCTTTCATCAGCGTGGCGACGAGTTTGGTCTACTAGAATGCGCATCCACTAGAATGTATGCTTTCTGGTTAATTTTCTTCTCAACCTCTCTCCGAGTTTTACTTTCTTTCTTGAGACGTGTTTCATTTTCTTCTGTGATCTTCTTCTGACTCTCCCTTATTTCGCGTTCCTGCGATTGTTTTTGTGATTTTTATAGCTTATCTCTCGATATATTGTCTCTTTCTTTCTGTTCGAGTCTCATTCGGCCTTGTGAAGCTTGTTTCATTTTCCTTTTTTGTGCTCTTATGTTTTTCTAAACATTCCTTTCAGGTAGTTGCTTCTTATTCCTCTGCACAATTCATTCCTCATTTCATTCTTTAGTTCATGCAGGATTCAAAAGTTTGTACACCTAGAGTCAAATGCAGTTGTAAGAACGTCAACTCTGCATTCCTTTCTTCAATTAATGCCTACTTAATCATCTTCTCTTACGACAAATGAAATACATTCCTATGACATGTTGCGGGAGAAAGGTTTTATAGGCATGCACGCATCTTGTCTTAATTGGTTGAAGTTGATATTACTCAAATTTGTCGTAAATTAAAATTTATGAATGTAGAATGTTAAGTATTTTTCTTTAAAAATGTTGCTTTCTCCACCTTAAGCATTCTAATTAATGTGAAAAAACATAAAATATCACTTTATGTCATAGAATAATTCATTATATGAAATTATGAAAGAAAACATCTCATTTCTTTCATGCATCTTAAATCATAGAAAGTTCAGTTGCATGACAGTTAATGTCATGTAATAATCTATTTCAGAGGACACACTGCACATTACCTTGGTTTTCCCCGTGGCGTCTTTTATGGTGAAGACGTTCTTGCTTGGCCTTCATATGCACCATTTCCTGGCAGATATATATCTCCGTTGATCCTTGAGGGCAGGTGATTAGAGTGCCTTGCCTGGAACATGTGACTGGATTGAACCTTGAAGTCTCGTGTCTCGTTCATGTAATTTTATGCAACCCGAGACTCGGATCGACATTGTGCAACACCTATTCATGTGTTGTCGTGTTTGTGGTTCATGCGAACGTACTGGGCATACTAAGATCAATTCTTCTATTAGTCTTTTCGAATACTCTTGAGTTCGTGTCTTATAAGATCATTGTAGTCTCTGGACACTGAATCTCTCCTCATTACACCAAGTGTGACTGCAACGGTATTTACTGATACCACTGTTGAAGCTGTTACTTCGCATAAACATTTTGAACCGTTTACTTACGCTGTATTTCATAATATAAAATATTTTTAAATTAAAAGTATATTGTATTATTTTCCATCCTTTCACTGCCAAGGCACTACTATAAATATTCCCTGTTCAAAAATGTTAGAATGAAGAAACCATAAGAGAACTTATAAAAATAATAACAAATGCATATCAATATGTGCTAACATTAGGAATCCAATTAAAAGAACATTCAAATTTGCTTTCTCAAGGAAAGGTTAATCACATCTAGTTTTAAAACTATATTCTTAACCACGCTTATTCAGCAGCTACTATATAGTTTCTTCTTCGAATGGCTTAGTGGTGCATGAAATTAAATAATTTCCGTGATTTTAACGAAGTCTGAACGAACTTGCAGTATCAATATTCTTCTTTCTTTCCGACCTCCATAATCTTAATAAAAAAGACTGTGCATCATTACTGACTTCACATTTGTGTTCAAAAAATGTACAAACTTCCAATTTATACAAGCACATACGCATTTTTAGAGTCTTAATCAATATAATAGATCAACCTATTTTTCGCCAGTAAATTAGGAGTCGTCGCAAGTTAAAAGGAATAACCCGATCTCATTCCCAAAATAACTAAATCACACATCATTTGCTCTTCCCTTCCACTCGCTTTCCTTCTCCTTCACAAAAAGAGAGCCCATCAAATGCTGCCCACGTTACCTACCCGACATCTTATCGAAGTAACACCTTCCCTCCTTCTAAATCCTCGATCGGCTCCTCTGAAAGAAACTGGGGAGAGCCTTGCTTAGTCCATTCTACTGAAAAAATCACAAGAAAAGATAAACAGTTAAAAATAACCAATAAATCAAGAAGAGAACAAGAAAAAAGAAAAAATACCAAGTAGAGGTTAAAAGGAAATATAGATAAGAAAAAGAAACGATAAAAGAATAAAAGTGGAGTCGTGCGATGCCAAGTGCTCATACCAAGTGCATCATGAGTATAGCTTGGCTATGAGAGCATGATGCTAAAACCCATTCGATGTTTTTTAATGAATTGAATTTTGTGCTGTAGTTTTGTGCTTTTGCAGTCAAAATTTCAAAGCACGGATTTTTGTGGATTAAAAACTGTAGATAAATTATTAATAAAACCTTTTTAATATCTTGTTAAATAAAAATTAAATAAAAGTAAGTCACAATTTCTAAACAGGTTTTCGCGGAATATAACGCCACAACGTGACCGCCAGTTTTGGTCAGAAGAACCTACAGGACGCATAACTTACAGGAACTTACAGGTGCGCATAAGGAGTCCCTCCCGAAAGGAAATTCTGCTCATGCCACTCCCTCCTGCGCAACCCCTGCTGTAGTCAGATTGCTCGCCAGGCGACCAGCCTTCAAATCCCGGACGACCCATGTAGAATTTGTGTTGGATCAAGAGGCATCGTGGCAGGTTTTCACGGGGTTCTCCCGTTTCCCGTACCCCTCATGATATGACGTTGTAAAATCGTAACATCACCAATCTATCAAAATGATTCGCCGACGCCAGGTATTGCTATAAGTCCACGAAGTGTCATCGATATATAATATCGTAACATCACCAACCCATCAAAATGATTCGTTGTCTCCAGGTATTGCTGTAATGCTAGGAAGTGGCGTCGACATTATAACATTATTCCGTATCAGTCCATCAACATTATTTGCAATCTCCAGGTGTTGCTCTAAAGCTACGAAGTGTCATCGACATATAATATCGTAATGACCAATCCATCAATATTATCGCCGTCTCCAGTATTGCTATAAGGCTAGGTTCATCGAATATATACGTAAATATCCATCAACATTATTCGCTCTCCAGGTATTGCTTAAGGTAATGCATCGAATATAATACGTAAAATACCATCCATCAACTTTATTCGCTGTCTCCAGGTATTGCTGTAAGGCTTCAAATTGTCATCGACATTATAATTTCGTAACTTCACCAATCCACCAAAATGATACGCCGACTCCCATGTAGTGCTATAAGACTAGGGAGTAGCATCGACATAATGATATCGTAAAATGACCAATCCATCAACACATTCGCCGTCTCCTGGTATTGCTATAAGGCTAAAAGGCATGACCAATCCAAAAACGTATTCGCTGACTCTAGGTATAGCTATAAGGCTAGGAAATGACATCGTAACATCAGCAATCCGTCTCCAGGTATTGCTGTAAGGCTACAAATTGCCATCGACATTATATCTTATCATCACCACTCCATCTCTAGGTATTGCTATAAGGCTGACATGATAATTAAGGCGTGCATGGGCTCGGGGGCGCCGGCCGGCGCGTCCGCATCCTCCGCCTCCCCATGAATGTTGCATGGCGGCGGCGGCCCATGCATACGCATCCCGGCGCGCGTGACGTCACGGCCCGCGGTTGCGTAAGCTGCGGGAGGACGCTGCAGCGGCGGTGCGGGCGCCGGGTAACGGGACCGCTCACCTGGCGGTGCGGGGGGTCGACGAACGGCCGCGTAGCGGGACCCGCCGCCGCCGCCACCGCCTCCACCACCACTGACACAGTGCGGCGGGGTAGCGGCCCGCTGCGCGCAGCCGGCCGGCGGCGGCGCCGCCCGCTTCCGCGTCGCCCGCCCCGCCCCTCCCGCCCCCGCCCCCGCGCCCGGCCAGGAAGCGCGCGCAGGCCCCACGCCCACCTTCCCGTCGGGGAGGGCATTCAGCTGTGGGAAAGCGCGCCCAGCGCCCAGGACTTTCTCGGACTTTTGTAACGCGTGGACCCCCGCCGGAGTGCGCCTCAATGCCCGGCGCCTACCTGGGCGGCAGCCCATGCAGCCTCCTCTTTCTGCTGGTGGCGCTCGCCGTGGCGGTGTCACTCATTTGAGTGGCAGTGCAATAAACGGCAGTGGGAGACGCGGTGAAATATGAGTGTTGAGCGTGAGTTGTGATGGCACGCCGAGATATTTCAAAGTTCTCTTGCAAATGTTTATCACCTTCCTTTCCGTTCGTCAGTTTATGTTCGGACATTTCTACATCAACAAGACAATTTTCATTGTAATCAGGTTATAACATAACCGTTTAGCACCAATGAGAAGGGTTGTTTTAAGATTTTTACAGATGTTGAAGCCTGTCAAATTAGACTGAAGACAATTAACAGTGTCTCCTGCTTTATCAACTAAGGAAAAAAATAGAATAATATAATAATTATTAAATTGAACCAAATGTGATCAAAACATTTCTCTATTTAATACATTTGAACTTATTTCTAATGATATGTACTCAGGTGAAATTGTTTTTGTTTAGCCATCGGTGATAATGTAAGATCTTATTTCGAAAATTAAGGAAATTTTTAATTTTTTTTTATTTTCAAGAATCGAAATCAACATTTGCGCACTTATCATTAACAAGTTTAAAGTACTTGAGTTGTCTCTCGATTGAAATACTTTATTTTACAACTTTATAGAGAACGCTTACATGTGTAGTCAATTGCTTCCATGAAATAAATGTGAATAAACAATTCTACCCACATATAAAAACAGAACTGGTTCTATCAGAATCGTATCTTCTCACTCTCAAAGTAAAAAGGAGAAATAACACGTTTTGTGCAGTCACGAGATGCATATGTGGGGATCATTCCTAATGTTAATCTTTCGGTGTCATTGTTATTATTGACGCAAGGTTTGGTTGACTACTAAAGTCCTGTGTTGGACCCCATAGTAATGACATTGTGGTTTGTCATTCGTACATATGAAGACGTGAATAGCAGTTTGTTGACAATGCTTCGTCACTGGTTAAAACTGACATGACATTAAGTATACAGCATGGTAAAGTGGCAGAAAACAATTCTCAAATTTGCCAGATGACATGCAATAAAGCTTAAATTCATTTCATTATTCACGATATTGTAATTCTCTTTCCGTTTTTGATGTTATGGCTCAACCTAGCAACGTATTACTAAATTCCTAGTTCTTGAATTTCCAGACTAAAATAAATTGAGATACATAATCACTTTTTTGCATGAATCTCAAGGAACAAGAATGTCTTTCCGTATTAAACAAGATTCCGCATTAAGCAATATAATATTTTAGAATTTATGTTTGGCAGGACCGCGATTTATGTTCACATTAGTGCGGATTAGACAGATGTGTGTGTGTGTGTGTGTGTGTAATCATAAAATTTTATTATTTTATTTGCACACTACGGTGGGAAGAATTTTAAATGGATATTGTTTGCTAGACATTCTTGGAATTAATACAATTTTTAGAATTTCATTCATTTTAATATTTTTGTATTTTAAAGTTTGTAGGACTTAAATTATTTAGCAATTATGTTTAAAAAAGTTTTAAAGCTTAATTTACTTCCAGGTGAGGAAGTGTCTCACCAATGAAGGCGTGAAAGGTATGTGGAGATATAATTAATTTATATCATTATTAAATATTTTATTACTAGTTGGTGAGAAGGCGACATTCTTTTAGAACATTTCTGAGTATATTAACAAACTTCTCATAATATATGATTCACTTTTCTTCAGAAGAAAAACTTTGTAGCATTGTAAAAATTACATTATGACTCTTGACAGATGGCAGCAGTGTCAGCCTCGCTAACTTAGCAATGCTATATTTAAATTGCACACCTAATGAATTTGGATAATGGTTTCTTGCGCTTTGACAGGCGCATTGTAAGTTGTAAATATGACTAACAGTTGTTACAAGGTAGGTGTTCTCTAGGTCCATTGTCAGGATATTCGATTGGCTATTGGAAACAAGTCACTTTTACCAGGTCTTAACTTTCTGTAAAAGTTAATTTAGCTACGATTATTTCGATACGTTCTCAAATGAATGTAAAATTATTGAATTTTTTCTTTCTTTAATTATGAAAGTGTTTTGGGTTTGTCACTAATTTTTAATTCCATTTACAGAAATCTGTTGGATGATGGCCTTTAAATTGTTTGGTCTAAATATAATCAATACAAAAAATGTATGAAATATAATTCGTTTTTCATCATTTCATGAGGTAAAATTTATGCCTTGACTAGTACGTAAAAACAAGTGCATTCATGTGCCTTTACATTTCTATAGAACGATAGCGGCAAAAGTTAAATTTTATGTTTATTAATATGAATGAACCACATTCAGTAGCGAGCAAATATTAAACTCCAGGAATAATCATCTTAACGACAAAGAATTATAATGAAATGGTGGCGAAAAGGGATTAATAGGAAGCCATTCGGCAGACTCGTGTTGAGACCTCAGTCGAGTCAGCGAATGAATGAGGGGGATTGAGCGTGGTAACTGAGCCCAAGCAGAGCGGGAACCACATTGTTAAACGGCACTCGCTACTCCTGTCAGGGTCACCACACAAAGTTGAAGGCCCTGTTTGCAGCGAGGCCACCTGCCCTGCACAACGGCAGCGGAAGGAGACGCTCGTAAATTGTAAGTTGCCCTTCTTGTGTTGGAGGAACATCAGTGTTGCCACCAAATAAAGTGGTTAGAATTCATTGCTCCCTGTTTTAAAAAATATTTATTTCTACAGATCTTTATTGCTTGTTATTGCTTTCAAGATTGAGCTAGATATACGCTACATAACTTACCTGAGTAGAGAGGGGCGTGGTTACGAGGGAAATATGAAAATAATTGAAAGACGCTACATGTTCTCTTATGGAGGGAATTGTGAAAGGGAATTATGGGAGGGAAATATAAAAACCGGGGGTAGGTTAACTTCTAAATAATTAGTAAATAAGTAATTATGAATAATTAAAATTGGGTGAAAAATAAAATCCTGTATGAGCGAAAAAATAAAATCTTGTATCTTATCTCAGGTGATAAAAAGACCTCGTACAAAGGTCTTCGGTTTTTTTGTTGCCACTCGATCATTAGAACCATTATAATTAACTTCATACAGGAAAAACTATTTTAAGATGTATTTTTATTAATGTGCTGATTATCAACAGTGTTAAGGATATGTCAAATGTAATATTTAGGTAATTTCTTGTAACCGCGTATTTACTATTAAGATTAGTATAATTTGCTTAAATTTCAATTAGTTAACATCATATTTTAAAAAAATATTTTTTTCCGTTATTTAACCCTATCTTGATGATGTCACTTATAGGTCACATTTTCTTTCGAAACCCCCATTACGGATTCCTTTCCTTATTACTTTGTACTTGAGGTTACGAATGACGTGTGTGTATAATATTGCTACAACTACACACATTACAAATTATTTTTTAAATAAAAAATATAATTTTGGAAAACAGGTATTAAAAAGATTTCGTACCAAAAATGTTTACAAATTTGCAGCGTAGATTATGGTAAGAAAGGAAATTTAATGAATATAATGGGCATAAGTTATTAGGAGATTGTTAAAGGTACTGGAAGCCAAAATCCGTGACAGAGATGATAATAATGCACAGGCCTGCGGGGTCGACGTGAAGATGACGGGTGAAATCACCGTGCTGACAGTAAGATTGCCTGCTATTATTGTTAATCAGGTGTACTATTGCCGTCATTTAACATAAAGGAGGCAAACAGTGCTTTAGAGTAGATGTCATTGATGACTTGTAAGTTAGTTTACTCTCCCGATAGCGTAGCAACTCGTCTTAGTTATTATTGTTAATCAGATATACTGATGCCGTCATATGCCCTGAATAGACCCATGCTACTACCACGCTTTAGAGTAGTCTTTGATGACTCATAATTTAACAATACAGCGGGCCAACCTTTTTATCTTGTTACCGGGCACGCGGTAAGTTCCATTCACCACTCTGTTATTTTCAATTTCGAGCTAAGAAACTAAAACAAATTATGTTAAAACAGATTTACATTAATTCATTCATTGGTAATCAGTAGCTTTATCTAATTGAAATAACATAACATAATTACTTAATATTTGTCTACAAAATGTAATATTACAAAAATATTATAAGCAAAACATTGGTATGAAGCTATACATAAAATAAGTTTAAGAAATCTCTAATATTCTTCTTATTAAAAGATTACATATTAATTTCACACTTTACATATATGTTTACATTACGTGAATGTTGTTTGCATTCAACATATATTACACATTGAAACATATATTACACTTTATCGTAGTAATTTGGTTTTCCTTTCGTTTACAATGTATGCAGATTCTCTTTTTGAAGTGAATTTTATACTTTGTACGTGTTTATTCAATCTGAACCAGAAGAACGGCTGTCTTAAAAACTACTTAAATGCACTCCCAACATACAAAGATACACAAGAATAAAAAGGAATTGCACCTAAAAATTGTACTTTCACTACAAGGCGCGTGGTGAATTCCGTTCACAGGATGTAGACGGACAGAAAATTAAGCTAAAACTGCAGTCCTATATCTTCAACCATCATCAGAACAGCACTGCGATGTTGATAGAAAGATTCCAAGTGAGTTGTGGTGTGTAGTTGAAATTTTCAGAAATGAGAGAGCAAAAGGTCAGCCAGGTGAACACAATTCGCTAGCGTGCCCGCTTTAGGATTAAGGCTATTTACAATTCTACTTGCTACTTACTAACTCCTTTACCATTCTGATAGCAGAGCAGTTGAGGTTTACTGGTGAGACCGCTAGCTCCGCCACTGCTGGGACCGTGGTTCATATGCATGTCGATCCATATGGGAGACAAAGCGGGTTAACTGCAGCTTTCTCGGGAATCTCCCATTTCCTGGCCCTCTCCTTCCACTCCTGTTCTATCTTCACGCAAATCATATATTTAAAATTCCTACCTATTCATCTTTCACATCATTGAATGTGTGGTGATAACGCTCAGGCATTGACACAAACATAAATAATAAGAGCACTATTTCAATTGCTTATGGTTAAATCTATATAATATCGTCATTATTTTTAAGTGAAGATATGTTTAGAGAATAGTTTATTATTACTTTAAAAAGTTAATGGATGATGGAAACTAAATCAAAGTGAAATGGTATATATACGTTAACAACGAGAAGACTGTGTTATTTCATAGTGACGGAATAGTAATTAACATTACGAAGCAAGAAAGTGGGTGTTTCCACGACTACATGGGAAAGTTCCCAGGCGAGGCAAATAGGCCGAGTCTAGGAATCCTGTCGTGTCGTGAAAAGTCATTTTGGCCGTGTGATCTACAATATTTTATTCGAGACCTTAATTTTATGGTAATTAATAATAATATTCAATTTTAATTCATGACCTCGTGAACATACAACGAATTTTTGAATTCGAGGATTGGTACTAAGTATTTTGTTTTTCAATTGTACTTTCGGTAAATTTCTAGGCTGTTGTTGAAAAAAGTTGAACTTTCATATCCGAATTCTGTGTATGTCAATCGAGGCGACCTCGAATAAATTTAAGTTATTTAAAAAAAATTAATTGGAAATTTTGAGCCAAATTAAAGCTCATCTTGGCCATGTCAAAATAATCATTTGTTTGACTTGATTTGCTTGAGTTACCAAGACTATTAGAATTTTGGTGACAATGTCTTGCAAATTGTTAACTGAAGAAACTTTTTGAAAGTTTTGTAAGTAAATTTCCAAATTCTTGACAAAACAAAAATCTCCAAATGAAAATTCTCTCACGCCGACTAATTACTTCCTATTGCAGAAGTATTCGAGCTGCTGCGGTCTGTTGTATGTAAAATTCGAATTGCCTAGGTTATGTTCCAGGTTTACACATTCCGTGGTTTGAATTGTTGCGGTTACAAACTGTCGCGGCTAAAAGTCGTCGTGGCTCAAATTGTCGAGACGGAATTACCACGTTCCCCACCAACTTTGCAAAAATATTTCAAAAACCATCTGACTTAACATATTGTAAGGCTCTAAGCCCCTACTACTAATTTTCTACGTTAACACTTACAAGTTTTTGAATTACCACTCAACTCAACAGCATATGCATCACAAATTCCATTTATTTATTTGACTTAGCTCTTTGTGAAAAATCTACTACTGTGGAGGTGGTGGCGGCGGTGGTGGAGGCGTTGATAATGGCGGTGGCATTGGTGGCGGCGGGGGCGGCGGCGGGGGCAGTGCGGTGGCTGTGACGGTGGCAGCGGTGGCGGCGGTGGTTGTGGCAGTGGTGGTGGGGTGGCGACTGCGGCGGCAGTGGGGGCGATGGCTGTGGCGGTGAACGGTGGCGGCGGTGGCTGCGGTGGCGGCGGCGCGTCTGCATGGAGCTCACGCACCGCAGAGGTGCGAACTAATGGCTGTTGGCAGCGGCGCACGCCCAGCGCGCGCGCGCTCGCTCGCGCCTCGCCTTGCGTAACGCGCCCGCCCGCCCGAGCTCCAAGGACGCGGTTCGGTGCCCGCGCGCGCCACCGTTGTTCCACTCGTGGGCGCCCCGCCCGCCTCTCGCCACCCCACCCCGCCTCGCCCCGCCCCGATACGCTCCGCTCTGCCCCGCCCCACTCCCCTCGGCCCCGCTCCACCCCGCTCCGCCTCACCCCGCCCCGCCCCGCACCGCCCCTCTCCGCCTCGCCCCGCTCTGCCCTCCCCCCCCACCCCCCCCCTCCCGTCCCGCTCCGTCACACACCACAAAAATGTTGCCAAATCCCCTTCATATTCTCTTCATCCCATTTTTCTATCATCCCTCCACTTCTCTCCTCCCTCGCTCTGTACCATCTCACCCAGCCCCGCCCCTTCGCGTCGTCTCCAAATTCCCCGCCCCTCGTCTCCCCACCCCGCACGTGTTATAGCGTAATTGGGCACGATTTGTTGCTCCCAGATCCGCATGTAATGCGATTCGCAGCCGTTCAGTGTAGTTGTTCGGGAGATAACGAAGGATATCGACGGATAAAATAAAAGGCTTTACTGTTTGAGCAAACACACCACTCGATACTTACGAGTGAAGTGAATGGACTGGATTGAAGAGGAAAATGGGAAGATGAGGCAATTAACGTGTCTACTGATAAAGTACATTAATACTATAAAACTGAATTGAAATGCATTGTGAATAGTGAGCGTTCCTATATTCCTAGCTTTTTAGTTCGTAGTGAAAGAAATGGGAATGAAGACTTAACAAGGTACACTAAATTGTACATCACATGAATGTAGTTATCGATAGAAATAATAATAACAATAAGGAGAAAAATATGAAGAAGAAGAAGAAGAAGAAGAAGAAATAATTAGTTCAAAATAACAAATGAAGGATAAAATGACACATTTTGTAAACGAATAGGAGATATAACATAATATTTGATAAAAAACTTTGGAAACTCATGAACGCTAACATTTCCTTCGTGCTTCAGATTCAAAATTCTACGTGATAAAACATTATTTTTATGATTATTTATTTATAATAATTATTAAAAATTATTATTACAATGATATTTGAAACATTTCCATGACACATCATTTCACTCTCTCTTTCTCATCGCGATCGTCTTCTGAGTTCAATTCCTTTCCTTCGAAGTTCCATATCCGCGTACCTCCCCGTAATACATCATCCAAGGTTGATCGTCTATCGCACGGCAAACAGAGCTGCTAACGCGGTGCTGCAAGTCGCTGTTGCGCTCTGCAACCAAGGTCGCTCTGAATTGCTTTGGTCGGCTTCTCCTCTGACGTCAGATACTATGCACTAATTAGAAATCTCTCCTCATTTTGATCGCATTCTTTTCAATATTTCTCGAATCAAGACAATATAAATACGTGTACATATTGATAATAACGATACGTAGTTCCCTCTTGCACGGGTCTCAATGTTCTGAGAATATTACTTGCATCACAAGTGATTTGCTTATTAATTCATTGCGCGATCGCGGAGTGAACTAAAACTAAAGGCAATGTCAGGACTGTGGTGTACAAATACATGTTACACAAATAATGTACTAAATGAACAAATCCCACAGCGAATGATCTTATCTGAATTAAACGTTTGAATGATTCCCCCAAACAATAATGTAGATGTTCTCAAAGCGAGAACATTTATTCGTAGAAGAGAATATTTATGTTTTCCATCGCTAACTGCAGCAGGGAAGATATATGACCTATAACTCAATTATCCTTGGCAGAAGCTTAAGGAATATGCTAAATAAGAAAACTGATCAGAACATATTCCATTACGTATGCAAACTAAACTGCGCATACGTAATTCTACTGTTTGCAATGTGTTATAAGAACCCTTATTCGAACTTTAATGCTCTCAGCTGTGAAAAAAGCGCCATTATTTCAGTAGCGCCCGACGGCCGTGGCGCCCTGAGAAGCCTGTCACGGTGGGGGAAATCGAGTGTAAATTTCGCGTCGCGCGTGCGTCTCGCAGCGGGAGAGGAGAAGCGCCGTTCCGCCGTTAACCTTTGGGGCCGCGCCACTCGTGCCCGTTCGCTCTGCCGCTGCGCTTCTGTCAGCTGGCGCCCAAGGCTGCACCGCGCCGCCCTGCACTCACGATCCGCTCAGGTTGGGGGAACACGTTTCCTTTGCCGCTCCCTCCTCTCCTGCGCTTCGTCCTCTGCCTTCGACTCCTCTTCCTTCTTCTCCTCCTGCCTCCTCTACTTCCTTTCCTTCTATCTTCTCCTCGTACCCTTCGTCTTCTTCCGTACATTCCTCCCCTTCCAATCCCTCGTCCTCTTCCTTCCCTCTTTCTCTTCCTTCCTCTCTTTTTTCCTCCATTCCACCCTGTACTTCTCTTACTTTCCCTCCACTTCCTTCCCTCTTCTTCCTTCCCCTTTTCCTCTTCACTTTCTCTTTTCTCCCCTTGCCCTCCTTCCTCTCCGCTCCTTTCCCCTCTCATTTTCTTCGTTTCATACTTTTTTACCTCAACCCTCTTCTAAGTTTCGATTTATTATTCTTCTCTTATTACTTCCTTTTACATTTTCGTTATTTTTGTTTTCTTCCCTTCTTCGTATTTGAAGTTCACGCTTTCTCTTCCCGTTTCTTTTCCTTCGGCTTCTTTAGTGGTGATTCCGTGAAGTAGCTTTCATCATTGATTTTCTTTTTTTCCATCTAATAACGTCGTTTTATTCTCCATGTTGCTCTCTTCTTTTGTTCCGATCGTGTCTCTTTTGTTCTTTGCTCTTAAATAAAAGGCTTTGTATCTTTACTTTCCTCCAAAACCTCGCCTGTGTTTGGAACTTTACCTTTTATCCCTATTTTCCATATCTGCTTTGCCTCGTTTACTCAATTCATTTGTTGTTTTGGGGTTTTGATGAAAATGTTCTAGAAAATCTGTTTTATCTTTGCTGAACAATCCTCTTTAAATGAACGAAGAACGATTACCTTCATTTCTTCATTACTGATACAATTCCCTTTGGTTTGGTGTACATAATTACTTCAGATTCATATATCACTCTCATACTTCTATCCAATTATGTTTTTGGGAAATATCCAACAGAATAGGGTTTGTTGAGTAATGAAATAACATTGTTTCGATATTACTAATAGATTATGTAAAAATTAAGTAATTAGATGTCAATTTCTGCAAATATCTAACAAATGCGTGAAGACTGGAAAAAAAGGCTCCACAAAGACCCGAAAATTCGGCATTGTGCATCACTTGCAATATTTGTATTTCCCTAAACAGTTGTAAATTAGAGGTCCATCTCCTAGTAAAGGTTTATTGATTGCAGTGCTAGTTGCTTTGAACCATATGTGGGCTGAATAGGGTAGCAAAGTCCTGAAGAAGGCAACCGAAAATTGGCATCTTGCATCATTTGAAATATTTATTAATTCCAATACTGACATAAACTGACGAGCCATCCCCCAAAATTCGATTAGAACATTGGCGAATAGACAATAGGCGAATTGACATGGATCAGTTGAGACGCGGTTATGTAATTGAGAACATCGTTACAACTTAATTTTTGTAGGTTGAAGCTCCCCATTGGATAATCGAGTCGCAGGTGATCAAAATCAGTTCATCCTTCCCTTTAATGGGAGTATAGTGTCTTTGGCGTGAGTGTAGTGTCTTCGTGTATCATGTAACGTAGTGATTTGGTCCTGCAACAGAAGATATTGTTGAGGAATGAAAAATAAATAATCAGAAATCTTTGAGAGTTCGCAGTAAGCAGACCTGTTCAGCAGATCCACGAAGATATTGGTAGATGGTCTGTGGATATTTTCTCAATTCCCATGAGTACTGGATGTACTAGAGCATAAATAATAAAAGCGTATTGTTCAGAAAGAGATTTAATTTGTGGGAAAGAGTCAGTTGGTCCATGCTCCGCCAGTCGTTTGGGGCCAGTGTGTGAGCGCGCCTTCGCGTCAACCGCAGCGCGGCCATCGCGCGGCCCCCGCGGAACTCGCGAACGCGCAGTCGAGCGTGAAGCGATTAACCCTGGCATTACTACGGATTACTACGACATACCTTTCACGGATACAGGCGACACCCCCTCCCAGTCCAATGCCCAGAAGAAACGGCGGGCGACACGTGCACAGTTTGCGCACGGCCGCCGCAATTACTTTTTGCGGTCACCCATGCTTATCGGGCTTTTTGCACCCTTGAGGAAATGTGCGCCGAATTTTGTGCAAGCTGCAGTTCTCGTCTGATGATATCTTTGGAGGTGAGAACGATTCCATTACCTCCATTTTGTGTGTTTTCATGTGGTGTATTGAAGGCTCTTCAATTGTAATTATTTTGAGGCTGACCTATGGTCTGGAGAAATTATATACAAAAGAGGAGTTGTTATGTAAGTACAAGTTAATACACGTATACTGTCGTAAATTACATTGAAATGTACAATACGGCTATTGATTTGGTACCCATGTTTGATACTGCTGGTTTATCAGTGATTACAAGTACACGGGTAGTTTAGGGAGCATACAATAGTGTACAATGATCAAACACTCTCATCACTTTCTCAGTTAGACTTTTTGAGCAAGAGAACGGATGTAATTTTAACCATTAACAACACAGAAGCTGATTTTATTGACAGACTCCTTCTTTGTGAAAAAAGGTTTTTAACATAGAAAAAAGGGAAAAATATTTAGTAAATAAATTGTTTGCCCAGTTCAAGATTCAGACAATTGAAAATATTCCTAAATATTTTTTTATAATTTTCTTTTAGGTTCAAATTACACTTCTCGTGGCATTTCTTTATATGATCATGATCAATAAAGTAATATACCTAAATTCTTCAATATTTACGTAAGTGATTAAGTACGTTTAAAATACTCTATATTTACTGGTAAGAAATACATGAAAGTAGTTCACCAGATAGTGTACACAGCTTAAAACAGGCTGTGAATAATTCAAATACAACCCTGATAAATGCGTTACTCGTAGAGAAAGCTTTAGAAACGTTTAATTAGATTAAATCAGACTGCTTTGAGGTCTTGACAAATTTGAAAGAAAACGTCCCACATATTAATCGTGTGTAGCATAAATAGTGCAATATTATAGGAGCGTAAACCGTAAAAGTACCCTTTGTTTTCTGCATTGTATGCCTATCAGTTGCATGTCTATCTGTTGATTTGCTTCTACTTCAAAACCACAATGATAATTTATTTATGGTTTGTTGATTGTTGGGTTTGGAAAGCAAGAGTTCGTGAGAATCGCATCTAATACTTTCACTATTACTATCTAGAAGTACAAGTGATTCTTTGTGCACTGAAGGTCTTCATACATTTCTAGGCTTCTGCCTTGAGATGTCCACCTTCATCCTGTTTCTGCGTGTTCTCGCACTGGGTTTATCCATCTCCCAAGACTTTACATGCGGTAACATTCCCGGTAACATTACATGCGGAGTAGTGAACATTGTCATAGTAATTTACTGATGTAATACATCCCTAATAAGTCTCAAGTCAGAGGAGTAATGCCAATTATTACACTTCAGTAGAACAGGAATGACTTAAACATGTTTTCAATGTCTTTGAAGACCATATATAAATAGAATAAGTTGCGAATACCGTGCGTAAAATAATTGAGGAATCTTGATAAATTTCTGACTTGGAATTTGAAGAAGGAGTTCTTTATTGAAAAAACAGATTTTCTGGTATAATATTCATCTTCATTAACTTGACAAATGTGAGTTCATTTGTGAACTTTGACTTTAGAAGTGTAATATTCTAAACTCTGGTGCGATTTCATACTAAACAACTTAACACTAAATTTTTAAATGAATTACTACAAAAGGCAGTAATAAATGCAAGTTTTCTAAACTATATTAATTAATAAATGTAGTTTAATACATTGATGTGTAAATCATTATTATTCGTCCATCACTTTAATATCAACTCATTCGCTCATTTGTACGAAAAAATTCATAATAATTTTTGTAGATAATTTCGAATTAATTTTGAATAGAAGAACAGTGTTAATAAAGCTAATGTTTTATATTAAGTGAAATTACACAAATATACCCCCAAAAGAATTCCGGAATCTAACTCGAGATTTTGACAAAATTAAACGATCTTAAATGCCAAAAATGAAAAAAAAAACAGTTTTATGGGCCTTGTATGTCTGCGAGTTGTTTGCGCTTGTTTTTCTAGCTTCCAGGAAAACGAACACTACACTGTCAGAAATGGCATTACATCTAATGTAGATTAACTTATTTATTTACATGAAAATTAACGTACCTGTATATTGAAACAGTACAGTGAAATTAACGATTAAATTAAAATCAGTATAGTCTTAAAATTGAGGTTCTCCCGTTTCCCCCGCCTCATCATTGATATCGTATATTCATAATCACTACTCCGTGGAGATCATTCATTCATTTCTTCCAGATATGACCGTAAAGCTATGACTCTTGAATCATAATGAATATGTGTACATTATATTGAATGCATGTTCATGACAAACTACTGTAAATAATTTTGGGCAGTGTGCTTTTTCGAGGTGCACCCTTGTCGCGTACTTCGAAACCAGCACCGACCGCCTCCTGATCTTGCGTCCTTCCTCATCGCCGAAGCGTTCGGCCTCGTGCGTCGGACCATTGTGATCTGTGCCATGTTATGTTGTTATAACTTGGGAGCGGATTTTAATGAAATGCCATTTTTTTCCTTTTCACTTTAGAAAAATGCCGTTTAGTATTGAAATTCATTTGTATGTTATGACAAAAGGAGTTGACCCGTTTTTAGAGGTCTTTATTTTGCATTTATTGTCGATTTCAACTAATAAGACTTTTTTACCATTTTACGTAATTTTTACTGCATTTATTGCTGATTTGATTGATTTTAACGTCATTTTAATGGTGCTTGCTTCAAATAAATTTTACGAGATGCAAGAAATATACTCCACAGAATTATTCAATATCCTCTTCGATTTGTTTGCATAGAAATTGTTTTGGCAGCCGTTGTGATGTAATTCTTGAGACGTATATCAGCGCCATTGCCGGTCCGGCCGATTTTTGGATAAGTCAAAAGACAGAGATTTCCTGGTAAAGAACAATCCAAACCGAAAGTTTTCAAGCGAAGTTCACTGGAACGAATAGAAGTAGCCTCGATTACATCAGTACTATATCCAACATCTTGAGTTGTTCAACCGAATTGGTTTTGATAAAATTTTTAGGTAATTTTCTTTGATTTTAGTGCATTTTTAAAGCATTTTAAGAGTTTTTATTGATCATTTTGGCAATGTTTTAGGTCATCAAAATCCCCCTAGTTACAACCACTGGAAGCTTGAGCTTGTGCTCTGACTACTGTTTGCAACTATGTACGTAGTTGCATTGTAAATGAAAGTGGCAGTGTTTTCTTGGCATTATTTCACGCGTTTCGAACTTCTAACTTGCAACTCGTCTGCCGCGATTCAGGCTTATCCAGCGTCGCTGTTCTCCAGTACAATTGTCATGGAAAGATTAATCCCTTGTCGCTTAGCGTAAAACCAATATTACGTTTGTCATTGCCCGTGGCGTACATCGTACTAATCGGGTTATATTGTCCCCTCCCACTTCCGCAAAATTAGGCCAGATCTCGTGGTAAGACGCAACGTATACAAGAGACCCTTTTTCAGTTAGGTACTCTGAAATGAGAGTCGCAGTGTGCAATATTGATCGTCATGTTTTCTCGGCTGCCCGGCCATTGTGGTACTCTCCATGTGCAAGTGAAACGGTGCGTTTCGTAGACCAAAAAATATAGTACTCATTTTTATGAGAATTCTTATTCCATCTGAAGCCAATTAATTGCATGATAATTACATTTTTCAACTTGAGACGCTTATATATTGGACAGAGGTGTGCAAATTATTAGACTAAAGACGTACAGTTTGAATTTGTGAATTTATTTTCACACTTTATGATTTCTATTATAGAGGAATTATTTTTAATATTTAGTGAACATTCTTTTTTTATTTATAAGCATTCGATTCCTCTCTGGCATCTTTGTTAGTGCCATACACTGCATTTTTATGTCTGGATGGTTTTGCCATATTTCCTTCAGTTTCACCACCAGACATTCACGTGTTGTTAGCTTCTTCTTTTAAACTATTGCCCAAATTTTTAATCGGATTTATGTCTCGACTGTGTGGCCATGGCAGCACAGATTGTTCAATATTCCCCAAATATTTGACAACTTTCTTCCCCATGTGGTCACGCATAAACACACTTAGTGTTTCTCCAGTCTCTTAATTGTGGCACCAAATTATTTTTAATGAATTCCAAATATTGGTCTGGAATTTACGGGGAAAAATCTTTAGCTTAATAATTTGCACACCTTTGCACGTTGAAAAAACATGCGTCGGGACTTCCCTCAAGAAAAAACAGCGGTTATATAACGGAAAAAAACATTTCCAGAAAATGAACAAGATTAATAATATTTATGTCTTAAATACAAATTTGTACGAAACGAAAGAGTAAGGCCATTTGTTAAGCAATGACAGTACAGTTTATTAACGTCTTGTTCTGTTCATTTTCACAGCCATTTCGAATGGGCCAGGTTCACGGCCACTTTGAATTTTTGAATATGCAATGCTCTCACGATTGTGTCTTCTGACAATGTCCTCGAGCAACCAGGAGCTGTGCTCGCCGCACTTCCTCAATCTCCGGAGGCACACGTCAACTCTTATTCTGCGAGCATTACGTAGCAGCACCGTTAAGATGCCTCTTTCACGTTCGGATTACTTCTCAACGGGATTGTCCTCCTCCGCCTCCTGAGGAGCATTGCTCTAGCTATTGCAGTGCACTAGCGGAGGTTTCATATGGATGTAAGAGATTGTTAAATTGCTGGAAATATTGATTTTATTTCTGTTACTCCCTCTGCATGTATTAGCGCAAAGAATGATGATTTTGTACTACCTTATATAAACTGTGGAGACCAAACCGCATGTGCTACTGCTTGATGGGGAATTCACCCTCAGTCCTGAAACAAACAGATATAAGATGAAACAGCTGTTAACTCCCTTAAAGGACACGAGTCGTTTCTCATGAACAGGCGTAATCTGTTAAATAACAGCATTTTTTTAAACATTTTTGGTGATTTAGACCTTTTTCGTATCCCCATCATAGGTTATTAAAAACGAGAAGAAACTCAAAAACCTATGTACAATCAAATGGTCTATAAAATCAAAGGAATAGGGAGAAAAATAATCTTCCAAGATGAAATTAAAGTGATTAATTGATTTACGGCTAATTTTAATCTCAATGATTGGCAAAATTAGAATGTGTACTTTCGCATATTATTTTAATGGTGAAACACACAATTCAAGGGTTGCCAGATTGAAGTTGAGTTCCAGTATGATAAAAGAAATTTAAAAAATTAAAACAATGATTTAAAAAGCACAGAATTTTGTCACTGTTCTATCTAATAATGGTACATAGGCGATAATTGGTGTCTTTCGTAAGTAATTATCTCACGGGATGTGTAATTGTATGTAGCTGCGAATTCGCAACTAAGGTCTCGTATATTTGAGGTTTTTAGTTCCTGTTTCAACGGAGCTGTATTTCCACCACCAGCTACTAAGTAGTTGAGTCGACGAGTCTGCCTGATGAACCTTTTGAGGCCAGCTAGACTCAATGGTTGCTCTCGTGGTTTCCTCTAGTTTCCGACGAGTGAAGGAGATTAAACAATGGCCCACGGAACGCGTGGGATCTCTCCTCTGTCCAAATAATCTCTCTCTGTCTCTCTCGCTCTGTCTCTCCCTCTCTCTCTCTCCCTCTCTTTCTCTCTCTTGATTATAGACTCCATGGTTTGTGAAGTAAGCTGTTGATGATCTAGTTAAACAAATACCAGTGTATAAAAGATTCTCCGTTGGCGAAATTCCCAGCAAGAACCTGAGAAGATGCCCTTCGTCCCAGAACAGTCCGGCTCCCGAAATAGCGAGTTCGGCCACGAGGCGCTCACAGAACAGGTAGCGCGAGGGCCATAAAGAAGTGCCTCGATTTCTTATCGCGACGACACGGCGCGGAAGCGACGGCGGCGGTGGCGGTGGCGGAGGCGGCGCACACTGGCCGAAAGGGCTTTCAAGGCGCCGCAGAGATGTATGTTACATACGAAATCAAGACAAATTCCAGTTTTTGTTATGAAATACCTGAAAAGGTAACAATGCAAACTGAGATATGCTTTTGTAGTGTTCATTCTGTGTGCATAATAATAATAATAATAATAATAGTAATAATAATAGTAATAATAGTAATAATAATAATAATAGTAATAATAATAGTAATAATAATAATAATAATAATAATAATAATAATAATAATAATAATAATAATAATAATAATAATAATACTTTGGTTTGAAACATGATCATGAACACGCATTTACGTCCATGGCATCGAACCTAAAGAATTAATTCCGATGACTTCCTTGCATTTTAACTGCATTGAATATTAAAATACAATGGAGGACTTACGGATTAGATTTTAGCATTTCTACTCGTATTTAATCATATATGGCTCATGTATGTTAAAATTAGAATCAAATTCAATAAATGATACTTTTAAAATAAAAGAAATTTTTGAGTGTGTCACGTTCTCTAAGAGTTTTTTTAAGGTCTCAGCCGATTAACTAGAAGGCTTTTCTACACTTGGAAACATTCCGACTTTGTTCTTTTGCCTGCAGTCGTCACGTATGAACAGTCAATCTGCACAAAATTATTTTTATTTGTTCTTTTAATATAGTTTACGTTATTAGTCACCTCATTTCAGTACCTTCATAAAAATAACAGTTGTAAGTAAAATATTTATTTCATTTTGGTTTGATTCGTCCAGGGACATCCGAGGTATCAGCACTTGCAGACTCCCAGTTCGGCTCGACTGCTGACCTGACATCTTTTGCTAAGAATGTAGGGTAGATAGGGTAAATAATGAATATGCGAATAAAGTGAAAAAAATGTGTAAATTAATTAGTGCCACCTTTTTCGTTGATTGTCGAATTTTGTACGATTTGTTAAACGTTGGTTTTAAAAAATTACAAAAAGTTTTTTCAAACTTTGAAGCATTGCTCCAGATGTATTTGTGACCAAATTTGTCTTTAATTGTTATTAATTTTTCATTGCAATATATTTAACACTCCAGAGCCACTTTTGTGTTCCGGTTAGGGGAAGGTTCATGTAACATACCTTCTTTGCCTTTACCCACATTTGACTACGCGCGGACGTGCAGTCGCGACTTCTGTCATGTCAAAATATTATGTTACTGTATGATTAAAGACTTACTCCGAAGTGTAGGTTCATAGACAACTCTATTGTGAGAAGAAATGACTGAATAGTTATTTATGACATGTATGGTAAAAATGACATTTTACTTTGCAAGTAGGAAATGCTTTGTGACATGAGGCCTATCGGCCTCGTGTCGCAATCCAACGAGCAAAATTAAATCAATTTTATCACGTGTGTCATAGATTATATTTTAGACAGCCTTACTGACATTGATTTTATTACAATTCACTTACACAAATAATTAATGATACATTAAGGTTAGTAGTATTTGACGCGGTCAGACGAAAGTATTTTGTTTCATTGTTGCTTTGACAGATTTATCTGAACACTTGAACATCGTCTCTCGTTTAGAAAAAACTACAGAGCCAAAACATGACACTGCGATATTCTAACGGGAGGCATTTGAAGCCAGCCCCCCAAGTGGTCCGAACTGTCATAATCATTGATACATGAAATACAAAGTGTATAGGTTTGAAAATTTTTTAATTTACTTACGATTACGTTTACTTACGCTTTGCAGAGTGATTAAAATATTTTTGTTTGATCGTTAGTAACTTTTTAAATGTGTGAGAAAGTGTGAGCTGAGTTTGATTGTACAAATTATGAAAAAAAGAAGAATGGTTTTTTCTATTTACTCATGATGCGAAGTAGTAAGTCACAAAGTCTACACCGACAAGTCTACAACGACTTGTTGTAAGTGCTTTACTATGTAAATATTATCATTTTCCGATTAAATGCAGGTATTAAATTATCAAATCATTTTGCATTGTTTCATAGCATCATTTTGTATTGCTTGTGGTGTTGTACATGAACTTTTATATTCCAAAACAATAAAATGTAATATTTAAGTACGAAATAAAAATAAATTAATGATGATGATAATAATAATAATAATAATAATAATAATAATAATAATAATAATAATAATAATAGAAAACTTACTAGAAATCACAGAACTCCAAATGGATATGTTTCTGTTTCGAAATTTGCATTTGTGGCAGATTTCACAGGTCACGAAACCAGGGTCGCGAATGAGAAATTGCCTCCCATTCATAGAACGAGGAAGATTCAAAACGTCCCGTATTGTCTATGTAGTATTTGATTTTAGCACTAGAGCTAAAAAATGAATGTTTAGCACGCTATGCATGCCCTGCAAGAACCGTTTTCACTAGTGGCTGGATAAAAACTAAAATTTTAGCCCGCTGTGCACACCCTGAAGGAACCGCTTTGACCGGTGCCTGGCTAAAACCGAATGCAATTAATCGTTTCGCGCGTGGTTCGGGCCCACTGCGCGGCGCGGCGCCGGGCGCCCGGGGCCAATAGACGCGCTGATGTCACAGCGCGATCCCCGGCGCAGGTCGACGCCCGCGGTCGTAAAACTGTGCTACAGCGGCCGCGGAAACGCGCGACTCTTTACTGCGACGCCGGCGCGGCGCGGCGGAGGCGGAGGCGGAGGCGGAGGCGGAGGCGGAGGCGGAGGCGGAGGCGGAGGCGGAGGCGGAGGCGGAGGCGGAGCCGGGGGCGGAGGCGGAGGCAATGACAGCTAGCGCCGCCGTACTGCGCTCAGCGCGACGACAACGCGACGCCGCGCCGGGATCCTTTTGTTATTGCCCCTCCACAGAGCCCTCGGAGGAGAAGGGGATTTATTTGCTGCATTGGGTTTACAATAAACTGCTGCCTTGCGGCTTGAGCAGCTGAGAGGAAGGGTTTATCGTAATAATTAACTACAACTTACTGAATTTTAAATTAAATCTAATTTACTAAGCTATTTGACAAAACTAACTTTAAAAAAGTATTATCTGTTTTTGTTAGTGCTATGTAATATTATCCTAATGCTTCTTCTTTTACAAAAATGACGAAATTAATTAATTTTAGAAGATTTAAAAATGAGATAAAATAAAATCTTCATTCACGTACCATTCATTTTTGTACACGTGGTTGTGTACAATGGTTATTCATTCGAGATGGTTTTTACTTTTTCCATTAATAAAAAATGTAATAAATCTACCTAATGAGGCAAATACAAATTTCAATTTAATATTTGTTAAGGCCCGATGATTCTATGCATACATCTTAAATTCGAATAAGGTAACTTACTGGACATATTAAATTAAAACGTTTTTGATGTCAATTTTGAAGATAACATTCATTCATAACAATAAAAAACTTACACAATATTGTTTTTGAAGTGAAATATTAATGAAACATTTGGTTTGGGGTGCAGGCGGAATGGATGGGCAGCGCAGGTGGGGTGGAGGGACTTCACCTAATAGTATTAGTTTCACGGGCAAAATCTCAACGCCGTGTTCGTCAGAGTAATAATGTGCAGCATTACCGTTGACAAAGGTAATGTATATGTTGGATAATATGATGAGTAACGACAAGGAAGATGGAGTAGGTGGTGGATCGAGAGGCAGGAGAAACGGGAGAACTCCGGGAAATTCTAAATCGTTCATCAAGAAAACAACACGGTGTGGCAGGAAATTGACCGCCTGTATTTCCAAGGTGGGTTGCTGGTGCCCTGTCCGCTACGGTATTTGTTGCGCCGTCTCCCACATTCATTCTGTGTTACGTAAAGAAATGCACCCATTCCCTAATCCTTTCAGCAATTCCCCATTTGCCCTTTGAAAGAGGGTACGTATAACGTCACATTCGAATCCGCTACTTCAAATGCTATTCTCTGAAATTTCTCCATCCCGGAAACCTTTTAAAGTTGTTTCCCTGGAAATTCATAAATATATTTTCAGACACATCTGCAAATTGGATGTTACACAGATGAGATTCAACACAAAAATAAGTCATATAAAAAATAAGCAGCTCCTTCTTCGCTTAACAGAGTTACTTATGATATAGTCTTGTAAACTAATTCTCAATATCTACAGATAATTCAAATCCTTATAATTTTAAAAAGGCGTTTGTACATGTACTACAAAACCACATTTCCCTATATTTTCACATATATACCTCCAACTTTTAGACGCGTGCATTGTAACGACTGTTTTGAACATATAAGCTGTTTTCAAAGTTATCATATTTTTTCTGGTCATGTTTTACGTAAAGATTTGAAAAAAGTGAATTACAACTACTTGTTATTCATTTTACTATAATTGACAATCAAATAAAAGTCAGAATCTGAGGTCCTTTTTCCAGGTAAATGAAGTGATGGTAGCAAAGGTACCTTATACTGATGATCAAGTAGCGAAAGCTTTGTTGTGTCATCTTTCCCAGAGCATAATCTGAAATTTTACTCTGGAGATAAGAAGGAAACTTACGTTATTGAACTTACAGAGCGAAACGCAGTACCCCTTTTCCACTATTCTAGTCAAGAGTGAAGTTTTGCATACGTGTTAAAATATGTTTCAAGTTTACTCGGCAATACCAGGCGAATGCCGGAGAAGTAGGCTCCGCTCACAAACAGGACACGGACCCCGCGCGATCTTCCTTGTCCTATCCTCGCCCCTTTCTTACTCACTTACACTCACGTGCACTTCACTGATATACATGTCGAGAGACCAGTCGGGAGGTTTCAGTTTGTCCCGGTTGAGACGGTGCCTCGCCAGTGGGAGATAGCAAGACGAGAAGAACCTCGCCTGCCGGCATGTAGGTCGTTGCTGGAGATCACCAACCAGCGGGAGAAGTTCACCAACATAATACGTAACCAACGTAATAAATTACGTAATTACGTTCACCAACGTAATAAAATATGCACTTCGATTTCGGGACAGATGAATATAACAGATGATGTGCCGGAAACACCGAACAACCTATCAATCAATAATGACAAGAGGAAGGAACATCATTTCGGAAGGGATTGTATGCGAACACAATTTTTCTTAATATACAATACTCTGGTACATGAGTTTCCTAATTTTCAACAAAAAAAGTTACATGTTTACAGAGAGTCTCTCGATTCCATTGATATCGTCTTAAAGCCAACACACAGCAGTTATAAAATAAACATAGTACAAAATATTTGTAGAATATTTTTATTACTCAAACTCTGTAACGTGCAACCCGCATCAAAGGGGGTATGTACAAAAAGCCAAGCAAATGAGAGTCGTATGTGAGTTGAAGACCAGTCACTTTTATTTATTTATTCATTCATTTATTTATTTTGATTGATTTTTAATGAAAAGGAAAGGAGTAGCATAGTTTTGCATGAATTTGTAGCTGCAACGAAGGAGAATCTTCCGATCTTAAATTTTCTAGTCTTAAAATATTTGCTTTTGGAATGAAAATCGCCACTAACCTTAGATATTGGTCAATCAAATTTCCATTTAACAATCAGGAAATACGTGTTAAATAAATATTCCATTACTTATATTGAAATATTATGCATTGGTAAGATATTCTGAAAAAGAAAAAAAAGTTCAATGTGTTCAATTTATTGATTGTATTGCATATAGGTTATGTAAAAAATTGAATAGTAACTTTTCTTTCTTTCCAGACACTGACTATCAATTTACTACAGAAAATACACTTTACTGCAGATTCAACTACCAATTTATTCGTAATTCGAATTTGCAACCTTCCCACCTGAGCTGCTCGACAGTTGTTGCAACCGACTGTGCCATGTGAGTCGCCAATTTATTTGATTAACTTTGTTAAATTAATAAAATTCAATTTAATTTCAATATTTGTTTGATGGAAATTGTTCGAAGTAATTAGTTCTCTTCCTATTTATTATTGTTATTGCTATTTAAAAAATAGTTTTATTTGTCTTTTTAATACTTTACACAATATACATTGTTGAGTGAACAATAAGATTACCACTTGATGTATGAATTCAGAGGTTTCTTTAGAACATATTTGCAGACAACATTATACACAATAAGTCTCGAATCAAACCGTTGCAGGAGAGAGAAAAGTATGACATCGAAATTGTTTTATTTCGTTTATGTTCTTAGGTGTGTTGTCTCTCTCGAGATACTTTGTAGATAGAGACTGTATCACTCTTTTTTTAACTTAAATTGGTTAATGTTACAAGTAGTTCATAAGTATTAAGTAATTAATACGTCGGTACTACTGTTTCGCCAAGAGCAGCACAGTTCAAGAATAACAAATATAATAATATATAAGAATAACAAATATTCAAGAATTCAAGTTCAAGAAGTTCAAGAATAACAAATATAATAAATAATAAATACAATTACCTGAAACCAAGGAAAAGCCTTCAAGTTCCAATTGGCAAGAGTGGCTTTGCGCATCAACTGGTGTCACTTGCAGGGAGGGCGTAGGGTTCGAGTGCGGACGGTGCCACCGCGGTGGCAAGATCATCGACACTCGCTGCATAGCTAGTTCAAATTCAGCCGCTGCATGGCGGAGAATTTCAGCGGCTGGCAGCTCTGATCGGCAGTCTTCTGGGGGGTTCTCTGATCAACATCAGCCGAAGCAGTACCCTAACAAACGGGTCCCGGACTGCGCGCGATCTTTCCTTCCTCTTCCTTGTCCTATCCTCACCTCCTACTTACACACACGTAAATTAACATGCACTGCGTTACAACACGTGGGAGATTAGAGCTTGTCGCGTCTGGAGCAGTGCCACGCTAGTGGGAGATACCTAGTTGGGGGAAAATCCCCGCAAATCGATGTACCTAGGTCGACGCCGGATCTCGCCATTCAGCGGGGAAAGATTAAAGTCATCTCTGGCAATAAAACATGCACTAAATTTACGGGACGAAAGACCGTACCAGTTGACGCACCCGGAACCACTAATCAATCAATCCAACTCCCAATTTGTATATATGGTGTCCTGATATAATTACGAAGCGTTTTGTAAGCTAATTCAAATTATTGATGTATTCATTTTCAAACATATACAAGAACTTTTAAAAATTATGTTCAATTACTTTACTTTTGAATATGGAGATGAACTTATTTCAGCGGAAGAACATGAATTATATTAAACGACAATGGTGGAAAATCTAAGAAGCTATGTTACAAAACATCTACGTCAGTAACTTAGCGAAAGTAATTCTCTCACACTTCCTGACATAGTGAGTTGCTTTTTACCGTATTAATTTCATGAATCATTCACTTGGGACAAAATTCTAATAAAATCAGGAGTTGAGCTATTTCACGTTCACGTGATCCAGAAGTTGGAAGCCAGCGATGGAATCTGCGGAGGAGAAAGAAGCGGTGATCTCGAGGAGAGGAGTGGGGGAAAAGCTCACGGAACGCGAGTGACAATTCTCAGATCTGGCCAATAGTTCCTAGGCTGGTGTAGACCGCGCCAATGTTGTTGAGAGGTTCCGTTGAAATGGGGCGTTCTTCAAGATTAGTATGTTAGCGAACGACCCCAATGCTTTCTGGTGATTGTAGTTCTAATACTATTGTGTTTGTCATCAAACTTTGGAATATTCTAGTGAATTATTCAAGATAGACAATAGCTGACTTCGAAACAAAGAGTCTGAGTTAGTACGAAGAGACTTAAATCATCACAGCTAACATATGCAATTACATCTCTAGTCAGTGTAAAAACTAAAGAGAAAATCATGTAAGTGATAAGTTCATAGCAAGAATATCGCGCGTGAAGATAGACATAGAACTGTGGTCTGCGATGTAAAGCTTCTTTTGAACATTCCTAACCTACACTCCAATCTAAAGAGGTAAGCTATTCGATCTTCTATTACAATGAAAACGTATTATTAATTGCATTGCACTTATTTTCATTGCATTCAAAATTGAATGTGAAGATAGTAATTGTTAATATCTTCATCAACGGAGATTCAGAAGAAGAATATGCCTACTCTGATTTTATTATTTTATGTCTGTCTGTGATTATACAATAGATACTGTGTTATGTGTAGAAGTGTTTACAAAGTATGGACTGAAACTAACGCAGCACTCCAGAATAGTATCACATTTTTTTACGTGTCTAATTCATAGCGATATTTATTTTGTTTACTCGTTTAACGGAAGTTCCTGCTTTTAATACGTTCTTCGGAACATAACGCGACACATTGCACTAGTTCCCAATGAGAGAATATTTTTTTCAAATAGCATTTTTGGTGACAATTATCCTTTGAAAGAAAACGCATGCCATTTGGAAGATATTATATAACATATGACGTGCTTTTTTAACAAAATAGTAGTGAATACGGTAATGAACCACCAATATTTTTATTAAATTTTGAACTATAACTATATTGAAATCAATTCTTTCGCTTAGGTTTACTGAAAATTGTGTAATGTTTTGTGATTCAAAACCCAATTTCATTGCTATATAATTCAGTTTATTAATCTAGAAAGATCAGAATGATTTTATTTTGTTTATGAACATTGAAAGAAAAGCAACCAATGATAAACCAAAGCTTAAAATGGCATTTCAGTGTGGTTCATATTAGCTGCAAATGAACTGTCCTTGAAATATATCAGAGAGATTCTGAAACGGTGGGTAAGGTTTCCCCGGCACGTTACAATTTTCGAACGATGATCATGATCAGTAACCACGCAGCTGTCAAAAGGCAGAGACCACTGTCGGGGTTGCTAGATCCGGCTAGAATTATGGAATTGTAGGGATGAAATTATGGTACCAGAAGGCAGGAAGAAAATCTACTTAATTAGGCTATATTTTGCTCACGTATATGTTTACACAGATTAGATATCAAGATTTTAATATAATATAAAAATTGTAATCGTTTTGTCAACAGAGATTTGTTGGTTTTTATGTGATTTGCAATTCAATAAAAACAACGTATGTGAACTCTTAAATTTATTTCTTTTAGTAGTGTCAAAATTTAAATATATTATTATTAATTTTATTAGGTAAGAATATTTATGAGAATAAATGTGAATGTTTAATTGAAATGTGGACATCATGTCACAACTTCCACTAAAATCGAAAATGTTAGTTTTGTTTGTTTCTTTAGATTGTGTGCAGGATTTAATTACGACGTGTATTTCAAATACATTTGGTAATATTTCTGTTCCTTTATGTGGCATTACTTGAGTCACAATTGTGTGAGAGCTGAGCGATAAATTGTGTAAGAGTTACAGTAAGAGGGAGCGAAAACTAATGTCCAACTTTCACATTTAGTAGAAAAGTCAAAAACATTTTAGTAATAATTTTTTAATTATTTTAAAAATATTGTACAATTCTGATATTATGGTACAGTTATGTTTAAAGGTATAAATTATGGTTCGATTCCATAATTGAGGTACGATCTGGCAACACTGACCTTTGCGCAACCCATGGAGACTATAGGGGCAGCGGTGGTGATGAAAGGGCCAGTCACCAGGTATGGGGGAGGGAGAGGGGAAGAAAGAACGAGAGTGACATCCAGAGGATGAGATATTATTTAATGCATAATTCTGCACGCCATAATGAAAGCTATATTAGCCTGGATTGTGTCTAGTTCATCTAAAGTCTTCATACGTGATATTATATCCTCGTTGCAACAAACAGATCTGAGGGGAAGAATCTCAATTTATCTGAAGTCGATTGCAGAAGAAGCATAAATCTGTCCATTTTACCTAAAATATATAGACATAATCACACATCTAATAAGAAAGGTAATAAAACACGTCGTTTAATAATGAAGATCCTTCTTAAAATTATTAACAGTCATAGTAGTGAAATGATCATAAAGCGATTTAATCTGCAGAATACGGAAAAGTTGTACCATTCTCATTAAATTGTTTGTTAAACATTCTCCCTACCTTTTTCTTCCATGATTCAAATACACATTTGCCTTAAATAAATTATTTGTATGGTCACAATTAATTGGAATTCGTTAACTATTACAAATAATTAAAAATTATGAAATACAAGCCCCTATTGTTCCAAAAAAATTGAAAGCGGACTAATAGCCGAGCACCTCGAAATGAAGTGAAATCATTTTTCAAAAAAAAAAATTTATTTTCAATTTAAAAAATATTTCCGACATCCCGCTTGCAAATTGTTTTAGGACCTGCTATCAATGAAATTTGCAGGAGTGAAGTAGGTTTTTAGACATAATTGCAACGAATAACATACGAATTACATACTGACATTTCCTGAAATTTGACGGCAGAGTTAGCTCGGTAGTATGCCGCTGCGTCTGCAGCAACTCTGACGGGGAGGACCTAGGGTTTGAGTACCCGATGAAAGTAGGAGCAAAACTGTAATAAACGACCCACACATCGCTCGCCCCTTACACTCTCAGTTACAAGCACTACACTATTCTAAATGAGAGACCCGAGCTTACAGCTTGTCGCAGCAGGGTGCCGCTGGAGAGAATTTCTTGGAGGGGCAAATTCCCTGCCAGCCGACGTGTAGGTCGGCGCCGGGTTCCTCTAACCGGGCGGAAGAACACTGCCACTTCCCGACGGAACTAACGGGACTAATGATCACAGCAGTTGGTGTGCCCGGAAACATGGAGCAATCAATCAATTTTCTGGAACTTTCATCGAAAAACTGATGGGGTGACTTACATGCAAGGAATGCCTATATTCGAGAAAATACGACATAATTTCGCCAATAATTTCTAGAATTTAGAAATGTGTTACTTTTGACCCTTGATTTTCAAATATTTTTTTTATTTTATCCATATTTGTGAGGAAAAGGGTAAATATTGTTCATTGAGTTTATTCTGTTTGTAGAACATAAATAATTTATCTGTATTTTCAAAAAGTAGTTGCAAGGTTTCCAGAAGTGTAGTATTTTTGCACATGTTTCTTACGTCAGCAGTTTCCTTGATCTGTCTCACCCGTGCCATGAAGGGAAGTTGGTTTGTGTAGGTTCACATAGTGAGATGACTCGCGTTCGGGGTGCCCTACCTGACGTAGCCATTAACAGCATGTACCTTACAACCGTAGCTTGCCATTAATAATCGGGCACAAAAAACTGAAGGTTAAGAATTATTCACGGACAAACGGCACATCACGTTTCATCAAGCAATATAAGAAGTGTGACGAAGCGATTTTCCAGTAATTGAGGGAACAGCAAACACGGCTTCAATGAAACCACGGGTATGATACGTCCAATTTTCTTAAAGTTTGCACGTGGTTGTAGCTATAATTCAGTTTGCCAAAAACAAATAACAACGTAGATACGTTTATTAAGAATTCAAAGGAGTTTTAGTTATGATACTTTTATTAGAGATATTTTTATTCGTGAGGCTACGTTGAAGAACGTGATATTTCTTGATGCAAATCATATTTCTGAGTGTCCCTCCAAATTGTATATTATTCGCAGAGTCATCTTTATTCAATCAATTTTCTACATTATAAATGTGTATGATACACCTATGTTGTATGTAGTGGAAAACATTACAGTAATACAAATTCTTGTGAAGTCCTTGTGAAAGTTGTTTTCAGTAAAAATCCATTTCAGTTAAATTTATGAACGATATACGAAATTAAGATTTAAAATTCAGTTTTTTTCACGATTCTTGTAAGTTCAAATTTAATGGTTCTTACCATCACACATTTACACCGTGTGGCTTTCTCTTACATATTTCATTTAAACACAATTTACACATTCCTAAAGCTGACTCTCCTATATCTCTCGTAATGCCTAAAATGTATATGAAAGTGATTGTGCTTATATTTTGATTTAGTTTAACGACTTTGCAGGGAAAATCGCCAGGAATCGAACCTGACTTTGGACGACTTTAGTACAAGTGTCGTACGAAGAGTTTGCAGCGGATCTTCGTGTCATGAGAGTGTGCACCTCCATTCAGGATACAAAGCGCACATCGTAAAGCTTGTGTGTCAAACAGAGTCTGAGAGCAACACGAAAGTGACTCCTAACCCGAAAGGAAGGACACCTGTGTCCTGGGAACCCGCAGCCACCTCCGCATTTGCATTCGAGTCTTCCACAAGTGCCCTTAACTGGAACACCGAGAAATTGTGGCCGATGACTTAATTGACCTAATTGCGGGTGGAACAGGCGTAATTGCCACCTTCGCCTTGGATATGCTGACGTCAGAGTGGTTGGCATATGTCACGCGTTTGGCAGCTGCGGCCGCCGCCGCCCCGATCCGAAGTCACGAGGTTCAGATTGGTTCGTACAGGTTTATGTTTACGAACGTGCATGTTGTGGGACAATTTATTCCTAAGATTTCGGAGTGTTTGCACTAGAAACAGTTGTTTTAGGGAATGTAGAATGGGAACAAAATAGGTATTACCTGAACTGAAAATATGAATTAATATAAAAATAAGTCTACTGTTCATAAATTTTGTATTCGTTTACTTTGAATTGTTATAGAATTAAAAACATGCAGAATTAGAACTAAACCTGTAAAACAGAAAGTAAAGTGGAATTTTCAACTGAAAAATCTGAAAGAGAATCATAAAAATATGACTACAAATATTTGACCTGAAAATTCCGAAAAGTTGATTTACGTACTCCTTCTCTGTCATTTGTGAAACAATAAAATTAGGTCTCGTTGTAGTCTGGGATTGTTTTGGAAGTTTTTGTCATAGTTACTTTGAAATTGTCTAACAAGTTTCATAATCTCGCAGATGGAGTAATCAGGAATATAATCGGTTCTTTGTAAACTTCCGTTTCTTGTACTGGAATTTTCACTTTTTGCTTATTGGTCTCAGTATTAAAAAAAAGGTTCTCCTAGTTAACTTCCAAGATCACACATTGCAACCAAGTTGCATCAAATTGCAATATCAAGACAAAAGGTTATGTGAAAGGTCATTATGAACAATAGCCTTAGAACTGCAAAATACATAAGGAGTTTGACAACACATTTTTGTTTTCAACAATAACCTCTAATTTGCACGAGTTTTATGCTTATACAGCTTCGTATGTCCGTTTTGTGCTTATACAGCTTGCTCAATGTGGAGAATCTTCGATATACTCGTAGTAATATGTCGAAGTTACTCCACATACTATTAGTAGACAATACACTGGGGAACATTAACCGATGTATCAACTTCCACTTTATTTTTTCACTTCAATGACTCAGTTGTTTCATTAATACGTACATCTACTTATCCAAAAATATCCTTGATAAAGATAAATGCAATGATGAAACTAAATGGGATTATTTCAACTTTTTTACGTGATGATCTATTTTAACTGTGAACTTAAAGGCCGACAACATAATTAAAGCTTGTGACACGGACGCAGATCAGCCAATCGGCGTTAGAGGAAGCAATAAAGAAAAAAATCCTCGCAGAGTCCAGATGGTCGTTTTCCTTCGCGTAGCTGCACCTCTCTCAGCCTTGTGAGCTCTCCCACGCTGCTTGCGGTCTGCCGCCACGCCACTGCACAATGGTTCAAAATAAATTGTAAGGTGTACACTCTAAATAAACAAATAATAATATAGTTTAAAATAATAATAAGTTGAAAATAAATATTAAACCTCATAGTAAATAATAAAGCTTGCAATAAATAAACAATTTACAATGAATAATAAAATTTACAATAAACAATAAAGTTTACCATAAACGATAAAGTTAACGATAAACGATCAAGTTTACAATAAATGTTAAATTTAAAAAAAAAAAAATTTAAAAAAATTAAATTTTAAAGGAATTTTAAAAATATTAAATGGATATTTTTTTAAAAATTAAATGGATTATTTTTTTAATTAAACGGATTCTGTTTTTTAAATATAAATGAGTAAACTTTTGAAAAATAAATGGATACATTTGTGAAAAAATTAAGGGATACATTTTTGAAAGTATTAATGGGTAAAGTTGAAAAAAGAGAATGTATACATTTCAAAAAATAATCAATAAATTTAAAAAAATAAAATGATTATAAAATAAATAAATCCATAATTATAAAAATAAAAAAAACGCAGTATGAAACAGAGGAACTGAAACACGTTTCATAATTCTTACGTACGGAAGACTGAAAACCGGATGCTGATAAATTCTATTTTTATTTTGAAGAAACCTGAACGAATTAATTTCTTTTAGAAAGATAATATCTACGCTACCAAGTGTATGTGGTGACCGTAGAGCTCTATCTTCTAAGATGTGTTAGTATGTCGGGCTTGGAATGAAGTAGTGAGCTAAGCAACACCACCGGGCCCACTGTGTGCCTGCGGCTCTGCCGGCCGCTTCGCACCGGGCGATGCGCGAACCGCCTCCCTCGCGTGCAAAGCAAAACAAATGAATTTTCGTTACGTAAGCGCGGTGGGGTATATGCGGCGATTAGGTGGACAACGCGCCCGCCGCTGCGCCGCGTCGTGCACGCGGGGTCCCAGCGTAGCGCCGCTCGCCGTTGCACAGTGGGTGAAACGCAGCGCTAGAGAAACCTGCTAAAGATGACTTATGTTGTGCTTCCTGCTATGACAACTGCTTTGGTAATGGGTTCCGTAAGTGTAGTGCATGGTTTTATTGCGAGAGGTGACGATCTTCCCTTGCTGAATAGCGAGATCCGGAGCCGGTTGATTGATTGATGGATGATTCCGGGCGTGTCCACTGCTAAGGTCATTACCCCCATAACTATGGCACATGTTTGTGCTCGGGAGGTGACGGTGATCTTCCCTCAATGGATGGCAAGATCCGACGCCGACTTATCGTCGGCTAGAAGTGTTTTACTCAACCACGTATCTCCCACCAGCGGGCGTCGTCCAGCCGGGACAAGCACTAAGCTCCCGACCGGTATAACGGCATGTGTACACGCAAATGTAGGTGTGTGTAAGTGATAATATGACAAGTGGAAGGAAAGATCGCGCGCGGTCCGTGGCCCGTTTGTCAAGGTACTGCTGCAAGGTACTGCAAGGTACTGCATGGTATGAATAGGTGAAACCACGGAATACTACCGATTAGAGCAGCCGGCCGCTAAAATTCTCCTCCTGAATTCGATCTCTTGTGTAGCTACGGTCGAAAATCTGCTATCTGGACTCGAATTCTAAGACCTCCCGGTTTGTCACTACAGTGACAAAAGTCGTTTCCCTGAGTCATGTCAAACGGTCCCTTCAGTCAGTCGGGAAGTTAGGTGTAGATTGGACCAAAGTGACAGCTACTGCTGACCAAAGAACTTAAAGACCCGTTCATGCCCTTAGTTATGTCAATTGACGCTCCGTCCTTTTTTGTTTGTCCGCAGTTGGCTCAATTCTATGTGGGCTGGACACTTCACATGATCTTGTAATGATATCGATTGTAATAATTTGTCTTGCATGTGAAGTCTAGCACATGGGTTCGACACTTCACATTATCTCGTTGTGATATCGATTGTAACTATTTTGTCTTGCATGTGAAGTCTAGCACGTGAAGTGTCTGAGGTCACTATAAAATTGTATATCACCTATGACATATTTACTGGAGCTATCAATGAAAAAATCATTTTAGGGAGAGGCGGGTGAAAGCTGTCTCGGAGAAGGGATACTTCTCTGAAGAAAACACGATGTTCACTTGTTTTCCTATCACTTTGGTTCGAGTCCCGACAATGTACGAATTTTTGGCATTAGCTAAGTCCTTGGGTCGATTTCATTCACTATCTGCAATCTTAGAGTTCCGCAGATTTTATCGGCTGTCTTCTTGGTCTCCTTCGATCAATTCCAGGTGGGAGACTGAGCAGTAGCAACGGGCATGAGCACGCACTAAACAAGGAAACACAGAAAATGCACAATCCTTCCTTCCCATCCTGTTTTCACTTAATCCAGACGAATGGATGATGTACTATCTTATCTTCTCTCCTCTTATACCTCATTTCCTATTGTACAACTTACTGACGAAGGGCAAAGAATTAACGCAACGATTCAGATTCAATAGAAGGGAATATTGGTAATGCTCAACACCAGAAACTGAAATTGCTCATTTAAGAATTATTATATTTTATATTTATTTTTATTTTATTTTTTGACCTTCTTTAACTTTAAATTTGTTTTACTGTATTTATTTGACTTTCTATTCTTGCTTGGAATCATTTTCAAAGAAACACACGAGGGTTCAGGAGAACGAAAACGTTATAGAATTTAAAAATTGTTAAAACCCTAGCTCGGAAACGCTAACTGTCCACCCTCCCGACCAGAGGCACTGCAGTGACATCAGTTGACTCCCCTAGTCCTCTAAGCCGGTAAATACATACAATATTTGTGAACTAAGTAAACGATATGAACCCTAGCCCGGAAACGCGAAGTGACGACGCGGCAACAGCGCCCATAGCCCCCTGCGGCGTGCGGCCGTGGCCGCAGGCGCCCGGCGCAGGACCCTGACTCTGGGGAACGCCTGCCCCGCCCCCCCCGCCCCCGCCCCCGCCCGCGGAGCGTGTTTCTGCCTCGTGGCTCGCGGGAAGCGCCGCTGCGCCGCGAGCCCGCGCTCAAATAGACGCGCCGCCGATGACATAACCGCGCCGCTTGTGTAGCGGGTGTCGTAAACGCGTCACTTGGCGCGCTGGCCACTTACTGCTCTGCGGGAGTGTGGATGTTGCTTGCTTGTCTGCCTGCTCGCAATTTGCGGCTCTCCGCCGGTGGACGTCTTTGTTGATGGTGATGTGAGGTTGCGATGATGCGGTGATGATGGGACCTGGCGGAATGGTTAGCGCTAGGTCATCCAGGTCCAGGTTCGATCTCCGAGAAATCCCCCGTGTCCCCTGCGTCTCTTTTCTCTATTTCAGAATCGTTATTCTTTTCAATAATTATAGCTACCATCTACTAATTAGATCATCAGTAATGGACCGCAGTGACATAAGTTAAAGGGCCTCTAAGTTTCAATAACTAAATTAATTTATTAATTAATGATTGTTAGAGTGCGTTGGTTCACTAGCGATCCTTAAAAGATGTATGCACGATCTAGGCACACTCCCGACCTGTTCCGGTTATAAATCTGTTGCTACCGCATTGTTCTAAATTGCCGAACGAAGAAGGAGGTAGCAGAGGTGACAGATTTACAACAGGCGCAAGATAGGTTTGTCAACCAAGGCTTGTCCATGAGTGCCTACTTAAGCGATCCAAGGTTGCTAGAATTTTCTCCTGGAATGATCGTAGTAAATCAATCGTCAGGTACTCGAAATATAATGTTTGATAATTCTATTCCATATTCTTTTTGTGGTTGTAAGGTTGAGTGTACGCCCGCATGCCGGCCGCCCGCATGTTTTAGTTGGCGATTGTGTTGCGGTTTGCACAAGGCAGTTGTCTTGCGTTGCTATCATACCAACCAAACAGAACATCAGGATTTTAAATGTTATTTCTCATGATATTCGTTTTCATGAATCTAGCTTTTCAATATTTTCTGCTGCCAAGCAGTCTCGATTATTTGTTACTTTCTTAACTTTCATTTTTTATTCTAGATGTTTCTAATTGATATTCCACAGTAAAATCTTGATTCCGAATTCGAATTTTCTCGAATTGGATAATTAAAATCAATTAAACTTAGAAGTAAATTTTCTCCCTTCAATGCGTGATACTGAAACTGCATTTAATTTACGCATCGTTCCGTTAATATTCCATTTTCACTGATGTTTTATGTTGAAAAGTTAGTTTTTTCCGTTGAGTTATTGCCTCCTTATTTCTTATTTTGCATATATTTTCCATCCTTTCCTCAATTTCTTAGTGTTCAATTTTCCCTGATATTTTTCGTCGCTTTTGTTATTTTTATTAGAATCTTTTGTTTTCTGAAATATTCTTTTTACTTTTAGCACCTCATGCTGTAATTATGTGCTATTAATATTTCTATAAAATATACTTTTAGGACATTTTTCCGTTTTATGAAAATTGGAGTATGTTCTATTGAAAACGCACGAAATCATTTTCCAAATCAAATCATTTATTATTTTAAAAAGTGATTTATTTCGTTTACCTGCTGTTATTTGGTTTCACATTATTCTTGACACGTTAAATAAAAGCTACTTCGTGTAGGTTCCATACGATATATTGTAGCACATATATTAGTTTTCATTAACAATGAAAACTAATACTGTATTCTATTTTTAAAACTTTTATAAATGATTAATTAACATTATATTATGAAAAATTATATTTTCGACAGAAATGATAAGTTTTCCAACCATTACAATATATGGTTATTGTGCTGAGAATCTTTCTGAAGCTTCTTGTCCATTGTGTTCATGCGGAGTGTTTATAGTTGCTACAGCTCACATTTCATGCCGTTGCGACGAGGTACACGTTCTGAATGCTGTGCGGTAAGCCGCTATATTGGCCACTCCTGCAACGAAAACAGTGTTAGAAAAAAAACGCTATATGGCATTGGGCTGTGGTATATTTCCGGCTGCAGACGTCATGGCCAGACTCCCCGAGCTTCTCGCGTTAATGGGCGCTATGGTACTAGATAATTCTTGTTATTCTTGTTTTTATGACTTGGTAACGAAAATGGATGAGAACTGACGTCAGTGTGGTCCTACCCTACCTTCAATATCTCGTCAGGTCTGCGAACGTAACATTCACTACGTTTGGGAATGTTTACCGAAAATAATTGGGGCTGGGTTGTGTAAAGTATTATGAGATCATGCAATATTGTGTAAATAGGATAATAATAGCACCAATAATAATAATAATAATAATAATAATAATAATAATAATAATAATAATAATAATGGAGATCGTTACATCCTTAACATTTCATTATGCATAAAATGACTAATAAAATAAATATTATAATAACTCTTTTTTTTACTTTGAGAGGATATTAATTGCGTCAAAATAAGAAAAACGTTAAGCCTGTAAGATAAAAACATTGTGGGAATTTGAGGTTTGTTGAAATGGTTAATGCATGGTAATTTCAAAATTCCCACGTGGTTCCATCATCGTAAAAAGACAACACTTCACGGTCAACTACATGTTTTAATAGTGCTGCAATACGAAAATAGTTGTCGGTATCTTCTCGATGTTTGGCCAAATCAACTCGTATTAATAAGTGTTACATTATTTGAGTAGTATGTAGTCAAACCTTACATTATTTTCCGACCGTTCAAACGAGCCGGAATTATATATCGCTCCCCTACAAAATGTGACGAAAATATTATCTTCATGAACTACGTAATAAGAATATCCAAGACTGATTTTAAGCACACGAAAAGGAAAATTGTTTTCACCATAATTACTTTCGTATTTGTCTGTCAAGATTAAGTTAGCAAAGAATTAAATGAATCATATTGCCTTGAATCATTGAGAATGATTGAGTACTTGAAGATAAGTATTTTATTTCCCATTCTACAAAATAAAACATATGCTTGCGACTTAAAATTCAGTCATACAATATATCAGCGTGGTAAGTGTTAAAGTTCAAAGAATTTTTTTTAAATATTGAAAAATCTGTACTGCAATATATTTCGAAGTCAAAACTAATAATTTTTTTCATTGTATGCAATGTACTAAAAATGTACCGATTTTCATTACAAGATTCACGATAAAATGAAAGAAAAGTTCATTAAGCTGTTAACACTAGATTTTTAGTATTTTGTAGTATATGTAATACAGACTACTTCAGCAATCGCGAGATATTTTTTTCAGGATGGGTAAAATATACTTACAGACCCATGAGCTGACGGACATCTCTTCACCCAAATCGGGTTGGCCTTCAAACTTGGTCGAAAAATTCGCGTGAAGTATCACGGGAGAGGAAAGCCCGAAAATCATTGTTCAACGGAGAACAACATTGCATATAGAATATTTCTTAATTATCAATCTGCAAACATAAATATTATATTGTGACATATTCTTGATTGGTTTGCGGGTATGTCTGTTTCAGACGCTTATCATCGGAAATCCAATTTTACCAATATTGGTAATTCGTATATCGTAATTTTCGACAGACTAAATATCTGTGCTTTTATATGGTGAAATTGTGTGACATGAGGCATTCCTTCCTGTCACCCAAGGATATCGAGGAAGGTGTACGAAGCATAGTTTGCTTTAACTTACCAACAGCTTTATCAGAGTTCGAAATCTGAACACATCGACACCAGCAGGGGCTTCGGTGGGTCAGCGAACCTTTGTCTCTGAAGCATCGTTGACTTGAAAGTCACAGATTTTCAAACCGATGATGAAGGATTTTGAATGTTTGCTTCATAGCTGGGTCGAATTCAACCATTGTCTGGAGAAGAATTATTGTAACGGCCGATTGCTCTAGTCGAAAGATTTCAGTAGTGTCTCCAATTAATACCAGAGGAATGCCCAAGCAGTTGCCTTACAAGCGGGCTACGATCCGCCCTCGACCTTTTACACACACACACACACACACACATTTACTCTGATATGCATGACATTACTTCGCGTTTCGGGAGCCCTGCTGGGATACTGGAGCTCGTTCCGGCTCCGGCTGGCGAAGAAATCTAGAGGGGAAAATCCGCAAACCGACATGTAGGTCGGCGCGCTATCTCATGAACATCTGGGGGTAGGAAGAGCGCAACTTCCCGGAAAATAACATGAAAAACACTCACAGGACTAATGACCTATGTTTTTAAGGGCATCTGGCCATTATATTGGGTGGGACATTGATACAAGAATACTGTAAATTACTTTGATGTACACCACGAAGACCAATTTATTTTAACAGCATTTATGTTATAAAATTATTTCATTTTCAATTATAAGAGCAATGATTTTATAACATAAAACTTTTAAAAATAAATTACTCTTTGTGGTGTACATCAAAGTACCTAATTTATAGTATTCTAGTACGCATATCCGTCTAATGTCTTGGTCAAATGTTTATAAAAAATATTCAAGAAAGTTGAGGACAATTGAAAATTTAATGACCTTAGTAGTTGACGCGATCGCAATCAACCCACGCACATGAAAATAGTTATCAGTAAGTGGATTTCAATGGAATGTAATTTTTTTCTTTTCACTTTAGAACAATGCCGTTTTGTATGGAAATTCATTTCATGTTATGACAAAAGGAATGGACGTATTTTTATAGGTCATTATTTCGCATTTTATGTCAATTTCGACTAATAAGTCACTTTTTACGTCATTTTTAATGCATTTCTGCTGATTTCATCGATTTAACGTCATTTTTAATGCTACTACTTCAAATAGTATTTACGAGATGCTACAAATGTTCACAGAATTACTCAGTAGCCTCTTCGATTTGTTTGCATAGAAATTGTTTTGGCAGCCGTTGTGATGTAATTCTTGTGACGCATATAAGCGCCATTGCCGGTTCGGCCAATTTCGGAATAACCCCTAAGACAGAGATTTCCTGGTAAAAACAATCCAAAGCAAAAGTTTTTAAGCGGGGTTCACTGGAACGAATGGAAGAAGCCTCGCTTACTTCAGTAACGTATCTAACAGATGGGAGTTGTTCATCCGAACTGGTTTTGATAAGATTTTTTACATCATTTTTCTTTGGTTTTGGGGCATTTTAAAAGCTTTTTAAGAGCATTTTATTGATCATTTTTGGCGATGTTTTAGGTCATCAAAATCCGCCCCCTAGTTATCAGTATACATACACCGATATATCGACAGAAAACCGTCTGAAATAGCTCAGGCGGCTGATGACTCTCCAGGGTCTCTGATCAGGAGGTCTTAGGGTCCCAGACCCGACTGGGGCAGGGTTTTTTAAAATTCAGCCGCTGCCTGAAGGAGAATTCCAACGCTCGCCTGCTCTGAACGGTATTTTTCCGAGGTTCCTCCGATCAGCACCAGCCAAATGTGGGAGCAGCACCCTAACAAATGGATTTCGCGCGTTTTTTCCTTCCTCTTCCTTACCCTGTCCTTATCCCTTACACTCGCACACACACTCACACTCACATGCTTACATGTCGAGAGCTTAGAGCACGTTCCAGCTGAGGCAGTGCCCCACTCGTTGGAGATACCTGGATGAAGAAAAACCCCGCAAGCCGAAAATGTAATCGGACACGTTGGAGCTCATCATCCACCGGGGGCAGGACACCGCCACCTCTCGTGATAAAACACGCACTATACTTACGGGACGACCGACTGTATCTGTTGACGCGACCGAAAACATGAAATAATCCGTCGTCATAAAAAGAGCCGCATTACGCGCAAACCCTGCATCGCTGGGGCTGGCGGTCGTGAGGGCGTCGCCGGCGGCCGCGGAGCGGGTGCGGCGTAGGCGCGGCCGAGTCAAGGCCCCTGCGCGGCGGCGGCGTCCAGTGGTCAAAGCCCGCTGCAGCGCGCGCCGCTTCCTCTTGTTCCGGCAACGCGGCGCACAGTGCTCCCAACTGCCCCCCCCCCCTCGGCGCTCGCGCCCGCCGCCCTCCTACGCACCAAGAAAGAGGGCGGGGTGTCCGTAAATGGCGTAAAACTAAAGAGGGGGCTCAAGGCTGCCTTAAGCTGCGTAACGTAGGGATGGAGGGTGTTACGTAACGCTCACGTTTATTTTCTTTTTTTTTTTAATTTTTCAACATTTTCTGAAATAACCCTTTTATTCTCCCTTATACTAAAACATTTGTGTGTTACATTAAAATACTACATTAAAGTATTACATTAAAATATTACAATATTTACAAAATATATAAATAAGATAAAACCTGTGATTTACAATTTGTTACAATAAATAGAAATAACTTTTTATGGATGTTATATTGATTAAATCTGTTAGATTTCGAAAACATAGATAAAAATTTTCTGTATTCCAGAATATAATTAAATAGGTGCACGACATTCGCCCATGCATCCACAACGGAGTGTGTGCTCGGCTATCAGAAATTTTCTCGCGACACGTCTTTGTTTCACTCTAAAATTGTCCACAACTTATTGTTAGGTGTAGTCAGCATAGCCAATTGAAACGATTATATGAATAGAGGGATTGCATTAATGTAAGATGAACTGGTGCATTTTAGAATGTATGTGTCGCAAATACGTTCCGGGTAGAATATCGAGTGCCCATCACTAAGTCAAGTACTTCACCGTGACGAAATTTTCGCAATTTTGAAGGGGCCAATACTGCATCAAAATCGGGATTTGGAGATATTCATAACTAGTGCTGTTCTAACAGCACGTACTTCCTCACATTACCTGTAAAGGTTACGTAATATTGTTATGTTCATTTAGAAACAATATCTCTACAATCTACAATATTCCGTATGTCCGTATCCGTATCTTATACCCGTATATCCGAATCCGTATATATATATATATATATATATATATATATATATATATATATATATATATATGTTCAATATTCTAGTGATAGCAAGACGCCGAAAACATTTAAATGCTTGAATTTTTAAAATTAGATTTTCCAAAATTTTTATTTAAGTCTAGTTTTCTCCATCTGGGGAAAAAATTACAAAATTCTGAATCGGGAAATAACAATATGACAATTTTTTGTTGAAAAATCTAGTGTTTTTCTTCCAGCATTTCATAACTTTCTGCTCTACGTAAGGACTATGCAAGAAAGTAAAAATACATATTTGAAATTCATCAGTTTTGCGCAAAGAGTATTTTCAGAAGGAAACACTCTTAGTTATGACTAATGGGGATTTTCTCTTACGCTTGTGTTGTAAATAATTATAAAAGGTTCTCGAGAGCTTAATTCTGTGAATGAATGGTAAATGAAGCAACAACACAATGAAAATCTGAGCGCTCCGTCCAATTTAATTAAAAACAATCGTAGTTGATATTTGTTTGCGGACCGAACCTTCCGGACAACTACAATGCATTCAATTAATGTTAATTTATTTAAGTACCTACCCACGTCGCACAATCCAAAGCGTTCTTGGGAGTGAGACGTAGTCAAGATAAGGAAATACATTTTTTTAAATTTCAGTTAACCAGATCAATGGGATTGTCACTTTGTAGGAGAGTGTTAGCTTCTATTTATATTGGCCGTAAGCACGATTAATTGCAACTTAGCGCACCATACCCCTATTTCTATGCGAGGACATCCCTAACTCTAGGCTACCGAAAATTTATGAAATGGAATATATAAGATAAGAAGAGGATAGAAAGATATAAAGTGAGAGGTGAGGTAATCATTTATTTAGGTTACGGGGGATGGAACATCTTTTGGAAGACGGAATTTGATTCTTGTAGGAGCAACGACGTTAATTGGACTGGTGCATGGGTTAGTAAGGGATTTGAAGTTAGTAAGGGATTTGAACTACAATAAGAAAATGTAATTGGTAATGGGTTGTATGTCTAGTTCTCTATGAAGTTGTCTGTTGGCTGAAAACCAATTGTTCATTGATAATTATGCGTGGTACTTTATTTTGGAAGGTTTACAAGGGTTTAAGAAGGGAAGGAGCTGCACCTCCCCAGATTGGGGCTGCGTAAGTGAAGAGTCTTCGCACTGATTTATAGAGAAGCAGATAATTTTTTTAGAGATGATTTTCTAGTAATAAGAAATACAGGCGTAAAGTGTTCTTTTTGTATTCACACCAGGCGGCCTGGGTCGTATCGCTCACTGTTCTACTCTAAATGTTCAAATCGTTTTTTTAATTTGTTTTCTTATTATTCAAACTGAGGTCATTCGAGTGCTTTCAGTTTTACATATTGACGCTTTTGGAATTGCGCATTCCTTGGTAAATTGAGGTTAAACGACTCTGGCTCATTTTATCAATTACTTTTGTTGTGAATGTTATTGAATTATAATGTTGATTTTGGGGAATAAACTGTTAGGATTGCCCTGTCGAGAAGTAGAAAGAGAAAAGAGAAGAGTTCTACATGAAATTAATAATTTAGGGAGGTTTAAGCATATCATTGTGAAATCTGCATTTGATTTGACTTTTGATGTTTGCTGTTAGGCCTAGATGGAGTTTATGAGAGGATGAGCTGAGGGCAGGGAAGAATAGGATTTATTTGCTACTTTTTTGTGTTCTAGAAGGGTATCGATTTGGAATTTTCTGTGAATTTAATGGTTAGGTATAAACTATGCAGCTTTTATTGGCTTTATTTTGGACAATTTGCATTTTTCTATGGTAGTAGGAGCTGCGTTCCCTCATACCGAGTAAGCATACGTTAGTGTTGGCAAGACTCAAATCCTATTCGATCTATTTCTCGTTTGTAAAGTAGGGTTGTAATAGATTACATTGAGTTCTCCCGTTTCCACTACCAGTCATACCTTCTTTCCATCATTGCTTTGGCATCTTACAATGCTCATCAATATCATCACTCATTACCCCCAACTATTTATCCCTGGTATAATCGAAATCGAACAATAGTAATTTAATAACGAATCATGACAAAAAAATCAAGAAATTTGTAGGACTTTTCAGTAAGAAGTCAATAGAAAGTTATTGATCAGTTTCTGTTCCATGGAAAACATGCGAGATTTCAGCAGCTTAAGTGTACTGTAATAACACTGTAAACGTCTCTAAAAACACGGTACCAAAAAACAAAAGCAGAGGGAAATACCATTACCCAAATGCTGTGAAATCATCCCTGACGAAGAGGGAAATAAATTTTGAAAAGCAACGTGTCGGCTGTTAAAGTTCTTTGTAATGTTTCCGCCGCTGATACGATGTTGACGTCTAAAGGCAGCAACGCGCTGTTAGGATAGTGGTCGCAGCGAAACCTCTCAGCTCCTTTCAGTTATTGCGGTTTGCTCTTATTGAAGTGCGCGGAATAGGATACCAAATAAGTGGGGTAATCTTTGTATTACTGCAGTGCCTGTCGAGTCTTCGAAGTAAAGACTAGTTGTGCTTAAACAGCACGAACTTTTTCTCATTATTTGTAATGGCTAGGTCAAAAGAGATTCCAACTGGCAAAAATATTTGTCCACGCTGACTAGAACTCAGGTTGTTAGATTCTGTAAGCATTTACTGTTACCACTACACCAACAGAGATTTTAATTAAAATCAGACAAATTAATATGTTGACGTCTTTAATACAGTTATTAAAGTTGCATAATCAGTCGACGCTTCTTCAACCAATCCACAAATCTCTTATATTTCCTCCTACTCACGCTGCCACCTCCACGGTCAGATGAATGTTTGTTTATCCTGACAACAACCACGACGTCGTTACTAAGGCGCCATAGTGCCCATTTTTTGCCCAAACCATTTCGCCCATTTACGACAAATATTCTGTAAATAAACATGTCCCCATATTGGTATGTCATAATATACATACAGACACACACACACACACATGAACATTTTTGCAGTATTCGTGAAGACAATTTATACGAAAATCAAACTTAAATTTGCGAAACAACTTTCTTGTGACGTCTATTTGACATCTGTGCGAGGAAACGGTGATCGGATTTTCCATTTGCCTTTGCTTCCCCGAGACTTTCTTGCTGCGATTGGCTGAACGTGTGATGACGCAATCATTCGTGCCGTAAAATGCTAATGCGTCATCATTTGGACCGCAAAATGCCCGATTATGAACATTTTCTTGCACCAGAAAATGTTTTTATAATGCTGGTATTAAAAAATAGTAGTTTACAGGTGATCGCACGAGTCGACTTTGTTGTTCGAGTGTAACTAGGACGGCATAGAAAGGAGTGCGGAAATCACCTCGCGCCCGTGTTGCGTGTAGTATTTTTTAACACACCTTGAGCGAAACGCCGTGCGACAAGTAAATTAATATAAATTAAACATCAAATAACTAGATGTACCTTACTTGTGCAAATGGATTCCAGTCAGTGTTGTAACACTATTGTCTGTAAATAATAAACGAAGACGTCGTCAAGAGGAAAGAAAATAGCGTATCGTTAGAGATGTGTTGCACACGTTTCACGATGTTTCGCACACGCATCGAGATGTTTCGCATACTGTCAAAAAGTTAATTGTTTCGCTAATTTTTTCACAGTGTGTGAAACATCGCGAAGCGTGTGCGAAACATCTGTAACGATTCGCAATTACGGACTGTAATCCATTTACTTTTCTACAAAAAAAAGTCTAGTTATTTGATTTTTCATTTATATTCGTTTACTTGACGCATTGCGTTTCGCTCACTGGTATCTGCTCCTGTAAAGTCTTTTTTTAAATTGGTTATTTAAGGTCGCATCAACATCTTAGGTCATTAGCGACCACTATTGCTGTTAACGGTATGGTTACTATGAGGATGAAACGATTTGGTGATGATAAGGGGTGAAAGGACGAACACAAATACAACCATGCCCGAGGCGGGACTCGAACCCGCGACCCTTCTGTCCGAGATCACTACGACACTACTTAGCGATCTCGGCCCTCGGGCCGACTCTGTAAAGTCTCTTACAATACGGCAAAGCTGACTCTAACAGTTAGGAAGAGTAAAATGCGAATCTAAATTCTTAATTAATAAGATAATGTGATTATGATGTTTCTTAAATTATTCAATGAATTATTAGCATTAGTAGCATTACTTAGATGTGAATGACTCATGTATTTTGATTAATCGTGCACAATAGTCTCAAATTTGATTCATAAAATGAAATTTGAAATTCCTTACAAATGCACAGAAAACGGCAATAAAAGAAAAAACAACAACAGCGAATTTTAAATGTTTTGCTTTTTTTGTTTTATTTCAGTTTTTCAGTGCAGATTAATCTTCCTGGATCCTGGTTCCTGGATCTAATGGTTCTATATCAAATTGCCAGACAGAGTACATATAGTTACACTGAGTCGTTTTTTGTTGAATATATGGCTGGTCACGTAGGTTTACTGTGTATTCGCAGAACGCTTCATGTTTTATGATCAAGGAAAGTCGTAACAGTTGTCTACTTTCTGAAGGATAAACTACAAAGTGGATGACTGTCGCAGTCCCTACCGATATTGCTGTTGATAACACACTATGAACAATGGTGAAATATGATGGTACAATTTATGCATTGTTAGAGTTAGAAATTAGATTTAAAAAGACGCGTAATATAAGGACGTGTGCCTTGCTCCTATTTTAAATTATGAGGAGTCTATTTGAGGGGTAGATAGTGTCTTTAGACAGCCACAAAAAAAAAAGGTTCTTTCAGGCCATGCGTAGCGCCCTAAAATTAAATTTTTAGTAGTAATGCTAAAAGCAAGACGATGCTCAAGTGTTGAGATAAATCTATGTAACATTGAGAGGTGGCTCAGTGAATCAACTGATGTCACTGCAGTGCCTCTGACCGGGAGGTCCTGGGTTCGAATCCCGAAGGTGGAGAGATTTTCGACCCTAACTAATCAGCTAGATCGAATTCAGCCGCTGTCTGGAGGAGAATTGAGGCAGGCTGCTCTGATCGGTAGTTTTCCATAGTTTCTCATATCAACGAATGCTGGAGCAGTACCCTACCCACCGGGCCACGGACCGCGCGCGATCTTTCCTTCCTCTTCCTTGTCCTATCCTCACTTTTACACGCACACTTACACTAACATGCACTACACTACAACATATGCTGGGAGGCCGGTTGGGGGATAAGAGCTTGTCCTGGCTGGGGCGGTGTCCCGCTGGTGGGAGATATCTGGTTTGGGAAAACCCCGCTAGTCGACGATAGGCCGGCGCCGAATCTCGCCATCCTGTGAGAGAATATCACCGCCACCTCCCCAAGAAAAACATGCAGTGAACTTACGGGACTAATGACCTCAATAGTTGACCCTCGCACTCTCTGCTGCCATGCAAGTCTGAGTCTTCCTCTCTTCTTTCTGTCGGTACCCATTGCAGGACTCGTTTTGGCCATCTTTCGTCTGTCATTCGCATAACGTGACCGTACCTAACGATGTTTTTTCTCTATTTCGTCAAGCATAGATTTCTTTACATCCGTTTTATTTCTTATTTCTTCGTTCCAGAGTCTGTCACGTCTGCTGTAACAGCAACGTCGACGCCAGTAGTCCATTTCAAGGGCCAACGGCTCTCTTGTTCTTTTATCAACGTCCCAAACTTCTGAACCGTATGCTGTAACACTCTTGACTAGTGTGGAGAAAATACGTCTTTTAGTAGTGTTAGTGATGCTTTTGTTCCATAAGACAGAGTTTATACTTAGTGTCACGTTTCTCCCAAAGCTTATTCGCCTCTCTATTTCTTCTTGGCTATTTCCCTTTTTGTTAAAGAGTACACTACTCTTGTGCGCTCAAAAAATATATTATTACATTAAAAAACGGTCTGTGTTTATATTACGTTCACGAAGCGCAGGATCTTTGGAGCGGGCGATTAAGTAAAAAAATTAAGCTTAAAAAAATTATAATATTTATGAAAAATTAATCAAAACCTTATCTGAAGATCTGTTTTTGATGAACACGTTTCATTAAGAAAGAAATGTTTGTTTTCATAATTGTAGTTGTAGAAAGACCCCAGAGTTTTGAACAAACATAAGATCTCCACCAACGTTCTTCACACTATCCAACAACAAACTTTAATCAAAAACGATGGAGCAATTTCTTTGAAAATTTTTAAAATGTCTAAGAGCTTCATCTAAAATACCTCTCCCCTCCAAAATTAAAATAACGGTTTCAAATTCAAAGGTCTGCGACATCAGTCAATACGATCGGGGAATATCGATTTTGGAGAAAATGGGCTGAACGATTTAGCCGCTATCAATTTTTCAGCATCAAGGATCCATAAAGCATGGATTCTTTCAACACCACGTGTTAGAGTCTTTTTTTTTAGCAGCTGGATTTATCCACTGTTTCGTTGCCAGGATCCTGTAATACGAGTTTTCTTGCGCCGTTTTTTCGCGCAGCATTATATCTTTCTCCCTAGTGCGTAAGCGGTAGTGAGAAAGTAAAACGTGTATGACACACGTGGTCAAAGTGATTTTATTTTGCTTGTAGGATTGAAACTCCAGGCCGATACATACATTTCCTACTCGCAAAATCATATTTCACTTTTACCACTCTTATCATAAATAACTATTAAGCCGTTGTCAAACTAATTGCTTTGTGTATGTTGAATCAACATTTACGTGTAGGAAACGAAAGTGATAAACAAATTAACAAACTTATGTGCTAATGATGATTGTGGCTTATTTAGATGTAAGTCAATTATAATAATACATATTAATTGTGTATCAAATTCCAGATCGTTTTATACATTTTCTGTAACATGTGCTTTATCGAAACCAGTCGCAAGTAAACAATGGAATTTTAATAATATATACTAACGAACTTTCAATTCGTCAGTGCAACCTACATGCTGGTTCTGCTCGCATACTTCGCCACTACAAGTTATTCTTCGAGACAAACTGCGACTAGGAAATTCTGTACATTCAGATCATATCTTTGTAACCTGCCTCAATCGTCTGATTGATCAGCAAAATGGATTTTCTTGTCCGTGCGACCTGTCACTTGTCGCTCAGCAATACAGTCCTACAACCTTCCATCACTGGAAGATATATGGACGTGTTTTTCAAGAAGAGTGCGAAGTGTTGGTGTATGGAATGCGTGGGGAACTTAATTAAAAGAAACTTCGCCGCATGTGTAGCCTCTGATCCGCATTACTATTCTGCAGGTTGCACAACTTAAAAACACAAGACTTAATAATCAATAACGTTATACACAGCGCATGATAATGTGACCTTTTGTAATATTCATTATTGATGTCGATATCTGGGTCACTAGAAAGCCTTCCTTGCACTTGACAGGTATTTATCTTCATTTGTTATAGTTGAATACTGGATAATGCTCTATCATTTCGCATGAGAATCTGAAAGAATTCATCGAAAGAAAACAAGTCAGGCGGAGCTAGACTACTACATTGACTTGATGACTATGGACGGAATATAATGACTAATAGCTTCAATAATTTTTTGGCATTGAATAATATTTTTTTTTAAATCAGAGAAATTTAATTACTTTTATTATTTTTGTCATTATCTTATTATTTTCATTATTATTATTAGTCAAATATGTAAGTTATTATGATTGCTTGCTATGGAATGTTTCTTTTTTCTTGTGATTTATTAGCAAAATAATAATAATTGAATGTTCAATTATTGAAGAATAATTGTTGAATAATAATAACAATTATTTCGTTTATACGGACAGTACTCTGAATTACAAAATCATTACGTGAAAGTATGGTTGGTTGCAAGGGAAGTTACTAAAATCTGTAGAACATGTAAAGAATATGCATATAGATAAACGAAATATTGTGAAAGTCCCCCTGGAACTCCTGTGGAACGAATTATCAATAATCTCAATCAATTTTATATTCTTCTATTTGACATTAATTTCTAATTAAAAATGTTTATCGGAGCGAATGGCCGTGACCCAGTTGATATCATACTTCCATGGAAGTAAACAATGTAATCAGTGATACCATCCGGAAAAGCTTACATTGTTTTATTTCTTGCTAACCTTCGAAATTCAGTTTTCTATTTTGATTAAGACTCCAAGAAAGTGAAGTTCTCATGTCTTTTGACAAGTACGTTCCAATACATAACATATATGAGAAATAACGCGACAAGAGTTATTGTTTCGAGAGAAAACAAAGTTTGATTTCAGTTTAGGGAGATATTTGAAAAGGATGATGATTGATAAAAACTGGTGGAGTTTTCAAATTAGTAATTTGAAAGTTTGCAGACGATGGAGTATAAACGAAATGTTGACGAAAACACAGCACTTTTTTTAAAAATATTTTTTCGTTTAGAATTAGGTGACGTACAGCATACACATTATACAAAGGTTTATATTATTATAAACTTATTTCATTGAGTAATTGACGTTACATAATGGAACAACTATCCCTTATTGTAAATTGTATGGCAAGAGTATACACATTATATTACATTTGTTTTCTTATCACTCTTAATCATTATATTTAAGTTATTCCATATTATTTGTAACAATCTGTTGAACTTTTTATAGCTTTTAAACTTGATATTACCAGGCTCAGTTCACCACTACATAATAGTGAGAGGTGACGTTTTGAATGTATTAGGGATCAGTGTGACAGTTTCTCAATGCCGTTTTCGCTTCACATTCACACTAAAAAACTTCACGCACTTCAATTAAAAATGTGTCTTACTTGTCTCATCCCTCAGTTGAAGAGAGTCAGCAAATTTCTGTGAAGACTACATAACATAAAAAAGCAACATATTTTAAAGATAGTAATTCATATACAGTATCTATAATATTCATAAACACTTTCTATATTGAAACATGCCCGACGTTGACTGGTGCCAATTTGAAACAAGCCCCACTTGGAGGGACATTATGAAACATAATTATTACTGATAAATGTAATTTGTGTGCCAGTAAAAGGTTACACTTGAAACCTAATGATTCCTACGTAATTTAAATATCTCTCTTTCCAAAATTATGTTGTGCTAGCTCAGTTCATTGGGGTTCGAAGTTCATAATTGTTGCTATTTACTCTGCAACCAATTATTAAATCTGCCATCCATACGGAGTGGCGAGGAATCTGAAAATCTTATGAAAATGCTGGATTGCACGTAACGAACCATGATAATCAGTTTTCTTTCAACTTAACAAATTGAAATTTATTATATTGATAATCAAAATGAATTCATCTTTGGTCATGACCAGTTTTCCCTATATTACAATAGTAATAAAACATTTTTATTCATTCGTGGGTCTTCGCGCGCTCTTCACTTCTTCATTCGATGGCGCCCCGTAGAACCTTCTCCGTCGACGCAGCAGAATCTTGCTTCTGGATAAAGTCCTCGCCTAATGTCCGTGTCTGGTTCCAAATTCTCCCGGCAATACTATAATAATCCGTGACTTCCCTCACTAACGTCTCGGGTGGACGCCTATATTTAAGAAACGATAGTTAACTCTATACAACTGTCAATTACAGTCTTTCCTCGATCTAGTAAAATATATATCAAGAGCCGACCCGCTCATCACCGCGTTGCTCTAGCGAATGAATGTTCTTCTAAAAACTCGGAAGCATCCGAATTTTATATCTCTTTCTTTTCTCTCTCAAAGCAATGCGTATTCCGCCTCCGCTCTGTCATTTCAACCTAACGAAAATGATCCTTAACGCCGGTTGTTTATTTGTCATATAGCGATCGTCTATTGACATCTCTATATTCTATGTCAAATAAAATGGCATTTCTATAATAAAAATTGTTCGTCATTTTATTATATCGCAATATAATCCTAGATAGTATCTACCACAGTCATCATCTTTGCACAAATGATTTTAACGCTGTAAAGTAATATCAAATGTGTGATAGGATGCTTCAGATGATACACTGTTTCTTCTTTCCTTCCCCTCCCCTCAATTTTTGCGGCATGGCAACCATTTCTTTCGCTTCCTAGCAAATTAAGACGTGCTAACTTGAAATAATTATATCTTCTTCATATCTAACAAAACTATAATATAACTTCTTAAACCCTAACAGAAGTCATCTGCATCTGGCATTGACTACGGAAAACTAGCAAATCTATTCTCACGCAACATTAACATTTAATACTAGTTTCGCCTTCTTTCTTGGCATCTAATAGGATAGTTTAAATCAATTTCAACATGATAAGATATAGAACACAATATATAACGCGACCACTAGCAAGTACGATGTGTTCATATAGTCTAAAACTCATGCATCATATTTGAGTAGCGATATTGTTATAAAAATATCATGAAGGAGAGTTCTGCCTAATCTTAAAAAATGTGCATGTATTACAACTTTACCAACCTATGAATGAGAAGCGTAATTTACTTTCACGGTTTTCCTTAATGTTTTCTAAAATAAACGTTTAGAAGTTTTGTTGCACAAGACCTCTTAATCCGATCCCCTCGTTCATATTATCTAATGAAAGACTAATGTGAAAACAGACTATAAAACCTGATAAATCCAATATTTTAATGAAGAAAATATTTGTGTATTTTGACTAAGATATTGATCACTGAGATTTTGCTTGAAAGAGCTGCAATATGTCCACAAAATCACAATCCCTGAAAGCTATGAACCTCGTCTGACTCTCGCAGTACATTTGCATTTCTCGAGCGTCATTATGTACGTACTGCGCCGAGGAATAAATCTGCCTACTGGTAGTAGGCCGTGCATCGTTCCTTTCCTTTCCCACTTCTCGAGAGGTGCTTGGGTGGAGCAATCGTGCGTGAATCTTGTGTCGATGAGCCAACTGAATTTACGATACACTCTGTCTTCGAATAGGCACACTTTCTCGGAAAAGACAAGGTTCTGTGCTAACGAAATGCACAGGTTGACGCTTTATCGAGGAACTCGTCAGGTGTTTTCCGCGTGAGTGATGCCTTTGCTGATCGCAGTTAAGTGAAGGTGTCTAATTCACTCACTATTGAAAGAAAAATTGCTCATTTAACGTATGTATACTTCAACTATGTACTACTCTTCTGAAGATAATAAAATAGGGATAAATATAAAATATTTTATTTTTTAAAGATATGTTAGTTCTTGTTATTCCCTTTGATACAGAGTTCCGTATACACTGCATAACTTACGTGGATATAGAGGATCGTAGTTACGAAGGAAATATGGAAATAGTTGGATGTTCTCTTTTGGAGGGAATTATGAAAGGTAAATATAAAAAGAAACCAAGTCAAGTTGACGTCTAGGTAATTAATATATGTGAATCATTAAAAAATACGAAAACAAATATTTGTATGTACTACCACGGCCGTTAACACGTTCTATTGATATCGGGCGTAAAGCTTATCAAAATTTATTTTTTAAAACGATATATATTTCTTCGTATTTTGTACTAAATTACATATTTTTCATAGTTTGCTTATATTTTTCATATTTTCCAAATTGTATTATTTTAACAATTTTCTTTAAATATTTTGCGTAATAAATTTTATGACTTCAAAAATATTTTTTTCTTAAAAAATCGTCAGTTTTCCTACACATATTTAGATTTGCTTACTTATAAAAATTTAGGTAATACAAGGTGCCCCATGTGGAGCTGCGGTCATTTGCGCTAGGTCTGTCTCTAATTTGTGTGGTTTAATCTCATCTCCACCGCATCAATGTTGGGACAAGAGAGTTTTTTTTACATTTATTGCAGAATGATGTGGTTATACAACACCCCGCCATATGGCTTTTCAGTTGCTAGTAGCGAGCATTTTCAGACGAAATAGATGCAAAGAGGTTGGCTACGGCGACCTTCCATTAAACATAGAATGAAGTTGACCGAGTATTAAAGAAAGGTAAACATATTGTTGACTGTTGATGGGAGAAGGATTTATTTCATTATCTAATATCAGCCTGATTACGGAAGAAGATATAAAAGGGGAGTCGAATGTGTAGACGAAGTTCTACGGGACGCTCGCTTCTTAGATTGAAATGAGATGCACCGGTAACTGAAGGTAGATTTTAAAAGAATGTATGGGAAACTTTGGTAATATGTTAGGACGGGTTCTATGGGTAGATCTTTGTGAAAACAAGAGTGCGTGAGCGCTGAGAAAATTCTCTCTCTTTAGGCGTGGAAAGTATCAGTGACGTCGTGTTTCTTGACTCCTATTTACGTGACTGGTTGTCGCAGACCTGTGTCACTACGATGACAATGCTACAGTTATTGTTTGCTCGTCATTTCGTAATCGAAAGTTCTTTAACAAGGAATAAAAGACATGATTAACTCATTCTTTCAATGCGTTGAATGAAATTTAGACTTTAAAAAACATCACAAAGTACAACTTTACAAGTTTCACAGCAGGGCACTGGAAAGGATGACTCTAAGGTATGTATTTGATTACCATCAATTTGAGCAAATACGAGATAATCATAAATATTACGTACTGGAGGTACCTACTTTGTTATGTTGTTAAATATTTTTCCTTTAGTTCTGGTCTAATTTCTAATTATTACCCGTTGGAATAAATAAATCATAAAACTCATAAAAATCAAAAAGTATTTTCTAGTAAATTGTATACTATTTTTATTAAGTGAAACTTAACACAAAATATAAAATGGTGGTAGAATTAGCAGCCACTATTCTGATTGGTGGGTCGGTTTGCTCGTTATGTGTCACACCATTTATTATGCTAAGTTCTCTTTTAGAGAGACAGCAAGCTAGTCAGCAGTTCGTGAGAAAGCGAGTGGCATCGTATAAGAAAACAGCTTGAAAGAGAGACCTCATAAACCCCTTGCACTTCATGATTCGAGACAGGTCAGCAGACAGTTGTTTGTTTCCAAGCAGAAGAAGATGACTCTGCTATCGTATTACATACTGCAAGTTAATTGCAACTTTTATTGTAAGAGAACTTCACTAATAATTGTGTCATGCTTTTGATCTCTGTAAGTTAAATCCAACACATTTCCTCCCTACACTATTGAACAAGTAAAAAGAAAAGATGGAAGTGAGTATCATTGCTACGCTCCTGGTTCTTGAAGCATGTTCGTTTTGTTTCCAATATTATCAGTATTGTCACCAAACCTGTGAATGAATATTATATGTATTTATGGTATGTTGATGGTGATAGTATATAATTTAAAAGAGATGAATCAACTTTGATTCGAAAAACTTATTACGATCGATACACACTCATGTTAATATTTAGTGCAACGTCGTCCTTTCTCTTGTGGCACTTTATACTCCTGTATCTTTTTTACGAGATAAATGTCTTTTTTCTGTTTCAACACAAATTTCAACGAATTAATGCACTTTTTAAAAATAAAAATAAGCATAAAATATTACATACCTGGGTAGATACGTTTAGAATGTAATGATAAACACTTAAAAAACCAATTACAGAAAATTATATTTATTTTTCTTAAAATACCTTCGATTTTCTGCAACCTGTTTCGAAATTGTACATGGATAATGGGTCACCAATCAATATTCCAAGTATCCATTCGTGAGGTAGGATAAGATCAACGCATCTGCACTTTCCAGTTGAAATCGATACCAAGTCTCGCAACATCCCTAGGCTGCAAAAAACGCCGCGATCGCGAAGGAAGCGGCGGCGGTGCGGTGGCGGCGCTCCGTTGGCGAAATCGCCTCGCCTCTCCCCCGCCCCCGCGCCCGCCCCCGCCCCGCCGGAGGGCGGGTTTATCGAGGGCAGTGGCTCACATTGCGAGCACTTGCGCAAGGCGGCGAGAGCATTCCTGCGAAGGCTGCCACATCCCGGCCGCGGCTCCCCTTCGCCAGGCGCCATCCATTCCGTTCACTCGGAGCGCCGCGAGGGGGCGGGGGCCACGGGCCGCCGTTCGCCTCAGGGCTGAGCCGGTGGGCGGTTCGCCAAACCTTCGGGCGGGTCCCGGAATAATGAAGCTTCGCTGAGGGGGATGAGAAAGATATTGTTAATAGACTCATGATGCATTTGTTTGGATGGCAAATGATTCAACAACCCAGGCATACATCAGTTCGATCATGGACAAGAATGCGAACAAAATGGACAATCTGATCGCTGGAAGTTTCGTACATTGGAATTTAAGATGAGATAAGATAAATTTATTTAAACTGCAATTGAGTGTAACCCAGGGGCAGTTGATTACATAAATAAGATAATAAATCTCATGCAAATAATATAATAATGGTAATAATAATGCTAAAATGATAATAAAATAACAATAATAATATTGTAAAATCAGCTGCTTCTTAAAATATTAAATAACATAAAAAGAAAAGAAACGTCTATCATCTAAAGCCGCACTGAGTGTTTATGCAATTAAGGCCGCCCGGCAGTATCCATCACTTCACTTCACTTCACTATAACACTAAAAACATTTCCTTCATTATTTCTCTGCTCAACACTGCATGACACTCACTTCACTGTACAATTAAATTCTATGTTAACGCCATCATAAACTTAGAAATACCCTAAATTAATTTCCTGAACTGTTGGACGTAAAAATTTGGACAAGTATGGTTCGATTGAAAAATACGTTGGTGCTTGACAGTTGTGTGTGACGAAAGGACGCCTCCTTTTTCATGGAAGCTGCCAATCGAGAGTGAAAACGGGTCAAATCAGGTCGTTGAGTTGTTACTTATGAACCGGAAACATGAGCATCGAACTGCGAATCTTCCGTCTCGCCCCGCATGTTTCTGCCTTTGCTGCGCGCGCATTCCGTTCTTCATTGTGACAAGTTGTGTTGAAGTTAGTCGTTCTAGAACGAGTAGTTGCTTCATACAATATGATTATACGATTTCCTTACGTTTATATGTACTTATTTCAAGTGTTTATTCTCGTATTCCGCAAACACATGCTCAGTGGTACGCATCATGGCTCCTTTTCACTCCGTATTGTCAAATACGAACTTCTTTTAATCGGACCATAGGCTGTTCAATAAGACAATTAGTCTAGTGTGCCGTCAATTTGGAATATATAATTCCATCTATAGAGCCTAGTTATATAAACAATTCATATAAGATCACATCGATAATTCGATAACACATCGATAACAAATTATAATACTTTTTCTGTATTCTATTTGCTGAATGACGAGTCCATCTTGCAAAATTCCACTATACAACGCGATATCTTGTTTAAGAAAAATCTGATTCTAAAGAAACGAAACCAATGATATTTTCCTTACGATAAACACGTACATTTTGTGGTTACATATCTTGATAAAATTATTTATATACAAAATGGCATTTTGAAAAAGGAGGCATAATTTGTGAAACGTTTGTCTCGTTGACGTAAATAGTTATTTTTATGGAGGATTAGTGTACAAGGAACTTGATGCTTTCTTATCAAAACATTTAGTAATATTTATTCAATTGATATATTGAATAACTTTCGTTACTGTAAAAATTACATTTTCGCATCTGTCATCGGTTTTCTGGAGAAGGGCTGAAGCTCATAAATCCTCACTTCGAAGTTGCGCCCTTTTAGATCTTTATCGTGTTGTGTGTGTAATTATGTGAATCGTACATAATTAAAAATATGTTCAAAAAGACATTTTTTCCTTTTAGGATAAATTCTAATTTACAGTGCCGAATGATAATGAAAAAGTCTGAGTATACTTTATTATAAATTACCTTCTAAAAGACATTAATTTTTCGCTTATTTCTGTTTTTTTCTAGTACTCTGATGACATGGCGATTTAATCCCTCGGCAGGGGCGTGCACATTGCACGTGCACACAGCTGCAGGAACTTTTGTGGTAAAGAAATGGGTCCTTCATTAAATAAGATTATTGTTTTATTTTTTGAGAAGTCAGCAAGATGGCATGGCTAATTTCAAAAGTAAATCTTCAAATCCCCTCCCCTGCCAGTGCACCTGGTGAGGACGCCATTTAATACCTTGCATTATTCCTGCACAGCATCTCATTGGCTTTAGCGGCAAAAAACGGGGCAGTATTTTAATAACTTACACTAACTTAACCTATGAAAGTAGCCGGTGCTTTGGCCGGCAACCTAAAGTTCACATACACGCGGAATTATATTTTTTCTGCCTTGTAATAAGTTTTACTTTCCCGCCCTTACGAAGGTACTAAGAAGAGAAAGCTATGTAATCGTGCGCCGAAAAACTGCAATTTTTTCTTCTAATCTTGTTTATTTTTTCATTAATTCATTCAAACATTAATACTTGTGCACATTTCTTGACAACAGTTTTACTTTCTAATCCTTACGAAGGTACTTCGTAAGAAGAGAAAGTTATGTAATAGTGCAACAGAAAACAGCGATTTTTCTTTCTTTCTTTAGTCTTGTCTCTTTTGTCCATTCATTCATTCATTCACACATTCTTACTTGTGCACATTTTATTTCATTGCAACGGAAGTTCACATACACGCGGAATTATATTTTTTCTAACTGGTAATAGTTTTACTTTCCCGCCCTTACGAAGGTACTTCGTAAGAAGAGAAAGCTCGCATCGTGCTCCGAAAATCTGCAATTTTTTCTTCTAATCTTGTTTATTTTTTCATTAATTCATTCAACCATTAGTACTTGTGCACACTTCTTTACAACAGTTTTACTTTCTAATCCTTACGAAGGTACTTCGTAAGAAGAGAAAGTTATGTAATAGTGCAACAGAAAACGGCGAAATTTTTTTCTTTCTTTAGTCTTGTCTCTTTTGTCCATTCATTCATTCATATATTCTTACTTGTGCACATTTTACTTCATTGCAACTGTCAGAAAGTCTTGCTGTGCGCTTTTGCAGCGGGTGGCGCCTCTCGGCTCGCGAGGGAGGCTGCCCCCTTTGCAGGCGGTGAGTGGAAGCTCCCGCGCGGACTCTCCTCCCCCCCCCTGCTGAGCTCGTGAGCTAATGCGTTTCCAAGGCTCCTTAGTCCTATCACCACTCTTCACGACGCCGCGCCGCCGAGAGGCAGGTGCCGTTTTGGAGAGTTCACGAAAGAGGATAAAATCCATGTTGGTAGGTGATGAAATTGAAAGGAACATCTTTCGCTTGTTTTTTCACAATTCACCGTCATAAGATCTGAAAACTTGTTACATGAAAGGATATGTAAAGGTAACAAAATTGTAAATGATTAAAATGTAAAAATAATAATGTTAGGTGAATTATGTGATGCTACAAAAACGTATCAAAACTTCTCTAATAAGTCGTTTAATTTTCATACACATGTTACGTCATTCATTTGGTATTTACGAAAGAATGAAACTTAATATTTTTCTCTCTTTATGTTTTTTTCTGCAAATTTTAGATACGTAGTACATCTATCTTCATTCGTTTTCTATTATTCAAATATATTGATGAAGGTTTTGATAGCGCTGTTCAAAATTTGTCACTCTTAAAAGTGGGGGACTCCGTGTGAGCTACTAGCATTACTAGTTATAATTTAACTTACCTCCTTTATATTTGTCAGAACAGTCTGAAATAACGTTTTAAATTATGTGGGTTTGGAGCCATTTCTGTATTCTTGAAGCAAGGCAAAATTAATGACAGAGCATATCTGATTGCAGAGGTAATTCTTCGTGATTTTTATTTAATCCTCCGCTTAATAAACAATACTTTTTACTTCCCAAGAACGATATTGTGAATTTTCTGCCCTTCAAAACAGCACGATACATACTTCGGTTGGGTAGCGTGCTCTGGGCGTTTCCTTCGCAGTTCGGTGTCCCTCAACCCAACCTACATGTCGCACAGCGAGTAGCTGCGTGCCGGTCTGTGTTTGGAAAGGGCTAAAGGTCCAAGGGAAGAGGGGGTGCAAGCGTCGCGACCCTTGTCCTACCTGGCGGCGAAGTCACCCGCGTGGCCCACCTGCGACCTCCGCCTGCCGCTCCCTGCGCCGTATATCTTGCGAACGCCCCGCCCCCAACAAAAGCGTCGGCCGCGTGCCGCCAAGTGCCGTTGCGGCGCGGGTGAACGAACGAAGGGCCTCCGCCAATCGATTCGACTTGGTTGCGAAAAAAGCGCCGCGCGAGCGCGCGCTCTTGCCTTCCCACCCCTCCCCCTGCCTCGCCCACGCCCCCACCCCTCCCCACACCCTTGCTCCACCTGCGAGACACGCACAATCACCCAAGAAGAGGTCGACACAGCCGCCGACCAGCGTGACATTTTTATTAGCACCGCGAAGCGCCCGGCGCGCAAAGAAACGAAACGAAACGCGAACTATGGAGAGAGCGGCGCGGGGATTGCGGGCGCCACTGTTTGTATGGGTCCGCGGGAGGGGAGGGAAGGTAAAAAAAATATTTTGGCGCGGACCCACCCCACCCCCGACCTGCAATTTGTCTTGTTTTATGGCTAGCGCAGAGGAGAAAGGGAAACGAGGAGGGCTTTGTGGATTTGCGAAAAAACGGCGTGACCACAATGTAGGGCCGGCCTAACAGTACTCGGCTCGCAATGCGTGGTGAATGCGTAAAAAAATAGCGGAACAACGGGACCGCGCCCGCACCGCGCCCGAGGGACAGCGAGAAACGGGCGCTCTTCCGGCAGACGACCCTCATCCTGGATCCCTGCCTCGGGGGGGGGGGGTCGTACCTTCCCTCCTCCTCCTCACTCTCCACCCACCCCTCCTCTACACTCACCATCCTGCGCTGACCGCCATCTTTTCTCCCTTCCTGCCATCCTTATGCCAAATGAGCCTATCATGCCATCTTCATGCCAAATTTATTGTATCAAGGTTTTTAGGCGAAGTCTCATTTTCACTAATTATTAAAACTTATTAGTTTTAACTTGTGATATGTAACACTTACTCCCGTTTTTTCTATGCCGATGGTGAATTGGCGGAACCAAAAATGGGAATAAAAGGTAAAAGATTACGTCAAAATGATAACAATGCGAACATAAATATTATCTTTTCGTCTTCTCAACACCATTAAAAATTCGCGTTTTTGTGATAGTGAGGGGAGGGGTTGGAAAATCACAAAATAAATGGAATTTGAGTTGTGTATTTTGTTATATTTTGAGGCATAGTGTTTATTCGTGCATTCGTGTTTATTTGTGCATAGTGTTTATTCGTGTAAGAAGTTTAGTAACATTTTGTTATATCCATAACTGTATGCCTGACCGGTAGATATTTTAAATATGTTAAATAATAAATCTTGCCTGAAGTATTTGATATTCGATTAAAATAATTTGAATAATAACGAATAAATGATTTAGAAGATTATGAGTAAGCCAGTGTTGTGAACTACCAGCAAGATGTGGAGACATAATATGAAAACAATAAAAAGTAAAAATGTGAACACGTTCGTTTTTGAAGCTCTGTGTAATTCTACCGAGGGATACCAAACAAAATATATTTTTAAGTGAGGCCCTCAGAAAATTTGAAGGGCGGAATTCTTAAATGTCTCATTCGGACCCTATGGAGGGTTTCACCACCGGGATTAAAATACTTTTCTTTCATTTACATTTTTTATTACATGTATCCCCGTCTTCATGCCACAAGAACCTGCAATTCGACTCTGACAGGACGTGAAAGTATGATTAACCTTAGTCAGGCGGCCCACATTCAGATCGGCTTCAGCCACATCTCCCTCATCTTCCCAACCTTCCCATTGGCCGCTTTTCGACATGTTTTGATAATAATGATGCAATGACATGATACAACGGCGCTCTAAGTGTAGTAGCTGCATGTTTTCTTGGGCTCTGGAAACTTTACCTTTTCTATTACACCATACATAGTTGAATTAAGAATCAATGATAGCATTCGAAATAGAGTAAATAATGAGTAATATATAATTATTGATTTGGGAACATTATACTGGAAATGTTTGCCCTCTTTCAAAAGAATCTATTTGTATCAGCAAGCAAACTGCAGATTAGATTTGATAGCACCTCCAATGCAATAACTAAAGCCTCCACATTTCCCGCACCTAGTAAAATGAGAGCTCAAGGAAACGTCCACGGATTGTAATAAGGTTTCCTTTCAAACCCATTAAAAATACGAGGAAATGTTCAATATTTTTTTCTTGCATTCTTTCGAATAAGTAGCTGCCAGTAAATCGGGTTTTCTTCCATCTACTTTCGCGGTCTCCTTTACAGCGAATACATGGCCCAACCCTCGTGGGTCTCCAGTTGCCTGCAGAGGTTCGTTCAGGTCAGATGGCGACTCAATCCGCTCCCGCATCGCCAGGTACCCTGCCGCCCCGTGGGGCCGCGCGGCCGCGTGCGTTTTTTAGGGCGCGCGGAGAAGGCGGTGGGGGTGGGGGCTGTGCTTTGGAGAAGGCGGTCGCGGGCGGCGCTGCCCTTCTCTCCTCCGAGGGCGAGCGCGCGCGGCTTTGCCAAATTGTGGCCATAAAGCACTAAGGTTCCGTCCAACGAAAAGAGAAACGCGAACAGTTTAGACACGCTTGGTACACTCTGGTGAATCTACCGAGGCATGGTTTCAATGTGTGACTATCTGTAAATGGCAGGAAATGAGAATGCTAATAAAATTAATCAGAACATGTGGATACATGTAATAAACAGCACAAGAGACATTTTAGATATTTTTTTTAACATCTCTTAACTGGACAAAATTGAATAAGTATTGCAGAAACTGTTTGCAAAGAGATGAGTTCTATTGTATGTGTTTGTGTAAAGATTTTAAATGAAATTATTATAAAAAATAGTTTTCAGGAAATGAAGACGGTAGTAAAGCCAAAAATTGGAAAGCATTGTCTATGAAGTATTACTTTTATTGTTAATTTAGTAATTATTTCCAATTTTATTTCATTTTCTTGCGTCTTGTCTATAATATATATTTACGATAGATATTCAGTTCACTGCCTTCTGTCAGAAGACAACCCTACAATATTATTCACTACAAAACATCAAAACACAAAGTAACGTGCAAGTGACAATCGTAAATTCAAGTAATGAGTAAAATATTTCAACGAAAATAATTTGAACCTTTTGTTCGTATTATCGTAATCAGTCACACGTTTCTCAGATTGAGAATAAATATGTTTCTCTTTACATTACCCGACAACCACGACCGTACCATTCCAATATTTTGAGAAGTAAATTCTAAATATGCCGATCTGGATGGCTTAGGAGGCTAAGAGCGTGTACCGACTGAACACTTTCGTCCGAAGGGTCGCGGGTTCGAATTCTGTCTTGGCATGGTCGTTTGTTAGTTGTCTCTCATGTACGTGCTGACGCAAAGGGTCTCCCATACTGCTGACGCCAGATCAGAGGAACCCGCAAGTGTGATGGTGTCTAGTGCATGGTCGAATATGCGTCCATCAGGACGTAAAGGGTAACCGGCTGGCGATGAAAAAAGCTCTAGAAAAAGAGTTAATACATCCGTAAATATTTTAAAGAGATGCAACGAGTATACAATTTTAGATTCCTATTTTAGTTCATTTGTGACAAAAATCAAGTTAGTGACGAAACATGGCCACTCTAAATCAATATCAGTTAATTTGTAGTTTTGAAAATACAGTGGTTACTACGAACAACTCGTACAATAACATTTCTCACAGAAATAATTAACATTTAGTTCCCTCTGTTGTATCAGCTACCGCACAGTGCTGCTCTACACCAGCAAATCAAATCAACCAGCTGCTTTCTGACCTATACTCTGCCAGCTAATTCGAGACTGAAAGAAGTCCGTATTTTTTAAAAAAATTAATCCTTGTGCGATCTGTCAGGCTTTTTAAGCCTTTTAACAATGACATAAAGTACATACATAACATTTTTACAATTATTACTTTTACAAAGAAACACAAGTCAATTTCGCAATTGCACACTACAACGCTGCTTGTCTTTTTGAACAGAGTTGATATGACACGAAGGCCAGCGTAAATCTCTATTTTTTCTGTTTTCTTAAAAACACAAGGAAAAATTGTATATCAATAAAAAATTTTGGAAGTGAAACTTATTTGAATGGAATTTTTGTGTAAAAATTCTATGTACGGAAGGCAAATTTACAATAACTTACAGTATAATTGTAGAGTGTAGCATTAAATCGTGAAATTAAAGAAGAATTTGTGTTAATATAATTTTATTCCCTTTATTTTCATTTTAAACATTTGCAAACATATAGCGTTTGTAGCAAATTGAGAAAGTTTTGCTTTATGAATATATTTTTATGAATATATTTTATGCTTTATCAATATATTCGTTTCTGCTGATTACGTATAATAATTAATCAATTTATTATTCTACGAAATAACTTTTTTTTGTAAAAACTTGCCAATTTATTTGCAGTTTTTTTTTGTTTTGTATTCGCTAGGTCTTTTTAGGTGTGATTGATCCATATGTTCAATTATTTCTGATGTCACAGATTACACCGCCTCTTTCACAGAAACGATAAATGTAACAGCACAGCAAGTGAAATTTCAAAAACCATTCAATGTAGCGAAAACCCCAATAAACAAAACAGAAAGCAATAGAGAAATCAAAATGAAAAAGATAATTACGTTTGAAGAGGCAACGATTAAATATTAATATGACTTAACGGCACATTAGCTTGATTTGTTAGAATGATTGTCGAAGTGACAATGTCTCTAAATTATTAAGTAAGGTTTATGCCGGAATTAAGATAGTATTTTAAGTTTATGCCTTCTCATTCGCCCCATACGCTACGAAGTTTCAGAGCGCGCGATGTGCGAAAGATTCGAAGGCCATAAACAACAGGTGGAAATTGAAAGCTCAATTAAAAAAAAAAAAAAAATGAAACAAATCAAATCAAGTGGATAGACTCGACCTCGAGCTTTGGATAAAAAGAGCTAATGAAACACTAATATAAATTTATTGCTTCTTACACATTTAATACAAATAATTTTCCTACAAAAAACTGAAAATAATATATCTTTAATACATATTATATCTTTGAGTAAATGGATGATGATAACTGGGAGGTGATGTGGTTATTACAGCGTAGACACGCGTTTTCCGTCTCGTTAGACCGCCCATTAGTTGACTTGATAAGAAGGACGCCCTCCAAGCCGCGATATCTAGAATGGGTATAGCAAGGTTTCTCAAAAGATCTTTCTAGAAAGGTTGTTTCTGTAACACGATAAATGCATGTTTTCGTTCACAAATATCGTTTCCCGTTTTCGACTTTTCATTTTCCTTCAAATCAATAGTCAGATTAACATGATTATGAAGGAAATTATGAAAGATATTTCTTGACACCAACCTATTATTGATGCCTTACGACTAAAATCTTGGATGATGTAGTGCTATTAATATTCCAGAGTATTTGCATGTTCAGTGAAGGGTTTAGTTAGTTGATACGGAGAAGATACTGACAGTCGATGACGAAAATGATGGTGAATGTTGGTGATAATAATGATGAACGGTTTAAGGCCAATGTTAGTTGACAATAATAATGAGTGAATGATGATAATGAAATGAATGTTAGTGGATTCTGGGGACAATGAAGATGGTGGATGACGACAGTCACGATGAATTAGGGTGACGATGAATTAGGACGAATGATTATGATGAGTGCTAATCCTGATGATTTGATGATGATGATGATGATGTAAGGGGCAGGAAAACAGTCAGAAACCTAAGGAAATCTGCTTCCATTTCTATCTTAATTACGAAATTCATATTGACCAATCGAGTATTGGCGCTGAAGATTGTCACCATCCAGCAGTCTGTAGAGAAGCACTTGTAATTTCACATTTTTCTTATGCTAATCTGGTACTTTTGGTATTTTCAAACTATTGTGGGAAGTGTGGCAGGTGGTGCATGTTTTGGGACCATGAGGCGATCCCTAAGCTATAGGCCACGATATTATAAGCAAACAAGCAAAATATTATAAGAGATAAATACTACTAAAGATAGTATAAACAAAATGCAATTTTCGCACGGAATGAACACAGAATTATAATTTCAGTAGTATTGTAGTTTTATATATTTTATAACATATACGAAGAAGTATGTGCTGTTGTACTAGCACTAGTTTCATTTCTCTCCACCAATAGCTCTGGTTAGGCGGTAATTTATTCTTCCATGGACATTACATATATGAAACCCTTAGAACGAAAAATTAACCCTTTTTTGGAAATTTTTGCTTAATTTCCTTTTTTTTTGCCATTCACACACAATTATTATATCCTTTTATACTTTCTAGATGAATTTGTGCGAAAATTTTGCACATTCATGCACGTTAAAGGATACCGAAATACCATTAACTTAGATCTATATTTAATTCTTGAACAATAAATTGAGGTTCTAAAAGAATTATTTTGTGCGCATAAGATTTGCGTTTAAAAATAATAACTGATTATAGTAGTACTACAATTCCATTATTGTAGCACATTAACATCAGTGGCGAACCAAGTGAGGGATCGTTGGGCTCCCTCCCCCCGCAGAGCTGAGAAATGCAACAGAAACTGGTTTCGTAACCCCCAACCATCATTAGAGCAATGTCCTTCAGAAGTCAAATATACTGTTTCCAGTTCGCCTATGTTTTTCGTGTGATGTTATTTTAAATTTTTAAAAATTGTAAAAATTATGTGTTAAAAATTGTTAAAATTATTATTACTAGATAGTGGAGTTTGTCTTAAACGCAAAACTTGAAATAAAGCGTATAAAATATATCATTTTGTATATTAATGCTCCATGTCCTTTCGGGACACAAAAGTCAATTTTTGGGGCTCTAAAACGCATTTTAAAACGCATTTCGTTTACGCAGGATAGTGATGTGCTGAAGTGTGTTGCGGGGTGCATCTGCACACTATATCTGTTAATATCTGTATATATATAGATATCTATAATTTAATTAATAAATTTGTAATGGATATTGCAGTAAACCGCCCTTAGAACAAACGAGCTTAAAACGAATTTCGCCGTTCCATGAACAAAATTTTTATTTTACTCGGAAATCAGGAATTTTTGTAACACGGAACTCGATTATTTCGGTCCCTTGGAATTCGTGTTAATGAGGTTTCACTATATATATACTTTATGTATACGTATTACTATATTACTTTATTCTTATTACTACACACACACACACACACACACACATAATATAGAAAATTTTGCTTCCTGGACTCCTCCATATCAACTATATGACAAATTTCACACTTCGCTGTGCGCGCAATATGCGCTTCAAAAGGACTACAAAGTTTTTTCTTAATGTATACAGACACATGAATACCATACCTATAATACGCACATTTCCTATTCACACTTCCACTCCATCGCTCCGTTTAAAGTAGGACACCACCGGGCGCGCTCAGCTGCTACCGCACAGTGTGTCCAAACGCTTGCGAGTGCTGGCTGCAAAGCACAAGCACTTGTCTGGCCTGGACGGCCGTGAAACATTGCGCTAGGCTTGTGGGTTTGAACCCCAGGAACGACAAGAATGTTATCGATGTCAAATCACGGCGTGGGTGAAGAAAGGCATGCTGTTATTTATTTTCCAGTATACCTGCGCGGATATTTCGCACTTTATAATCGTGGTAAACTTTCCTTCGTAATGGATCTTATCAACGAACGCCCAAGGCTTTCTTCCCTGATTTCTCCCCCGCCAATGGCCCTGGAGAGTAAATATGGTGAGAGATACACTTGTGTGTACATTACGTTCGAACATTCTTTTCCCCGCTCTAAGAAGAAGAAGAAGATTTGAACTCGCGTGAAAATTTTAAAAAGTATAGTTTAATTGAGAATAGAAATGAGAGGATGCTGAATAATAACCTGTTCGAAAACATTTCGTTTACCGTTGTGCATTTGTACGTGAATAGAAAAAGGAATGTTGTTACGAGACCCATTTTGATTACGTTTTTCTCGTTTCAACCTTTGAACAAATAGTGCGACGAGCCCTTGCTTTGATTCTGAACATAAACTTATCTTCCCAAACTGACCACGATTTGTTGAGCTTTCTTTTTGCTGGATAATGGAGAATTAGGATCAGAGTTTATTTAGGAATACTATAAAATCAAAGCTGTAGTTAGTTTGCCGATGAAATAACGTTTTCTATTAGTCGAGAGCGATAATTTGTAATTTTCAAAATTTGCGAAGCGCCTTCATAGGGACCTTTATTTTTAATCAAATTGTAAATATGAAAAAAAACAAGTGCAGGGATTCGGGAGCTAAAGAAAACGTGTACGAATTAAATTTAATTAAAATTAAATTAAACTAATGTACTCATATACAAAAGATTATTCATGTATTGACGTGTTAAGCGCTCATGGGCAGCGTACTATCTTTCCGTGATGCGATGCCGGGTTCCAATCCCGGTCGGGGCCAAAATCAACAAGATGTAGTTTTCCTTTAAAATCGCCTCAGTTTCCCCAGCTGTGTGATGAAGACAAGCTCAGGCAGGCGGAGTTACGATGAAAGGAATACGTCATGTTCATCTGATGGATCTCTTACTCCCCAAGCAGGGCAACTAGGTCTGGGAGACACCGTTAGCTAGCCGGCAAATCCGGGCAAACGACCCAAAATAACAAATACATACATATTTCTTTAGCGGCGGGATTGTTTGTTATTGAACTTACGATTGCTTCCGTTGTTTGTTTACTCCTTTACTTCTCTATTACGCAATTTGTTTGCGGCGCCAGCTACGCTCCGGGAGCGTGGAGGCCCCGGGCTCCCTCTTCCGCCTAGAGGCGGGGGCGGGGGTTGCGACACGCCCCCTGGCAGAAGGCGGAGACGCTGATTACGACAGAGATGCGTATCTCGCGCGGGGATCTGCTCGGCTTCGGTCGTTGACCCGCGGCGCCACGCCGCGGCCGTTGGTTGAATAATACACGAATACGTTCTACGTAAACATACGCCGGTTTGTTTTTGTGGAAACGAGAGGGTGGCATTATTGTATTAACATCGAATCAATAAATGAATTCTCGCTAAACTTATGTTCAGTTATTGAGAAAATAATGCACGAGGAAAACTGTTTTCTTCCGGTGAAAACTATCTGTACGGGAGAGATTGGTAGTTAACCGTCAAGGGAATACGTCATGATCGCCACAAGTCTCCCCCCCCCCCTAAGCGAGGGAATGGAACTAGACGCAGGCATGGGGGTCACAGCTAGCAGGCAAGTTTTTTTTAAGTATGAAGTATAAATATTTATTTAAAGATATAACAAAAAATGGCTTTTTAATTCATTAATTTTCAGATTAAGTACATTGTATATTTCCGCTGTTGAAGTTCTGAACTGAATTTACGGATTGAACATAAATTCTTGTTACGTTTTTATGTTCAATACTTCCATTTTTCGGTGCCCTAGAACATTCCATTCCTTAGCTGAGACTTTCCGTAAGTGTAGTCACGGTAGTATTTTCCCTTTTCGCGACGCTTTGGGCAATGTACCTAGCGGGCCTTGTTGGGATATATGTTTTGTTCTATCCTCACCCCTTACTTATACACACACTCACATGCACTACACTTCCTCTTTTGTTGGAAGACCAGTCGGGAGCTTAGAGCTTGTCCCCGCTGGGATGGTGTCCCGCTTGCGGATGATACCTGATTCGGGAAAATCTCCGCTAGGCGACATGTCAAGCCGAAGGCCGGCGCAAGATATCGCCATCCTGTGTGGGAAGATCATTGCCACTTCCGTTGATAAAATCAGCCACTACACTTACGGGACTGATGACTTTGTCTGTTGACACTCCCGCAAACACTAATCAATCAATCAATCAATCAATGATCTTAACACACAACTTACCAGGGAAGGGAAAAAATAAGGAAAAGATTTTAGGTTCAAGGATGTTCATGGTGTACTTGAAATATTCCTAATGCCACCACCCAAAGTCCCCCTGCCGTAAGCGCGATTGGAACTCAAAGGTCGAATAAAACGTGTACTTGGACGCTGGTGGCCCCACGTCCCTTGCGCCGCCCAACCAAGTCAGCAATCGAAGGAAGGGTTTTAAAAGGTGATACATGTTTGCGAATGTCCCACCTCTCACAACCCCTAAGCAAACATCCATGCGCAAGGTGAAATTCGAACCCGAGACTCTTCGAACCGAAATTTCAGTGTCATTATATTCGTTCCTTGTATAAATAAATTAAGCTGATGCTTAAAGAAGCAATATTAAGTTGATGCATGAAGAAATAATGGAGTACTTTTTGAACTACAGGATTCCAAAAATTGAGAACACGTTCTGTAGGAAGTCTCAAATTAAATATATATTGTACACGTCGCCTTTTCGTATGGCTAGGTACGATAGGAAAAGAGTTTAATTGATCATATATGTTGTGGAAAACTAATAGGAACAATATGTCGCAAAATTTTAAAATTGAGTTATTTATGCCAAATCATAAACAAGTAAATTCCTAACAAATTAGTGTAAAAATCTTGAAATATATGAAAATTTGGCAAGGTTATGGTAGTTTGAATGTATACTAGAAGGGAAAAGAAATTTTAAAAAACGCGTTTAAACTTTCTTAATTTAAAGTAAAATTTTTCTTAATTTAAATTTAAATTAATTAACCATATTGAAAACAAGTTATAAATATCACTACGTACAAAAAACCATCATGTAATCTTGATGTAGATCGGTTTGAAGCCGATAATGTGGCTGCCATCCTATAATAAAAGAATGTTCCCAATTAACACTGAACATTAATTGTCGAATGAATTTCAATGACCTTTGAACGCTTCCAAGAATCATGAGCACAAAATTATTAGCATCCGTTCACATGCTATAAAATCGAAGGCCAATCTAACCTACATCTTGCCGAACATTGCAAATTAAAGTCAACATGATGCAAAAACTACGTAAATGTATATTGCCCAGTTGAAAATAGTGCGCCGGTCAAGAAAAGTAAAGATAAGACTGTGAATAATAATTAGAGCTTTTATAGATAAAATGACAGATTTATTCCTCGAAATAATTATTATATCGAATTTTTTGTGATGTTACGAAAACTAGTATATTATAACTAATATATTATGCTCTTTGCAAGTGGAAACGTATTATGCGCTTCAAATATGTTTTTCGAAAAGACTGTTGTTTGCCAACGTCTCGGCCGTCATATTGCGATCTTCCTCTGGTTGCAGTGTGGCGGCTGAAACGTTGGCAACTGCATCTCGGTTGCGGCGTCTCCCGGACAGCGAAGGATCAATATGTTTCGTACTATACAGAACGATTTTCCTAAGGATGAGCCAAAGTGACAGCTACTGCTGGCAACATAACTGAAGATTCTGTGGTCGTTGTGAACTCGAGCCCATTAGACTCCTTTCCTGCATTCGTTCGTTTGCAGTTGGCTAACTTGTAAATGGCTTCGACGCTTCCTTTTGTGATGTCTTCGTCCGACGAAAATATAGTGCGCTGTGAGAAATAATTAAAATTAGAAAGTGCAGTGTTATGTACTCTTCTGTAATTTTTTTTTCTATTAACATTACATTGAATTTACTTTTGGTGTGATAAATATTATGTTTATTTTAAACCGAGATGCGTACTGGTTAACGTGTTTCCGTCTATTGTGCTGTTGTGTGGCGAGCTGTGATTGAGAGATTTCTATTTACATTCGTGGCAGTTTTCTTTTACTGATTGTGAGAGCATGTTAAGAGATTTTCCACATACGTAATTAAATTTAAATATTTCTCGGACTCGCGTACGTGCATATACTTCAGCGGAACTCTTCATATGGATGAAGCTTTCTGCATATGGATGTTTTCACAGGAGCCATAACCTAACACTTTATGAAGAGGTGTGGCTGAACAGCTGTCACGACGGATGGGTCTCTGATTACATGTAATGTTCACTTGTAACGCGAACTGTCACTTTAGCTCATCCTTAGGAAAATCCTTCTATATCTTGGTAACAAATGTTTCTACGACCATTTTTGAAAATAATGGACTATTCTATGAATAATAAATAAATAAAATGTAAAAAATCACTTAAAGAAAACTTCATTTTTTAACAAGTTTTTATTAATAACAAAAATCGGGGTGTCATTTTCCTCCCTTTTGCTTCCACCACCACAAAAAAATCACCACAAAACAAGATGTCTCCGAACCTTCTCTGGGAAGATGGAAATGTCCTAAAGATGAAGCAACGTAGCGGTGCGTTATTTCATTCTATGGAAGAAACTAATCTTAACGACCGAGTACCGGATAGAACGTATGCGACAAGCAACCTTTGTAAACTACCTGCCGCGCTCCCGCAGCCCAAACAACCCAAGCTCCTGTGCCGGCGGCGGCGGCGGCGGCGACGCGTGCACAGCCGGCCGGTGCGGAGGAGCAGGTGCCGAGAGCGTGGCGGCGAGCCTGCGCCTAACAGCTCCGGCGCCTAAACAGATCCCGGAGCTGCCACACGCCGCGCTCACGTGCGGGTCCCCTCCCCGCCCCTCCCCGCCCCGCCCCCTCAGACCCCGCCAGGCGCAACTCCGCGTGCTGTGGTGCAAGATGTGATAGGAACCCTGCTTCCGCGCCTTCGAATAACAATTGACGAGTACTATTTGTTCATTAAAAATACCCAGGTTTTTCGTTCGATGTAAGGAATAAGACATGCGGTTTCAAAAAAATACTTTAAGATTTTGAATTGAAGAACTACGCGTAATAGTGGTCTAACCTCCAAAAAATGAAAAAGTGTTATTGACATCATTTTTTATCTATGAAGGTGAAATACCTTTGTACACTGTTGGTTTGACCAGTTTTCGTTTAAAAAGTTAAAAATTAAGTCACTATTTTTTTTCTTCACAACTCTTTCTAACCACAACTATGAAACTTGAACTTGGTGTTTCTTAAAATGTGGCTTAGTCCATTATTGTGCTGTCCCCTTCAAATTCAATCAACATATTTATTCAGTACATGTATTTAATTACATATTTACATTACATTATTTAATTACATTTTAAATATTGAATTTCAATATTTTATAATATGTCCAGATATTTTCGTAAACGTAATCGTAATTTTAAAACAAATTCTCACAAACTAAATTCTGAAAAGTGTGTAGTTTAAGTCCACATACCCTTATTTTAATAAATTAATTTTAATAAATTAATTTTAATTATATCAGTAATAATAAAATTATTCCTCGTAATACTTTCTTGTTATACATTTTTGGTTTTCTAAAACATTGATAAAGTATTTTGTATTTTTTTATTTGTGACAAAAACACACTCAGTAACGAATATTTTCTATAGGCTCAAATGCTATTTATATTGAAATTGTCATTCTCAGTGAATGTATCTACTTATTACGCTTTCAATTTATCATGCTTACTTTAAATATTGTGAAAAAGAGTTAGTTAACGATAGAAAGACGATGTGTATTACAGATCGAGGCACTTTAAGTGTCATTTACCTTCCTACGAGAGATATGAACCGAAGAAATCCGGAAGATCTCTGAAAGGACGATTACAGTACCGGTGATTATGATCATATTGGAAGAAATGATCACGACTGGAATGGATGTCAGGACAGAGAGAGAGAGAGAGAGAGAGAGAGAGAGAGAGAGAGAGAGAGAGAGAGAGAATTTTCTAGCCTCTGTAACTCTTGTTTTGTCCATCTAAACTTCCACATTACATCACAGGTTCCACATTCCAGTTAATCCGGAACGGAATGCGAACACGAGTGCCCAGAAGTAGAAAGTGAGAGCACTGGCCTCTTCATTGCTTGTGCCCGTAAGGCATGTGCAGGATCGAATTCATTTCCAAATGGAAGACCAAGTATTTCTGTTTCTCCCGTTGACCATTTGATTGTAACGGTGACGGTAACGTTCACTATTATCAATATATATTTTCACTCAAAGATATATTACTACAATCAAAGCATTCCATCACACATTTGAATTTGAAATATTCATGACCCACTTGTGCGGTTACGCGCCCGAATTAGTAATTCTGTATATAGAATCGAAAGCTGTTGACTCACGCGAAGCAACGCGGATATAGAGAAAATACCGCGCATTAAATGCTCCCGGCCGGGTAAGTAGGGCAGAGTTCCATTCATTCCTTAGGCGTCTCCGGTTCGTTGTCAGGTGGAAGGAGGAAGGGGGAGGGGGCGAGACCTGACGAAGCGAGGCGAAGCAGCAGTAACTGTATCCGCCGGGGCGGCTCGGCGGCCCACAGCGTTTCGTCAGCCTTCCTGGGGGCCCATTCAGAGTGAAAGCAGGCGGCCGACACGGCGCCGCGCCGCGCGGCGGGGGCGATCGGCGGTGGGAGGAGCAGAGATCCTCGGGTGGGCGGGGGTGTTGGTGATGGCGATGCCAGTGGGAGACACACCTGAGACGGAAAAACTGATGGCGGTTTTTGGTGATGAAGGGGCAATAGCGGATTCGGTGGTACAACGGTTAGCGTACCGGACTGTTGTACGCAAGTTTGAGGGTACCCGATCAAAGCCGTGAATTTTTAAGGGCTAAAAAATCCTTCGTACCCTATCCTTCGGATGGGGAAGTAAAGCTGGCTGTCCCAAGTAGTAGATTTACTGAATGCAAAAGATCCTCAAGTATAAAAGAAGCCTCTGAGCTAAATTCAAATCGCTTGTTTCGTCGCCCAAGATAATACCTCCTCCTGCTGGATGGTGAAAGGAGCGTAGCGAAATTAGCGTGGTCAGACGGAAGAGCTGGCCTGATGGCCTGGGTCTCGCCACGTAAAATAAGACATTAAAAAGGGAAGGATGAGGAAAGACGGAAATGGGTGGGTCATGCCCGTGGTCAGAACGGTCAGGACGGGGATTGAGGGTTTGGTGGGGGGGAAAGGCCGAGGCAGTGGCAGTGCGAAGAGGACGGTGACATTAAAGATGGAGGGGACGTGGTGATGATGGTGCTGGTTGGGATGACGATGGGGATGCTCATGATTATGATGATGGCGATGACGATGATAATGATGGTAGTCACGACGGTGACTGCAGCGGTGAGGACGACTACAGGCACGACTGAAGGGTCAGGGAGGGTGCATGCCTTTGGGCAGGGGTAGTGGTGATAATGTCAAAGATTGGACGAGGTAAGCGAGGTGTGTAGGCAGTGGAGATGGAAGTGACTGTATTGGTGGTGTCAATGAAGATGACAGCAATGGCTATGATAGTAATAAAAGTGGTGGTAGACTTGATGGTGATTACGGGGAGTAGAGTCCGGAAGTGGTTGATGAAGCGAGTTGAGTCGAAGGCAGGGAGCTGAGGCAGTAACAGGGCGAAGGAAGGTAAACGAAGGCTACCGGTTACGAAAAACAGGAGGTTGTGCGATGGAGAGAGTGGGTTGCAAGTGCGATGGTAGCTGTGACAACGGCGACGAGAGAAAGAGAGAGAGAGAGGGACGGGGCAGGAGAGGGACGGGGCAGGAGATGTCTGATGGGAGACGAGAGCGGCGAAGGCTGCAGCGTTGAGGGTGAGGCGTGCAGGAGGCGGGGAGGGGCGGGAGGGTGGCTGACGTAAGACGCCCGCGGGGAGGTGCACTGCAGCCGCCACCTGCGCAGGATCTGGGTCAAGAACTGGACGGGCGTCTGGAAGGTTCAGCCCCGGGACAGTGTGCGCCCTTCGGTTGCTTCGTGAACGCCCCGAGACGAAAAGTTCACGCGCTTATGCGGTATCATGCAGCAAGAGCTCAACCAATGTTGAATGAGTGAAGATAAAACGATATATTTACTATACGATGCTAAATCATTTATTTCTTTAATCATAGATGGATATACTTGTTAAATGGGGATAGGCTCCTTTCTGCGTTGTGCATTTATTATTTAAATGCTGCCTTACGAAATATTGTTTTCAATGTTTTTAACACTCTTTACTTGCCATTTGCAGCATTGTTGTATTTATTTTTAATTTCAAAAGAGAAAAAAAATGTCCTGAAATCAATAAGGACTCTACCTTTTTCTACATTCTTATTTTTGATTATATTTTTGTTCACTCTATTTGCGTCGTTTTTTTAAAGAAAATCAATTTAAATTAAAATTCATTTTGCTCGGTTACGTAGTTCATTTCTCTTACAACACACTTTCTCGTCGATTACTTCTGTTTACATAGTAGAATTTCCACAGTTGATCTTTTGTGCTGCGATGTCTTCTTTGTTGATGTTCGCTGCGTAGAATTACCGCAGACTTTTGGATGTGTAGTGGAATAGTTTTAGGCCGAATCGGAAGCTAATGTTTTCCCCTGTTTTAAGCAACTACCTCTAAATGAACCTTAAGTATTAGCTGGTTATTTGAGATTGGATATGAAATTACTACTATAAACATATAGAACAGTTGGGAGTTTAGGAATCGATTAATTATTCCTATGAATATTTAGAACATTCAACTATAATAGTAATAGTAACTTTCTCAAACTCAGAGTTGAATATTCCTCACAATACATTTTTTGTAGAATCAAGCGTCTTAAATAAATCTAAATGTATGGAAAACATAAAAATATTTCAATGTCTTTGTGTTTGAGGAGATTAAAAGTATGGAAAATAATCGCAGATGTTTACGAATAATGAAAATATAAATCACTTGAAAGCATCAAATATTGACTAAATTGTCTTAAAAAGACCGTTAATACCTGTTTTGATTTCTTTTTGCCTAAAACTGCCCCAAACAATTTGTTGTAATTTTGTTGAAGAAATATATTTTCATTAATTTTTTAAATTTGTTATATCCAAACGCACATACTTTCCCGAATTTCTAGAACCGTCAATACGATATCGACTACGTACCGAAATCTCTCACCCAACACTCTGAACATAACGAGCTCTGCAAGTTAATACGAGTATAAAAAGAATGTTTCACGCTCGTCTCCGAGCAGCTCGCACTTCTTGGGCAATTGTACCCAATCCCTGTGCAGTTGTACAGATTACAGGTTGAGGTCTATCACCACGGCACGTCGCGAAGTAGTCTGAACGGGGACGAAGCTGAACGGGGAAACTGAACGGTCTGAACGGGTTCGTTGTGTATATTTTGCGAATGTTCATTTCCGCCTGAGATATGGCATAATATTCTGGGGAAATACATCTTATAGCTCCCAGACTTTTAGATTACAAAAACGAATTGTACGAATAATAACCAAATTCCACCCACGTGATTCATGTAAGCCTTTCTTCATTAATCTAGGAATCTTACCATTACCTTGTCTGTTATTTACGAATCAGTGGTTTTTGTCAACAATGACTTGCTTAATGGCGGGAATATATTTTCAGAAAATGCCGATGTCTATTACTAGAACACTCGACGTAAAAATCATATTCATCAGGGGACAGTATCAACAGCTCATTACAAAACATTCACAGACAATACATGTACATTATTTTACCACACTTTGTCAGATGACATTAAACGATTAAATTCGATAGCAAAGTTTAAATCCCAAGTGAAATCGTTTCTACTGCATAACTGTTTCTATAGAATTAGAGACTATACTGAGCATCACAAGAAAAGTAACAATTAATTTTAACAATGATACATAATGCATTCTTTACCATTTGAACTGTATAATTGTGAAAAAAACTACCTGTAACAAGTATTGTATTGCAGCCTCCGGTCAATAACCCCCATCTTCATCAGGTTTTTCGTCCAGTTTCCCTGATCCATTGAGCAAATGCTGAGATGGCTCCTTGTGTTGCTTCTGGACATTAATTTTACTTCATTTTCTGTGCACGTCTTCTAGAATTCAGTGGGAAATACAATTATTCAAGTTACTGTTTCCATGTCGCGGGAGGAAGTATTATTCCGAAGGACAACATGGATAAGAACCCAAAATTTTTTGCCTTTTCATCCTTGAAAATATATTTTATTACATGGGAGCTTTTTTTTTCCTTCAAAATTTAAGTAGTATATGACTTAGTGCAGGGATCACAGAATTTTGAAAATGTGCACACAATTCAGTTCCTCTGTTTGAATATGTTAAGTCGAAATAATAGTACAGTATTTCGAAGGAATTACAGTATGCAAAAAAAAAAAAAAAAGTAGTATATTGACTTTGCTTACCGTCCATATATTTCCTGCAACATTGACGATGTCTTGAAATATCGCCGCCGCATCTCATCCGATTCAATTCAATTCATTTCAGTGTCAGTAGATGTAATAAGATTATTTTCGATTGTATCCAATGCTATTTGATTCGATTCCATTCAGTACGAATCGAATCGATTCGTTTCGGCCCGAATCGGTTCAATGCGAACCGATTCGATATCAACAAATCATATTCGATTAGAATCGATCCGATTCGGTCCGTTGCGACACGATTCAGGAGGATCCGATTCTATTTGATGCGGTAGATTCAGATCCTCTGCGATTTGATCTGATCCGATTCGGCCTGATGCGGTCCGATCCGATCCGATAGAACATGAATGCTGAGACGCGACCGTGGGCGGGGAGGGGCGTGGCGGGGCGGGCGGGGCGGGGCGGGGCGGGGCGGGGCGGCGTCGCGCGGAGGCGCCGGGCGCGAGCTTGTACTCGCGGGCGGCGGCGGCGGTTGCGGCTGCAGCGGCGGCGGCTGGCGCAGGGCGGGGTCGGCCTTGGTCCGCCTCCCGGACCCGACCCCGCCTTCCGCGCCGCCCGGAACTAGAGCGCCTGCCTGCCTGCCTGCCTGCCTGGCCTGCCGCCGGCCGACCACCGCCCACTGCCCGCCCCCGCCCCCGCCACACGAAAAAATGCGAAAGCAATAGCCTCCTATATCTGCGTTTCAGCAATGAAAGATACACTTATTTGTAATCATCAATCGTTCACTGAATACCTACTCTGCTCTATAAATTTTTTACAAATAAAAACACAGGAGGTTCGGAGATAGCAATAAATTCTTCAATTGCGTAGAAGATGTACACTTTCTTATTAAAAAATACATCAAAAATAAATTATTACTACCTGTATTCACGGAGTATTTTACGATCTAATCTAATTTGGTTTTGGAAATAAAATCAATGCCACCCTTTTGATTATAGCAATAGATTAAATTTTTAAAATATTACCTAAGTAGCTAAAATTCGCTAAAGTAGTGTGTCTACGTCAAAACTTACTCCCCATTGGTCAATGAACAGAATGATGAATAGGAGTTAAAATGTTTAATTTTCAATTGTGCAGTCGCATGTGTTTGAAACTGGGCCACTTTCGGTTTGTTTGCTACTGTAAAATGTCTTGAATGTTTACATTTGCAATTTTTAATTTGATGAATATGTGTATTGTCAATAAATGCGGTTAAATTGGCCTTAAAACATGTCCTATATGATTCATTGCGTAGTACGCTTTAAATTTGATGAAAAGAGATTGCCAGAGATGAATGTCGACGCTGTAAACGACTTTCGGTGTAATGATTGTATTTCTATACAACCTGCTCAGCCACAACAGGAAAGTCAGCGCTATGTAACGCTTCTGCTAATTTAGTATGTGTTATAGGATAATGAATAGACGTTACAATGAAACTTTTTGCTTTTCAATTATGATTTCATGAGTACAAACGTGCAAGTATTTAAACTACTATATATTATGTCTAACTTGGTACATTTCTCACATTCATTTGATGTTGTTTCCCTGATTAGTTGGGTTACACATTTTCTTAAATATTATTCATTCCTTTCTTCCTTCACCTGAGGCCTTTCAATGCATGTAACATGTAATGTACTTTCGAACATTTCGGATTGGGAAAAGGAAGAAAGTTCATTCATAGTATTATCTCTTGTAATATTATTCATTTTTTGTGATACATTATTTCAAGTTCTACAATGCATCAAAAGATTTCAAACAACATTATAAGTGTTAATACAAAATTTTTCCTTGATTTCTCTCAACAAAAGTGAATACAGTTCATCCTTTCCTAATCCTTGATTCAGTTGTTCTTATAAATCTTCGCTTCTTATGCTTGGAAACTCGTAACTACACTTCTCCTCAGAACTAGAGAGTAAGAAATACAAACCTTTTTGTATCTCTTTTACAAAACTCTGTGAATAGAATGTATTTATGAAAAGTGTTTCCGGTTTCCTGATGGCTTACAAGCATCTTGTCAATTAAACGAGACAGAATGTATGTCAACACATTTCGTTGGAATGTTGACTGTACCTTTTTTATATTTATGCATTAACATCTGTTGGACAGGGTTCGAAGCAGTAAATTGGCTTTATTTCAGTGGACGGATAGACACGTTTAACTCACACCATGACCTTTGTGTTTTTGTGGGCGTTTCATTCAATGACGTCAGCCATTAGGTTAGTAATTAAATGTTAACGTGAGAGGTAATGACTCCAGGATTTAGCGAGGAATATATATCTTAAATAACAGGACATCAAGATGTATTAGGTGCTATTAATTCACACCCTATCAACATTAAGAGGTGTTTATTTTATGACGTGAAGTCATATGCAATAAGATAAAGATTCATTCAGAAAATTTTGGATAACCTTTTGAACGACGTTGTTTCCCCTAGAAAGAAAAAACAAGGTCGACGTCAAAATATATTTGTTATCCATATTTAACTAGATCGTTATGTAATAACAATTAAACATTCTGTTAATAATAGAATTTCACTTGAAATTCAAACTTTTCGAACTTATAATACAATTTGATACCTATTCGAGGGAATGAAGGAACTTCGGCAACAAGCGACAAACCAAATGACCTTGCGAATTTGTGACGGGACATGAACTTGTATGACGCAATATCATTACTAAATGAAATTTATCTCAATGTATTTTAAATTGTTAAAAGATGCGTCATGAAATATTGTTATGTAATCAAATATATTCATATAATGTAAAATTGTTAAACGAGTTTTTGATCGCTTATGACCAAGTAGTTCTAAATAAACAGCAATCTAAAATAAATTAAATAAAATAAAGGTCGGAGTCATTATAAGTTTCATTTAGTAATGATATTGCATCATACAAGTTCATGCCCCGTCACAAATTCTCAAGGTCATTTGGTTTGTCGGTTGTTGCCGAAGTTCCTTCATTAACTCAAATAAGCATCATAATTGTATTATAAGTTGGAAAAGTTTAATTCTCATGTAAAATTCTATTATTAAAAGAATGTTTAATTGTTTGTACATAATGGTATAATAAAATATTAATAACAGTTTTATTCTGAGCTAAATTGAAAATAAATAGAATATGCAATAAAAGTTTTGAATAATACTGGCACATAAAATACCATGAATGCTGATATAAATGTTGAATTAACTATTTTTTCAATATAATATTAAGTCCAGCGATATACATATTCAAAAATAAAATCTAACTCTTCATAAAGAAAAACTCTTCATAAAGAAAAACACTTCATAAAGAAAATTATACAAATGAAGTTTTTGTTGAAACATACGTGTAAACTACCCTAAGTGAATATACAGTAGATGTTAAAAGTCTTAGTTAAATACTTCCATAATCACCATCCCTCTCTGGCACAGTTACGAAACCTCAGGGCACCTCAACATGCGCGCCGGCAAAGGACTCTCTGATGTACGAGCAAGCGATGACTGGCGAGAGCACGCAAAGCCGTCCCCCGCCGGTAAAGTTGGGTGTTGGTAGCTGTGTTCCGTCGAAGTTGATATGAATAATGCATTATTAAAGAAAGCTGGTAGTGAACGCCTGTAGTGCGACGTTATGATTTGCAGTGGCGCGGTCGCGCGCGCGGAGCTGAATTCTGCGTTGTCGTAAATACGATTTCTGAGTGCGAGCCGCCCGTCGCCCGCTACAGGAGCCAACGGCAGGCATCTGGCCTGTGGCCGAGACGCGACCGTTCGATTTTAATGGTAGACTTCTGCGTGTTATTTACTATTTCTCGCGGTCGTTCGTTCTCTTTAATGCTTTGCCTTACCTAATTAAACAGCGTGTGGGATTATAATACAATACGACACGCACGGTGGATAATTCATGGCACAAGTGGGGGAACGTGAACGGGCTGACGAGTTATGCGATAGAAGATGCAAAATGAAGCGTGGATAATTCGGCCTCTAGAGTAGACAGAAGATTAAATGCGAGGGTATAGAACATGATGTGGATATTGAGAGTCACAGCAGTTTTGACCGACAGGTGCCTCAGGGCAATTACTGATATTGCAGCAGTGCTTCTGATCGGGAAGTTCTAGGGTTTGAGTCCGGACGTTGGCAGGATTTTCGACACTGGCGTCATAGCTAGATTGAACTTAGCCGCTGTCTGGAGAGAATGGTCGACTGCTATTGTCGGTAGTTTTTCGTGGTTTCGCTGATCAACGTAAGACGGATGCTGGAGCAGTACACTAACAAACAAGGTTCTCAACTTTAAAATTAATTTTTCAAGCTAACGGTCTTTCTAACTACTGTTCTCATAATCGAATGATAAACCAGAACGAAGTTACTATCAGAAAGCACATAAGTACGTTTCTCAGATAATTTATACGGTATACGGTACTTAGAGGGTATAGATAAGATGTTCAGTACGTACTAAACTGTATTCTGCAGTTATCTTACTGAGTACAACTCTGAACAGCGAAACATTTATTATGAATGGAGCTCTTGTAAAACCCAAATAAAATTAGGGCGTGAATTTATTTGCAGAATTTATTTGGAGAGTCTTGCACAAACACGAGTACATTTGCTTAGATGTACATCTACAGATCGTACTTTAAATCTCTATATTTGAAAGGGCGTATATAAACATCTACATTTCGACTGTGTTAAAACATTATAAAAATAGACATGAAATATATTATCTAGTCTCAAAACTCGCACATTTAGGTTATTAATTTAATTGGTCTAGTGTATCCCGAAATTATGAATTTCAAGAAATTGTGTCTAAGCTTGTGGTGTCAAAAAGTGTTGCAAACTCATAATACATAGAATGTTAATGATTGTTTTATTTCTCGAATACATTAGGGAATTTCATTTTAAAGCCATCAAACAAGACCCTGCTTTTCTTGCTACTCCGACAGATTTTTGTTATTTAAGGTCGCATCAACATCTAGGTTATTAGCGACCACTATTGGAGTTAACTGTATGGTAACTATGTAGATGAAACGATATGGTGATGATAAAGGGTGAAAGGATGAACACAATTACAACCATGTCCGAGGCGGGACTCGAACCCGCGACCCTTCGATACCAGATCGCTATAACTCTACTTCTTTAGCGAACTCGGCCACAGGATCGGCTTTTAACAGATTGGTAAGGGTGTTTGTTCATAAAATTCAATTCAGTATTTCGTGAAAAGGTAAGACACAACAATACAATCGTTGGGGAGAAACATTGAAAATGAAAATACACGTGTATCATTAGAGAGAATAAGTAATGAATCTAATAAAATTACAAATGAATGAATGACGTGCCCTGAGAGTGAATATAAACTGCCCCATCTCTCACTATCAGAAATGTACCTTTGGAAAAGTTAAAAAGGCATCGTAATCTGATATATAAGCAATTTCTTCCGTGCTGTAAGTGATCAAAGCTACTTATAATCGTTTCCTGAAAATAACGGTCGGGGGCGTAAGAAGGTTGCATTCCGAATGGATGTGGCGGCTGTTGCCTTCAACCATCGCCGTCGCTACTATATATAGCGGGCTTTTCCAGGCGGAGGCGGCGACCGCCTGCTATTTGCGTGGCCGCGGCAGACGCCGCGCGGCGCAAGGCGGTCGCGGATATCACGACGCTTCGCGGAACGAATAGGCGCGCGCCCAGCACGTTCCCGGCCCCGCTTTCGCTCCGCACCGACGACGCAGCGTCCCCCCCGCCCTCCCCCCCCCCCCCCCCGCGCGTCCCCCCTCGCCCCCGGCCACGCCGTACCACTCGCCCTCGCCCTCGTCTCCGCCATCGCACTCTCCCTCTCCCCTCGCTCTCCCCCTCTCCCCTTCCTCCCCCTCCATCTCCCCTTCCTTCTCTCCCTCTCCCCCACCCCCTCACTCTCTCCCCCTCCCTCTCCCCCTCCCTCTCCCCCTCCCTCTCCCCTCCCTCTCCCCTCCCTCTCCCCTCCCTCTCCCCTCCCTCTCCCCTCCCTCTCCCCTCCCCTCCCCCTCTTCCTCGCCCTCTCCTTCGCCCTCTCCCTCGCCCTCGCCCTCGCCCTCTCCCTCACCCTCGCCCTCGCCCTCTCCCTCGCCCTCGCCCTCGCCCTCTTCCTCCCCTCTTCCTCGCCCTCTCCTCGCCCTCTCCCCCGCCCCGCCCTAATCCTCGCTCTCGCCTCGCCCTCACCCTCTCCTCGCCCTCGCCTCACCCTCTCCCTCGCCCTCGCTGTGGCCCCGGGTTCCCGCCCCGGCCCTCGCCCTCGCCGTCCCCCCTTTCCAACGCCACCGCTGCAGCTCTCGGCGCTCGCTGATACAGCTGCTCGCCCGCGATTCCATGAACGGTGTTGCGACACACTGCAAAAGATGCTCCGTTCCTGGTCGCACCAGATTAGCGCAGCGACGGACCGGACATATTCGGCGTGCTGGGAAATTATAATTGTTTCTGGGCGCGTCATCTAAGGTTTAGTCATCCCGAAGGTTTAGCGCATGTTATATCCCTGGAAATGCTGGTAATTCTTACGCACTGAAACGTGATATCCTACACTGACCTACACGTCAGCTTGAGCTTCTCCGTCCATATATCTCCCACCAACAGGGGGTCGTCTTCGTTGTCGTTGTAACTGTCGTCGTCGTTGCGGTTGCCTTTGTCGTTTCGGGTGTCGTTATCGTTTTGCTCGTTGTCGTTGTTATGGTCGTCGTTGTGGTCGACGTCGTTGTCTTTGTCGTCGTCTTTGTCGTCGCTTTTGTCGTCGCCTTTGTCGTCGTCTTTGTCGTCGCCTTTGTCGTCGTCTTTGTCGTCGACGATTTTGCCGGTGCCGGCGCCGCGCCGTTCCATCTGCCCCGCGACCTCGGCGCCCCACGTGCTCGGCCGTCGACGCAACTCTGTGGTCTCCGCGATGACGCTGGCATTTCTACACCTAGTACTGTTTTTACAGCGAGCAACGCCCACGCGGTTAGCGCACTTCTGTTTGTGCACAACGCACGCGACAAACGGTTTCTTCGGTCTGTGCCATCTCTACTAACGTTAGTATGAATGTAAATAACCCGACGATGCACGATAATATATGTATTTGTAGATGCTTGAATTTGATTGTGTTAGGTAAATGTAAGTGTGATTGCTGTTGTTTTCGTGAGTTTTTTCATATTATGATTTATATGTGTTTGTCTGGGCGTGACTTTGTGCCTTTGAGATTCTAGAAAAGTCACTTATTTACCTGAATTATGTAAGATTTGTTTTCACAATACTGAAATCACATTTTCCGTTAGCTAAGGAGAAATATGTTCTACTCATATACGTTGTTCCTTTTCTAATAATTGTAGTGCGCTTGAGCTCCCAGAAAATACTCAAATATCAATTTGTGTTTTAAAATTGGAGAAAAATGCAACATTTGATTTAATAAGCTATATTTGAATAAAATTTTACATGTACATTCTGGTATTAATATTGGTGGGCGGCCGAAGTTTGTTGACATGAGTTCGAAGTAGAGCATGCGTGTCTTTGATTGACAAGGGACTGATTCACAACCGATCCTGCAGCGTAATCGCAAAATTATCTATGGGGTTTTGTGTCGATACAGCAATTGTCAGAGCCTGTGAATATGATGTCAATAATGGATAAATGTTGCTCTGAATGTCAATTCAGCGTTCGGATTCATTTCCACTAACTAAAGAAAACAGTGTAATGACGCAAAAACACAATATTGAGAGTTAAGAGCTTGGGTACTCTTGTAGCAAATAGTGGCTAACAAGGTGCGCCGTGCAGGCCGAGTTTTAATATCTTGTTAGCAACACTCGAATATTCTATAAGAAGAGCTTCCGAAACTTTTAATAATCAAAATAAATATTAGTATTAAATATTAATTATATATGTATTTCATTTTCTAACAAATCAGAAATAGAGAAAATATAATTAAAATACGTAATTGGTAATTAATTGATAATATTGACCACTAAATATCAAATTGACGAACAATGCACATATTAAAGAATCATTTCGAAGCATATGTTGTGTCAACACCTTAAAGGTCTGAGCCCATGGGAGTCAACAAGGAGCCCCGAGATTGATTCTCGATATTCTCGTAATTCATGCTTCGAACAATTAACTCATTTATTTGTGTGTCTCAATTCTTGGTCGCTTTAATAATCTGAGAGTATATAATACTTTATTATGAAATATTCAGAATAATAGAACGCTAATAAAGGTAGCTGTCTACCTGCGAAAATCAGAATTTTGAGTCTATTTTGTTCCCTTGTACATTTGATTTCTTTATGCTTTTAGAGATCAAATAATTTTTAAAACAATTTTCTCTATTTGTTTATAAAAATTGGCGAAATGCAGGTTTTTACTTCAAACTTCATAACTCTACACCAAATTGATATATTTTGATAATACTTTTTTTTAATTAATCACAATTGAATATTCTAGTGAATGAACTAGAGTGGTAAAGGTACTGCGAAAACTGAAGAGTCAGGATTTGATTATTTGAGAAAAAATAATTGTTTATAAATTTATTGCGGACATTTCAGTTCATAAAACGGAAACTTTTAGTGGCACATTGACTTGGTTAAATGCTGCAAAAATAATTATCTTTTATCTCTTATAGTTTATGATTTATGGTTTGACATTCATGAGAATGCTGAAAATTCTCAATTCTGGAAAATGCATCTGAAGTTCACTCACTAAGGGCTTGACATTTGACACTCTCTTCGAAAAAAGTATTTTCTCAAAAACTATGAAACGTAGCAAGAAACAGTTTGAAGAATTTAAAAGGCCATAAAACAGAGCATACGACCCAATAAAAATTGAAAAACACGAAATTTCACGATTTTTTATCATTCCCAGGTAAACAACTAGCTTCTGCGACAAATAAATACAATGATAACAGTGATTGGATTCGAAATTGGCGACGATGTTTGTTTACGTTGTCGTTGCGTTCCTCTTTCGTTCACCCACAATGAGCTCTTGCCGTCCCGTCTTAGATAAGCGTTGACCTTGGTGGTTGCCGTGTTCTTCCCGGTTCAGCCAACATCGCTTTTTGTGTTCGCGCTCGCGGACCCCCCCGCTGATGTTACTTGAAGAAAAGTATTTTGTTCTCGCCATCCCGTCTTCGGAACATTAGGGCTTTTCGAGGATGTTTCCCACACACTTAACGTCTTACTTTCGCCATGTGCTTTATTTTTATATTCGTGAGCAATTTCAAGGACAATTAGCATTCCTTCACAATTGTCTCTTGTGTCAATGCTAATTTTCGTCCCGTTGAAATTGCTAGTTTTCTTGTTAGTATTCTTAGTGAAAAACTGGAAGTACCTACACTAGTTGTTCAAGTCGTGAATAGTCTCTCTTTCCTATACACTTTATTCGTTGTCTCTCTAGCATGTTTGCTATGCATTTTACTAACTTTATTGCAAATGAAACATGTCGTAAAGCAGGAGGTATTTCTTCTACATGTCAGTTATTCTCACGTTCAAAAATACACCTAGAAAGGAGAGGAGAAACCAATACAGCCAACAGTTTTCTCTGTTTTGTATGCATCCCTATCATTTCCGCATCATTGAAGACACCTGCTTTACTTTGTATCGCCACCTCTCGTGCCACGTCATTCTGACCTAAACAAGTTGGAACGTGTTCAGACCTTCGTGAGTTGTCTGGTTACTTTCTCATCTGCGGTGTCTGCGGTATTCGCTGCTTCTGGTGTTGGTGTCTGCAAGCGTATTTACCTTTCGCATCCCGAAGAGGCGTTAGAATTCCAACTTAACGTTTTATTCACAAAATAGTTGTCACGTAGAAGTTAAATTATTGACAGATAAGATGCATGTTATGCATGTCATTTCACTTTCGTGTGATTACTTAGAATGATTTAACGAATAATTTTATTTATGAATTATACTTTGATAAACCTCATTATTATTATTATTATTATTATTATTATTATTATTATTATTATTATTATTATTATTATTAACGGGGACGAGCCACCCTGCCAGCTCAGAACTCCCAGCTATCCAGGCTAGTTCCGGAGTAAAAACAATGCACCACTCACATGCGCCGGGAACAAGTCCCTCCTCTTTGCCCAGATTATGGGGCCACTGTCTCGACGAAACTGAGAGCCCACCTGGGGACCACCCGAACTATGGTTCGGGCGGCTTGGAGTCCCCATCTCGTCTTCTCACTGCCTACACCTTTAGGCTAATGACGTGAGTATCGGCAGACATTAGCCCTATAAGTGTAGTGCATATATCCTGATACCCCCGCTGAAAAGCAATTTCCTGCGCCGATCTGCACGTCGATTTGTGGGACTATCCCTCTACCAGAAAATTTCCCAACAGGGCACTACCCAGTCGGGACAAGCTCTAAAGTCCTAATGATCTCCTGAGATGTATGAGATAGGGTTCAGGTACTGATGACATGTCATCTTTTCATTGATGCATTCTAGACTTAGCTAACTTGTAATTGAATGTTTGTCACGACATACAGGAGACAGAAATGTATAGTTATTGGGTGACTTTTTGTCATTTCTTGCCATTTTTCAAATTTCAAGTAATTTTTTTACCTTTGCGTTATTTTTATGCATTTTTTCCCTTTTGGTGTTTTGTATTAGTTAATGTTTCATGAAATTACAATATCACTCTCAAACAAAATTTTTATTCCATCACGAGTTCATTCAAGTTTTTTGAACTCTCAAAATTACACGGATCTTCGGTAACTTCCTCGACCATTCAAAACTGCCGATTAGAAGATCGGAATTAAGTATTACATTTTCTCCTAAAATAGTTTATATTAAATGTAATGTTATATCAATAAGATTTATTTAAAGTAGTAAAATCCGTTGAATAAATAAACATTTCCAAACAAATTTTTTAGTATTAAAAAAATTGTCATTTCTTCTTATTATCAAGTCATTTTACTCTTATTTGTAATTCCTTTAAAAGGCCATATTCAAAGAATTTTTAGGTCATCAGAATCCGAGCCCTGGTGATAGAATAGTATACGCAAATGTGTGTGTGTGTGTGTGTGTGAGAGAGAGAGAGAGAGAGAGAGAGAGAGAGAGAGAGAGAGAGGTGGGGAAAAGGATGGAAGAAGAAACGACAGAGCACGGTCCGGTACACATTTGTTAGAGTACTATTGTGGCATTCGTCTGATACTGATCGGAAAAATCCTGGAAAACTACTTATCCAAACCGCTGACTGCTCCTTCCATCTTGGTGTAATTAGACACAGCTATGTGTTTAGCGACGAAAATCCGCCATATCAGGGCTAGATCCTCCCGGTTAGCAGTGATGCCGAAGCGTTGGTGTGCTGCGCAGTGCATTTATACTTCGATTTAAATAGTGTCTTCCGACAGCTGGACGCGGTTATCTGATTGAGAGTTTCATTTCAATTTATATTGTTGGAATTAAAACTCCCGCGGCAGAGGGTATGAAGTTTCAGAAGTTACTTTATTTAAATTGGACCATTTTAGGTGCTTCAGGGCATCAATTGACTCTGCTGTGCTTCTGACCGAGAGGACCTAGGATTTGAGCCCAGACGGTGGCAGGATGTTGAACAATAGCCACGTACCTAGATTGAATTCAGCCGCTGTCAAGAGGAGAATTCTAGTGGACAGCAGCTCTGAAATCTAGTTTTCGGAGGTTTCTCCGATCAATACCAGGCGAATGGTAGCGCAGTAACCTAACAAACGGACCACGTTCCGCACTCGATCTTTCCTTTGCATTCCTTGTCGTACCCGCACTCCTTACTTACATACACACACACACATACACTCACAAGCACCACACACGCTGGGGAACCAGTCGGGAGCTTAGAGCTTGTCCGAGCTGGGGCGGGGCCCCGCTGTTGGGAGGTATTTGGGGGAAAAGTCAGGCAAGCCGACGGCTAGGTCGGCATCGGATCTCGCCATCCAGCGGCGGAAAATCACCGTCATCTCTCATAGAAAACGCATGCACTACACTTACGGGACTATTGACCTTAGCTTAGTTGACGCGCCCAGAATCATCTATCAATCCATTTAAATCGGAGTACAGTCGACTCCGGTTATAGTGAACTTCAGGGGACTAGCAGTTTTGGTTCACTCTAACAGAGGTTCACTATATGCGATGGTGTCAAAATTAAATAGAATTTCTCAACAATTATTGATTCTATTAACACAGAGATACAGCAAAATACATTTTCTTCAGATTCTTCATCAGACTTTTTCGATTATGAACTTTGGCCGACGATATTTTTCGAAGCTACCTGGTGTCTGAATTTGTGGCACTGAGACGATATAATCTTTTATTGGAGGGAATCAATTTCCAGGGTATTTCCTACATTCACTATAGCCGAGGTTCAGATTCACAACAACCGAATGTTCTTGTGCTTAATTATAATGTAAGTGAAACGGGAGCAGTGAGGTGCGTTCAGAATATCCGAGGGTTCATTATATCCGGAGTCGACTGTGTATTTCTTTGCGCGTGCGAGCGATCATTGCGGCCCAGTCCGCGCCTCCACCGCCGCCGCCGTCGGCCTTCGCCGCTCCCGGAGGCGGTGGCCGGCCGCCGACGCATGCGACGCGACGGCCGGAAGTGGCTGCGGCGGCGGTGGCGGCGGTGCCGGCGGTGGAGCCGGCGGAGGCGACGGTGGAGGTGGCGGTGGCGGTGGCGGTGGCGGTGGCGGTGGCGGTGGCGGTGGCGGTGGCGGTGGCGGTGGCGGTGGCGGTGGCGGTGGCGGTGGCGGTGGCGGTGGCGGTGGCGGTGGCGGTGGCGGTGGCGGTGGCGGTGGCGGTGGCGGTGGCGGTGGCGGTGGCGGTGGCGGTGGCGGTGGCGGTGGCGGTGGCGGTGGCGGTGGCGGTGGCGGTGGCGGTGGCGGTGGCGGTGGCGGTGGCGGTGGCGGTGGCGGTGGCGGTGGCGGTGGCGGTGGCGGTGGCGGTGGCGGTGGCGGTGGCGGGGTGGCGGTGGCGGTGGCGGTGGCGGTGGCGGTGGCGGTGGCGGTGGCGGTGGCGGTGGCGGTGGCGGTGGCGGTGGCGGTGGCGGTGGCGGTGGCGGTGGCGGTGGCGGTGGCGGTGGCGGTGGCGGTGGCGGTGGCGGTGGCGGTGGCGGGGTGGCGGTGGCGGTGGCGGTGGCGGTGGCGGTGGCGGTGGCGGTGGCGGTGGCGGTGGCGGTGGCGGTGGCGGTGGCGGTGGCGGTGGCGGTGGCGGTGGCGGTGGCGGTGGCGGTGGCGGTGGCGGTGGCGGTGGCGGTGGCGGTGGCGGTGGCGGTGGCGGTGGCGGTGGCTGGCGGTGGCGGTGGCGTGCGTGGCGGTGGCGGTGGCGGTGGCGGTGGCGGTGGCGGTGGCGGTGGCGGGGCGGGGCCGGCGGGTGGCGCGAGGCGAGGGCGGTCGGGGGGTGGCGCGAGGCGAGGGCGGCGGCGCCGTCTCGAAAGGTCAGGCCGCCCCCGCGTCGCCTGCGGGTGGTATGGCGGGACCGCACCGCTCGTCAAGGGAGGATGGGCAAAAAGACTTCGTGGGCGCCCGCCCGCGGCCGAACACTTTCTTTATCGGCTGATTCACGCGCATGGTATGGCTGTTAAGACTCGAGAGTGTGAATGTCTACTGGGGCTTGGGAATTCCTCATTAAACGGGAGTGAGTCATGAATGATTTAAAAATACCTGATTTCTTTTTTCACTTTTCACTCGCTCGCCGTTTCTCATGGAATCCTCGCAAATTCATGGGAATGTGTTCAAATAGCTCAGGGATGCATTAATATTGAAGTGATGGAACTAGATATGTTCCAAAACTTCGATATTTTTATAGTTTTAATATTTTAACTCCAAAATGCCGGCGGCGCGAAAGAAATACTAGTAACGCTCGTGATGTAATTGAATTAAATTGATGCCTTATTTTACCTGCCGAGACTCAGGCCATGAGGTCTGCTCTTCCGTCTGACCACACAAATTTCGCTACTCTTCTTTCACCAGCTAGGGGAGAAAGAAGGTATTACTTGGGTGACGAAACAGGCAATTTGAATTTAGCTCAGAGGTTTCCTTTAGGCTTGAGCGTATTTTACATGCAGTCTACTAACAAGGGATAGCCGGCTTTACTTCCCCTCCGAAGAAAGGAGGGATTTTTTCGCCCTTAAAAATCCACGACTTCGATGTCAAAGTCTCTTGAGGTTCACGAAATGGGGGGGCCGGCCTTGGTTGGGGGGGGGGGGGCGAAAGAAAGCAGCATGGGCCGAGGCGGCGTGGACGCGCGTTGCACGCAGCGGCGCGGCACGCCCGGGCCGGCGCACTGCACGGGAGCGTCTCAGGCAAAGGTCTCCCCCCATCCAAATGCCAGCGCCTCGCCTCGCAGCGCTGCGCACCGCGAGGTCCCCGCGCCACCAGGATGCACCGCGGCGCAGCAGCCCTCGGGCGTGCCGGCGGATGGCGGTGAGGCAGGGTACAAGGGACGAGGAAACAGGAGAGGGAGGGAGAAAGCAGAAAGACTGGGAGGGAGGGTGGAAATGTGGATGGAATTGAGGAAAGTGGAGAAAGCTGGGGAAAGGGAGAGAAGTGGGCAGGTAGGGTGGGAGGAAGGGAGGGAGGGAAGTAGGGACGGAGGAAGAGAGCCAAAGAGGAATGATGGAAGGCGGGGAGGTTGGGAATGAGGCGGGGGGGGAATGGGAGAGAGGGGGAGGCAGGTAGGCAGGGAGAGAGGTAGGGAGTGAAGGAGGGAGACAGAGCGAGAGAGATGAAGAGAGACAGGACGATAAGAAAGCAGGGAGACAAAGTCAGGATAAGGTCGGCCCGGTCGGCCGAGATCGCTAAGGCAGTAGTGTCGTAGTGATCTCCGACCGAAGGGTCGCGGGTTCCAGTCCCGCCTCGGGCATATTTGTGTTTGTCGTTTCACCCCTTATCATCATCATATCGTTTCATCCTCATAGTTACCATACCGTTAACAGCAATAGTGGTCGCTAATGACCTAGATGTTGATGCGACCTTAAATTACAAAAAAAAAAAAAAGTCAGGATAAGGTCTGAAGGGAAGACAGGGCGTTGCGGCGCCGCCTCTTCGCTAGGCGGAGCGTCCACGGGTGGGCGAGTGGGTGGAGTGCGACGCGGGGCCATCTTCAGGCCAACTGGGCTTGATGGGCTGCCGAGGGCCACTGGCCACCTGGGGTCGTCAGGATGTTTCAGAAATCCGGCGTATGGTAGGAAAAGCAAATTGGTGACTTTGGCTCATTTTCTATTTATAAATCATTCTTATATTCAACCCATGTCTCTTATGTGGACGCCAACATTTTGATACAATATAACAAAGTCGTCTTAATGTGACGTTTTTGAAAGATGTGCGTGCTTTTCAACTGCAAGGTAAATTAAATTCTTGAATAGGTTACAGAAACTTTTTTTTGTTGTAAATACTTTTTACCTCTGTAGCTCGAATTTCCAATTGAATCAATAGTTTTTCAATGCGAAAAAATGCTGAAATGTTAGTAATATTTTTATGTCGCTAATTTTGTATTATTTCTTGGTTTAGTGTTACCATTCAAAATATATAAATTATATTACATTCTGCTAATCTTTTAATAATTTGCAATATAATTCCAGGCAAAAACTATATTGAAACAGATTTCTACTTTATATACTCTTCTGTTTAAATTAGTATTAGTTTCTAAATTATATGCCTACAATTCTCCATGAACGGTTCTTTAAACAGTCGTAAAGTAAAGATACTATGGAAAGGTTCTATCATTTTCCTCGGGTATCACCCTTGAAAGTGCAAATTACATATCATCTATCCAATTTAATGCAATTATTTTTTATAAACATCACGATTCTTAACATTGTGATTGATATACGATCTTTAAAATGCTGTATTCTGATCCGATGAATAGAATTTCGTGGTTTCTGTTTTAACGTTTTAACTGACCTATCCAATCATCTCGTGCGGTTTCCTTGGAATTCAGGGTCAAGCGAGAGAATGAAAGGGAAAGGAACGACCTCTCATGGTTCTTCCCACTTCTCCTGCTTCGTCTTTCTCCAGGGCTCTCATTCCTGTGGTTTGGGTTTCACGTAATGAAACGGAAATGTTACACGTAGAAGTTACCGCTGTTTCGTGAAGAGACCACGCAGTTGTCTTTACTGGTTTTGTATCATTAAATATTTCCATTTTCAACCAATTTGTCTCGGTGTTTTACAAAATTAATCGTCCTTTTTTGTATCACGCTGTCTAACAAGCTGAGTTTTTTTTTGCCATGGAAGGTCTGACTTTTAACAGCCTGAAAATTCCCGTATCAAAACTGGCGGTCAATACTAAAGGAGCTTAGAAGTTAATTTTTTAGTGTTTCTGTTAAAATCACATTTCGAATTCATTAACACGCGCCCACCCTCGGAAAAAATCTCTGAAATCTATGATTGTGATCTGCAAGAGAAGGTAAATTTCTCAGTCAGTGAACGAATAATCTGCATATCAAATGTTAATTCATTGATCAATTGTAGATATTTGTCCGCTCTTGCTAGTATCTCATTAATAACAAGAATTGTCTTATTCATTTTCCATTATACGAGTTGAATTCAAGAATCAATTACATAAAGAAAACAAATCGAACGAAATACAAAATATGATAGTCAAATTACTTCTTCCCGTTAATTGACTAAACAATTTGCGCACGACTCGTCCTTCATCTACTACACCTGATGCAAATGGATTCTTCCAATGAAAGAAACCTACTCCTTTAGACCGAAGCCTCTTTCTGGCATCTCTTAATTCGGAGAAGTCCTGAGAGATGGATGTTAGATAATGCATTCGGGGTCAGTTAGGCACTGTGCCTCAGATGGTTGGACGTTTCCCGATTTATTTTTTTAAAGAGGAACGTGGTATATTTTAATACAATATCTTTGTGATTCTCACATTGCACATTGTGAAGACCTATATATCGTTGCTGAAGTATAAAAGTTTAGAGGACCATGCAAATGAAAATAGTAGAGTAGAACACAACAAATAGTAGTAAAATTGAGAATGTCTCATATTACAGTGGGGTCTTAGAAAGGGGGTTTATTTTGATTTTATTTTCTCAAATACTACTTTCTAGTTAAGAGGAAGAATTGTAATTCTGTAGGATAAAATGCTGATTCCTCCAGAGAAAAATTTGTTTGTGGGTCTGTGATATCGAAAACGTGAATAATTATTGTTCCTATTTGTAGTAAATTCTTTTCTTATATACGTATTGTAGTCATAATACACGTTTTGTGAACCATTGATATCGAAAAAGAGCTAAAGACAGCATGAATTATTCACAATGGAAACAAAATTCCGGCATACTCATGAATACTCTAATCAAACTTCAACCCATAAGAATAGGTAAATGTCTTTTAACCAAATTGGTTATCTAAAGCCTAACTTTAGAAAACGGAGATGAGTATCGTAATAAGACATAACACAATTAAGCATACTACTACATTTCGTCTGTCGGGCTCGCTTGATAGATAATCTGGTAGTCATAAAAATATTTATGCCAATTATTTCGAAAATAACTATTACAGCATTTGGGTTATTCGTTTCTTAATTGGACCATATCTCCTTTGTTTTTTACTATATTCTTTTCAATTATTTTTTTGCGTTTTCTGTGTTTTCCTTACGTATTTCTTTCTCCTTATTGATTCATCTCTCAGTGTACTCAGCCAGTGACCTCCAATGTCTCACCGCGACCCTGATTTCGGTGAGCAACATGTTTATACGAGCACCGGGTTCCAAAGGTTCGGATTTCTCGTGGTGAAACGCGTTCGTACTGCGTCGCCTTCAGCACAATAACCTTCAGGGTCACCGGGTTGCCTGATGGGTTGGAACCGCTTCTCCAATCTTCATCTACATGTCGCTACCAATCGCTTCTCCAATCTTCATCTACGTTTCAGTAAAGTACAGTTTGAGTACACTATAAAAATAAATAATTGTATTATATTGTCGTGTTACTAAAGGTTATTATACTTTTATTATACTTGTTGGGAGAATTCACGCTTTATCTTATAACTAACATTCACTCAACATCACTGTATGATTGATTGTTTAGTGATTCTGGGTGCGTCAACTGCTAATGTCATTATTTCCGTTAGTGTAGTGCATGTTTTACGGGGGGCGTCGGTGATCTTCCCCCGCGGGCTGTTGAGATCCGGCGCCGATCTACGTCAGCTTGTGGGAATTTTCCAAACTAGGTATCTCCCACGGACGCGACAAGATTTAAGCACTCGACTGGCCCCCCAACAAGTCTGATAGTGTAGTGCATGTAAGAGTGTGTAATTAAGGAGTGGGCATAGGTCAAGGAAGAAGAAGGAAATTTCGCGTGCGGTCCGTGCCCATGTTTTAGGGTACTGTTCCGGCATTCGCTTGGTGTAGATGAAAGAACTCAGGGAAAACTTCCGATCAGAGCAGCTAGCCAGTAGAATTCTCGTGCAGACACCCGCTTAATTCGACCTAGCTGTGTAGCTACTGTCGAAAATCCGTCGGGACTCGAACTCTAGAACCTCGCGGTCAGAATTACTGAATGAAATTCATTTTTAGAATATTTATATCTTCCCTTAGTTGTGAATATTCGCACAAACTAAATATCGTGGGTTGGACGAAGGTACTGCCTGTATGAGAATTTACGAGACCAGCATGCTATTATCGGTGTATTTTCCTGATCAATAGTTTCTTCTGCACAGTTCGACACGAATACCGGTCCAACCACGGCACGATTCTTCTTTCCCAAATCTGTACCGCCTTTAGGACCGAGCCAATATCTGATACTCCATCCCGTAGGATCGTTCCCCATGCTCTCGAAATTATGCGGCTGCATTACGAATACTCAGATGTTAGATAAAGCCTCGAATGGAGTAGTAGCTCCATAAAAGATTGATAACTTATTTTCGAAAGTACAATTACACATACAATTTATTTAGCAGTATAGAAAACCATTTAACTGAAACTTGAGTGCAGACAAATTCTGAAGTGTCATTATGTCTAGGACTAGGGATGATTTTCAGTGCGTATGAAGACGATATAAGATACAATATACTTAGAAGACGATAGAAGATAGACTGGTCATGCCGGGGAGGAGAGTACAGCCAGTGCGCCATTCTAGTGCATAAGACTATCATAGGGGCTCACAATGCGTTCCATATTTTAAAATTTCCCTTTATTATTATTATTATTATTATTATTATTATTATTATTATTATTATTATTATTATTATTATTATTATTATTATTATTATTATTATTTTTATTATTATTATTATTATTATTATTATTATTATTATTATTATTATGTCGAAAACAGACTCGAATTAAACGGCATTTGGATACTTGTGTGCAGTGAATCAATATAAACTAAAATTGTTTGAAAATAATAATAATAATAATAATAATAATAATAATAATAATAATAATAATAATAATAATAATAATAATAAACGTGTCTGTGGGAATTTGTGAAAAATTCAAAAACCTTAAGAGACCCACGCTCGCGGCCTCAGTGAACGCCACAGTGTGAGACAAACCCCTCGTTTTCCGTCTCCTTCGCATCCGCTCGTTGGAAGCACATTTGCCATTGAGTAGTTTCCAGAAATTTATGACGGGAATAGCTTGACAAGAGAGTATTGGCTAGGAGGACATTTGAAACTAAAGTGATTTAAACAATTTCCATTATTATGACCAGAGATGTGACAGTCATTCGTACAATTTGTTTACGGTATTTTTACTGTAAATAATGAGGTTAATATAAACCCACTTTCTTAGTTCGCATGATGATTCCAACTACTTTGAACTAGTTCCATTACCTTAGATCGAATTATTACTTTTCCTCCCTTTATCATAGTACCTCACCTAAAATAGGTATATAGTATAATGACCTCAGCAATTCGATTTGGAATTTTAGGCCCTAAATCCGTATTTAAGGTTCTATTTCCACCTGTAACTTCGCACACACGTCAGAAGTAAGGTGTACCTAGGTGGAATTGATAAGACTGGTCAATTGCCATGAAAACGTGGGAAATTACATTATCTGGTGTCATTGTTGCTCAGAGTGATTCTTGAAACGAGTCTGTGAAAATTTACAAACAGATGCAATGGACAGCTGTTTGTTGGCGACCATCTTAATTGTCTGTGGTGACAGAGTGCAAAAAATGGAGAAAGACGAGCTTCGTGCAGCGATAAAATATTTTTATTTAAAGAAGTGGATTGCGATCCAGATTCAGGATAATTCTCCAGAATGAAGTTCATGGAGAATCTGCACCAGTACTCAATACTATTTATTACTGAATTAATGGATTTAAACTTGGCCTTATGAGCACTGAATAGGCAGAACATTCGGAGCACCCGATTGAGGTTAGTTCTCAAGAAATGGATAAAATCCCCCATCTTGTATTGTCAGATGGTCTGTCGTATCAATCTGCCTGACGAAGTATTGTTGTGCTGCTAGGCTGTATTTCTTATGTGGCATCTGTAGGCTCCCAACATGATCAAAAGGTCTCGTGTGATATTTATCCGTTGGCTGCTCTTTCTTTGGCCGAGTGAATATGGAATCTGACTATAATTGAATTTAATGATAATTGAATTTTCCTAGAGAAGGAAATTAATAGACACAACTTTGTTTCATAATTTGCGGATTCTGTGGTATTATCAAATGAATATACATATATCAATGTGCTGAACAAGTTTTTTTTTCTTAAAATTCTCTAATGAATAACGTTACTTGGACATTTCCTATGAATGGATATAGAGGTATTGGAATATCAGGATGCCACTTGCCTAAAATCGGTTTCATGAAAACACCTCGTCCAGTCCTATATGTTTTGGAGGGCTAGGATTCTCCTATTTGAGCAAGAATGTTTTCAAGACAACCGCGTAAGACCTGTTCCGCCTCAGCCTTACAGATCCGGATAGAAATACTCGGGCGCTCTCTCGGTAAGTCACAGATTACTCAAGGTCGCCCAACATGCCCAAAAACTGAGAAAATCAAATACTTTTATTTTAAATTTTACATATATTATAATTGTATATTGTGAAGAAAACGTTTCGCTTACAATGAACACTAAAACATTGGGGAAATTAAATGGATATATTTCATACTCGAGTTGCCATTTTATCCAGAACATAATAGAACAATTAATTTATTGTCATATATTATTTAACAAAACAATTATTTTTTCGTCACCACATATTAATGCTATTCAATATATCTTGGATCCCACAAACATTTATAAGATATTTATCATTTAAGCTTCGAATCAGGAAAGTTGTTAATCTGTGAGAAGAAGAATTTCACACGTTTCACACTATTTCTAGGTTCCATATTTCACAGTGTAAACAATTATCGAATGTCTGTCTCGCTCGTTTAAAAAATCACAAAATTACGACTTGATGTTAACAAGTGGAGTTGTTCTTGCACAGGATCTCAATTCACCCACAGGCATTTAAAAAAATGAAAATCCAATAGTGAAGTGGCTAAAAGAGCATACGAGAGTAGTTTATGGAGTCAGGAGCGATTCTGAACGCTAACAAGCTCATCGAGGCGGAGACCTTCACCTTGGTGATGCCCTATTTAGATGCACAGAGACCGCCGATGTCGACCAGTGCATTGCGTTTGCAAACTTCAAACGACGAAGTCTTTCAGAAATAATTAAAATAAAAGAAAATGGAACGTGTGATATTTCATCTTGAAGACTTGATAATTGATGTATCACTGCTACTATCGTTCTCCCCTCATTCAGCAACGTGTGTCGTATTTTAAGTTTAGATGACCGCTTGAAATGAACGTAGAATTTATTTAAATAAGTACCCTAGCATTTGGTAAGGAACCATGTGAAAAGGCTTACTTTGGTATCGGAAGACATGAAATTTAAAAATCAGACATTTTAAGCAGTAAGCCTAGGCTAAAGACAAGGACAGTATTTGGCACTCGGTGGTGTAGGCTGGGGAGGCGACGATGAAACGGACTGCAACAAAATGAGAAAATTAATTGATTGATTATCGTCGGTTTCCTTTTTAAGACATTGAAATATATTTGACCCAAATTACCCTTTGTTCTTTTATGAACAATAAATGTGTTTTTCTCTCCTCTAATCATCGTATGTAATAAATTATTTCTACTTTTCTTCTTCATTTTCTTCTATTATTGTTCTTTGACCCTTTGCCTTTGTGTTCATCTCACTGGTTGTTAAATAGCTACCTTATTTGATATTGTGGGTTTAGTTATTTTCATTTATTAATTTTTTGGAAAGGAGAAGTCAGTTTGGACGTTTGCTGTAGGTCAAGTCAGCTGCACCAGTGGAGGTGCTTCTCGCCGTGAGGTCACCAGCACAGTTACCGAAAGGTGACTCAATGGTGATTGCTCTGAACTGATCTTGAACTTAAAAGTGCTTTCAATTGTCCTAATTTATTTCGAATTATTTATTGAATACGAGAGGAAATACATTATCAATCTCTGCCTTTAATGTAAATACAATACTAATGAATTGCCTTGGACTCTCTTCATAATTTCACTATACTCATGTATGCACCAGCCTTTATAATGGCATCCGGCTACTGGTGTCTGTCGTGTGACACCGATAAAATTAGTTTAACGTATTGTTATTCTAAGAAGGGACCAATTTTACAGGTCGGGAAACAAATGAAAGTCATGCAGAGCGATGCCGTTGCTAGATATAAAGATGAAGCAATTTACCAAAGAACTAACTGTATACGAATGCTCTGTCAAAATGCGTGCATGGACTTAACCCGCAATTATTAAGCCAGCAGTGGGCAAGCAGGAGCTGTCAAAGCGGTCCGTTCTTGTAGTAATCTCTCTATACCTCTCCTCGTGCAACTTCTAGGTAAACCAAGCTTTATTAACCTACCGTATCCAACTCCGTACATTCAATCTTACCAACACTTTTCACGCCGACTTGAAAGTCGTCACCGCATCTCACATTCCAGCAGTGGAGGAACATGGCCACCTCCAGGGATTAAACATGGACTATACTTACGGGAGTAATAACCTTTATAGTAAGCACATATGGAATCAATATTCACGCTCACACTTTCCCACTCAATCGAAATATTTTAATTACTCAGGCATACAAAATTTATAAAAAGGTTGTCAGACCCAAAGACTTAACCCATGTTTCTCTGTTTGTTGACGCGCTCAATCCGTATCTGAAGCCAGAATTACGCCAACAATCCTCCTGTTTCTCTAAATCGCCAAAAACACATGAAAATACTAGATTTCGCTGTCTTGTAGTATTATACTCCACAGAAGCCAAAATTTGTCAGCCCCAAGACCCGACACGTTTCTCTATGTATGTCGCGCTGAATCCGAATCGAAAGCCGGAATAGCGCCACCACCTTTCAGTCTTTATAAATCACGAGAAACCGCCGTGAAATTCACAGTTTACAATTTCAGTGTTTTTTTGTAATTTAAACGAAACTGGAGGGTAGTGAGACAATTCTGGCTTCAAATTCGGATTCAGCACGTCGATATACATAGAGAAACATGAGTCAAGTCTTTGGATCTGACAACAATTCCCCCCCCCCACACACACACAAATCAAAAATATAATTTTTGCGATTAAAAAAACCTGGAAGGTGGTAGCCTTCCAGGTTTCAGTGCGTCGACATACATAGAGGAACATGTGTCACGTCTTTGGGTCTGACAACTTGTTTTATTATGTGCACCTGTGTTATTTTTGCAAACAGATTGGGGGACACTCCTCGTAGCGCGGCGTTGACGTCCACGCTGCCCGCCGGTGTGTGGGAGGCGAGCAGAGGAATCGGCGACGGCGCTCGCGCCACTGGGTCAGAATCAGGGCCGTGCGGCCGGAATGCGCCGACTCACGCCGCGCCGAGTCGCTGGACTTTCGCCGGCGCTCCCGCTCTGCGTGGGCGCCCCTCCCCCGCTCACGCACCATCATTTTATTCTATTTATTTATTTTATTTATTTTATTTATTTTATTTATTTTATTTATTTTATTTATTTTATTTATTTTATTTATTTTATTTATTTTATTTATTTTATTTATTTTATTTATTTTATTTATTTTATTTTTTATTTTTTTATTTATTTTATTTTTTATTTATTTTATTTATAATTTGTTTACAGCATTAACTTACTACACATTACTGTACGTAGAACTCGGCTAAATATTAAATGGTATCAATGAGACTTCCGGTAATACTGATAATACCATGCTAACAATAGCTTTCACTTAATAATACTAATTAATATTTCGAAATAATATTATCTTATTTCATAACATTTATTGTTTGGCTTAAGAGAAAACAACCCCCTTTTTGTAAACTATCTACACCATTTAACTCCGCGAATTGTATTTTTCAAACATTGATTCATTTTTTAAGTACACTCTCAGTGGTATTATGAAGTAATTTATTATTCTTTATTAAGACAATTAAGAAATCCTTTGTCTACGACACAAAACTATTATCCCCCGAGTAACAGAAAAAGCGAGGGAAGTATTTTTCTCGAGAAGATTCACAGTTCCTAATCGTTCCCAACCCTAAAAGATATATAAAACGCATACATTATGTAGAAGACCGGATAATTGTTGACGCACGCCTCTACACAACGTAGGAGAAGGTGAAAATTTCCTCTGTTTTCTTCTCGAGCGTAGCAACGTAATATTAACCATTAAGTAGTGTCTTTGATATGCTGCGTTAATGAAGATATTTTTTCAGTATAATGGCCTGCATAATCATAGATTCAAAAAATCACAATTTTTATTATAAAATGGGGAAAAAGACAATACACTAGTGAGTGGGTTTGGGACAATTAAGAGATGCAGTTGAGTAACGATTACATGAAATCATCATACATTCACCATCCTTAGTTTAGCCGCAGCCACAAGACCCTCAATAAAACGAATGATGTTTCAGGAAATCCTCGCCGCCCAAGAGACGGCGACAATGCCGATGATGATATCTTTCAGTATCCAGTCGTTGCAAGATCCCAGTCGCCTTTTTGGCCGGCGGAGAGGGGTGTGACCTGAACCTTGGTGTCACCTTCTGAAATGTCTGGTTTCTTCAAGACTGTCATGCGTCCAGGCCCATCGCTTTACCTGCAGCGCCTGGCGATTCCTTCCCTCCTTCAAAAGGAGCGATGACCTCGGCGAATTTGGCGTGGATCGCTCGACGGATTAGCTTGAGGTAGACTTTGAACACAGACGAAACGCCTCTGGCCTCAGTATTAACACACTGATGATAACGAATGAAGTGTACAATTTCAGTTCACTGGTTGCAAAACTGTTTGATGAAAGTGAAGTAATACATTATAGAAAGCCCGACATGTTATTAGTCGATAAAGTCGATATTAACCCGTTAAAATCGCGGTTTTGTTGTAATAGTTTTGTGTGGAAAGTCACATTTTAAATTTGTTTCCTTGTTTTAAAGTACTACTATTATATTAACATTCGTAATATTGTGTGAGGTAATTCTCTTACGAGCAGTAGGAGGTCACGTAGTTTTTACTTTCAACGCCGCAAACTCGTCTAACCTCATTTCACCTAAAGATGTGGTGATGATAACTCGACTGGTCATACTCTCTCTTTCCAATCATTATCATTTGCCATTTAGATGATGTTTTTGAGGATGCGTCAAGACCTTACTTCTTCGTTTTTAATTCATTAGCCTTCTCTACTATCAAGTGTTCGTAAACATTCTTGACCTTTCTGAATCATGCGTCAAGCTCAAGAGCCTTCTTGAACAATCTTGTGTAAAAGGGAGTGGTGTTACTTAAAACACTATTTGAAACAACGCGAGTACTAATGCATCAGACGTAGTCTACATCCGTGTCTAAAATTGCTCATTCACTAGTAAAATGAGTCTGTTAGATCTATTGACAAAAATAAAAAGTGTTTACACCTTATATATGATTCAAGATATTCATCTTATAATAAAAATAAAGAAAATGAACAGCTGCACATCTAATCACGTTCGAATACTATTAAATAATTACTATTGGAACCTTCACCACTTCTGTAAAAATATTGCAAATTTGGAATATTTTCTTCCGAATGCCAAAGGAGTTAAATGTCGAATACCATCGAATACCAAAGGAGTTATCAATGGGTTTAAAATGAAAACTGTGCTTTCAACAAAGAACTCCGATGACCGTAGTTTACAGAATATGTAGGTTGTTTTGGTTGAGGTATGAAACACTGGAGCATCCAAGGGGCCTGCAGCCCCCCCTCCTCTCCGATGCCTAAGGCACAAGCTATTTGCAAAAAAATTTTTTCTCTACTATCAAACATTTTTTTCTATATTAACAAAAATATTTCAGTATCTCAGATTAATACTTTAAAAATATCTGTAAGTCAACAAACAAAAATACATTTATAATTCAATGTGAGAACTTTTTTTAAAAGAAAACATCGAGTCGCCCGGACACTACACCTGTGGCTCTCCACAGCAAAATACAGGTTGCGCCGTGGGCCATTATAGGTGACGTACGAAATAAGATCGGTTTCCGCATGTCTTCATTGCATTCTCGATGGTCCAGAATGTGGTATAAGGTCAGCGATTGGAAGCTGGGGAAGACCCAGGAGCCTGTCCTTCGTTCTGACACGACAGTATGTGGTTCCGGTTCGGCTTAGCGAGCAGGCTTAAGGTAGCATGTTACACGACGGCGAGCGAGTTTTGGAGATCGGGGTCAGATGGAGTTTTCGTGTACAAATCACTGAGGGGCGCAAACATGTCAAAAAGACGCGGACGCGGTCGTAGGCGTTTCCTGTTATTTGCATAGAAATTTAGCTCGTTTATTAGTGTCGCATAACATAGAAAGCGATATCATGGGTTAAAATTAAATTTTACCTACTAAAGTAAGAATGCATGAGTATGTGTATGATACTAATCACGAAGTGACACGATGTGGTCTTCCAGTTAAAACTATTTTCGCCTTTAAGATAATGGGTCTACAGAGAGCGGAATTTTCACAGAGATAAAACTAGTTGTTGCTTTAACCATAATTTTCACCCTAGTTAATTGGAATCTTAAGCGAGGACCTAGTCATTCTAGAGGTATCAAAAGATTATTAATTGGATAATCACATTTTCTATTCGCAGGAAAACCTGGTTGTCAAATAACAATGATACTTGTAATTTGATTTTATTATCATTATTCTTATTATCCTCTCAATAACAAATTTGTTTCATTTATAAAAACAATACCCCGCAAGTGAGCTAGGTATTGCTAGGTAAAGAATTACCTCACAGTCTTGCTTCAAACAGACTTCGGACAAAACATCGAAGTTTTCAAGTTATATTATACGAATAACAGCAGGCGCACTTGACATCCGCAATATCTCGCTAGAACGCAAGTTAATGTGCATCACTCGGAAACGATACGCTCTAGGAACCTAAACCCAGACTTTTGTGTTCGTAAAGACACGAGTTATGTTTATTAGGCCGTAAACTACAAAATGAGGCTATTACATTTACAAAAACGGTATTACTTTTTTTAAGGGTTCTCCTAACTCCGTAGCAGGGTTCTCATCACTGATCGAAGTTGTGTTCCAGGGTGCAGCTTTCACTTTGCAATCAATGAATTACACTCTGCAAAATGTTCGAAGAGTTCGTTTTGTTGTTGTTGTTGTTATTATTATTATTGTTATTATTATTGTTTTTATTATTGTTATTATTATTGCCATTATTATTATAGTAATTATTTTTGTTATTGTCTTTGATAATGCTATTATTTTTTTGCGAATCTCTTGTTTCCTCGTTTGGGCGTACAAAGAAGTAAGAGCGTAGTAGGTTGGGGTGTGGGTGCAGGCGGCAGCGGCGGAAGAGGCGTGCGAGAATGCGACCTCCGCGCTGCCGCTGCCGCCGCCGCCTCCGCAGCTGACTGGGGCGCGTCGAGAGCGACTACGCGACGTACGGCTCGTCGTTCCAGTTTCCGAGGATCGATCGGCGTCCCCCACCGCTCCACCCACCCACCTGGCCTCTGCCACGCGGCGCCAAGGCCCCGCGCTGCCTCCGCGGCGGTGCAGCAGCAGCAGCAGTGGAGGCAATGGAGGCGGCTGGGCGCGGGCGCCGCACCCCGGCGCTCCCGCCCCTCGCGGCTGCGTGGCGCCGCCGCACGGGCGCTGCGCAGTGCGCCCAAACACACACTCTCACCGGACCAATTTTCTTCTCCTTTTCCCTTCTTTCTTCGTTATCTTTCTTCGTTTTCTTTCCTCGTTTCCCTTCTTCGTTCCCCTTCTTCGTTCCCCTTCTTCGTTCCCCTTCTTCGTTCCCCTTCTTCGTTCCCTCTTCTACGTTCCCCTTCTTCGTTCCCCTCCTTCGTTCCCTTCTTCGTTCCCCTCCTTGTTCCCCTTCGTTCTCTTCTTCCTCCTTCTTCTCCTTCTTCCTCCTTCGTTCCTCCTTCGTTCCTCCTTCGTTCCCCTCCTTCGTTCCCCTTATTCGGTTTTTCCTTTTTCTTCCTTTCTATTCCTTTTCTTTTTCGCTGTCCTTCGTTTTCTTATTCCTCCTCTTATTGTTCTTCCTTTTCTTCTTTCTGCTCTTCTTCTTCAACCGATCCATTTTGATAATAATAATAGTGGATATGAGAAGCGCTTTGCTATTTTTCATGAATCGTAATGTTTACTGACTTATTGTGCCGTTACTCTCTCATCATTCACCTCGTAAGCATTATTACTATCTTCTTATTAGATTAGAGATCACTCATTGGTCTCAATGACCTTAGTAGTTGAAGAATCCTTAAACCTAAATAACATGAAATAAATAGTTATAAAAATATTAAATAACAAATGAATAAATAAAAATTAAAAAATATATATTCTTTAAATTTGTACTTATACATTATTGCTTATTATTGTTTTCAATGCAGAGCCCGAAACACACTGCAATACTTTCCTGGATCGTGCCTACGAGGGAACTACGAAAAAAATTGAAAGATGCTATGTTGTCGTATTAAGGGAATTATGGAAGAGAAATATGAAAAGACAAACCGAGTCAAGTTAACATTTAATTAATGAGTAAGTAAGTAAATCTGAATCATTAACAATAGGTAAAAAATAAAATTTTGAATGTGCGGGCGTTAACTGGTTCTAATGATCTCAGGCGACAAAATGTCCACGGGCCAAAAGCCCTCATGGTACATTTATAACTATTATCATATTCTTGATCTCCATCTTAATTCATATCCCTAATTTGACTTTGACTGGTAATATTGTTCCAAAGGACGTGTCGATTCGTCCACTGCGCGTCATCCCCCCTCCCCGAACGTGGAAATGATAAACCCGACGCAGCGCATGTATAATTAACATGTAAGGCATCGCATTACGCGAAGCGAAGTATCCAGATTAAAGGTCGTCGCGGGCCGCAACGACGACGCGACGGCAGCGGTGGCAACGACGGCGGCGGCGGCGGCGTAGCACGGCGGCGTCCTCAAATGTCAAGGGCCTCGGCGCGGCGAGGGCGCTCGTCGTCTTCCGGGGGGAGAGGGGAGGCGTCCTCACGCGCCACGCGCACGCCCACGCGCCCACGCACGCGCACGCTCCTCGGCGCACGCACCGGCGCCGATCTCTTGGCCCCGCGCGCCGTGAGTCACCGCCGCGAGGCGCCGCCTGACGCTGGCGCGGTGGGGCAACGCATGCCGACTGGAAGCGGGGCGGAAGGTGCGCCCATCCCCACCCGCCCCCGCTCCTCCTCTTCGCCACCCCGTCACCTAAAATTCTAACGAAATTCCGGGGAAGAGGGCTCAGGACATCAACTGATGTCACTGTTGTCGCGCTGACAGGGAGGTCCTAGGTTCCAGTCCTGGCGGTGGCACGTTTTTCGACACTAGCATGTGAATTGTGGGAATTCTGATTGGGTGTTGTTGACGTTCTTGTAAGAAGAAATAAAAGAGGTCATCTTCATCAACATATCAGCTTTATTAAGATAGCCGGTTTTCGACGGCTTTGCCATCATCGTCAGTCAACAGAATACAGAAAGATACAAAAAAATTTATAAATAAATACACAATAAGATAGAAAAAAATTAATTAAATCACAATTGATGGATAAATCTAAAATATTTAGTTACAGATAGATAAAATTTCAAAAACGGTAAGGGGGTATTACGGTATTTCGAAAACGGTAACGGGAGGATTAGTAGCAGTTCAAATTAAACAAAAAATCAATACAGAAAGACACATTCTATGATTGCAAAAGATAATTTATAATCTGAAATCTGAACTGCTTGTGTAGGTATTAATTCCTCTCCGCCCCCGCCGCAATTAATTTTTATAATTTTATCTGCTATATGTTCCTTAACTTTTCAAACATAAATTTTTTCTACTAATCCTCCCGTTACTGTTTTTGAAATTTTATCTATCTGTATGTTGTATCTGTATATCTGTATGTCTGATATGTTGACGAAGATGACCTCTTTTATTTCTTCTTACTAGCATGTGAGCTAGGTCGAATTCAGTTGCTGTCTGGAGGAGAATTTTAGCGACCGGCTGCTCTGATCAGTAGCTTTCTCTGTTTTTTCCGATCAACACCGAGTTAATGCAGCAGCAGTACCCTAACAAACGAGTCACGGACCGCGCGCGATCTTTTCTACCTCTTCTTTTTCTTTTTTGTCCAATCCTTACTTTGTTCTATCCCCTTGCACACACTTACACTAATATGCACTACACTACCACATACGCCGGGAGACCGGTCGTGAGCTTAGAGCTTGTCCAGACCGAGGCCGTGCCCTGCTGGTGGGAGATACCTGGTTGAAGAAAATCCCGCCAGCCGATGATAGGTCGGCGCCGGATCTCGCTATTGAGTGGGGAAAGGACACGGCCACCTTCCGAGAAAAGCATGCACTACACTTACGGGACTAATGACCCTGTTAGTTGACGCGCCCCGAATTACTAACAATGAATCCTGACAAAATAGCCCGTCTACCCACTACTCAGACTCCCGATCCACGTCCCCGTACGAGAGGGAGGAGTCAACAAAACTGAGTTCAAACCAAAGTAAGAAGACGGCGGTTGGAAGAGACCCCGCAGGGGGTCAGGCGAACGAAAACCAGCGCACCGGGAATTAAAGGTGTGCATGGCACAAAACGTCAAAAATTATGGATGTGCTTTGTGAGGAAGAAAATAGATGTAGTACATAAATGTAATACATCTATGGATCACGGCAACGGGTCTATTAATGAAGTTGTTTGAAAAACTATTGTTAAAATGGAATAATTGATGATATTGGGATTTTATGTAGCTTTAATATGCTGTTTACTTAAAGTTTCCACAGTACATGATATGGCTAATGTTCAACTTATGTCAAGCATCATTGAATCCGATACGATAAAAGAAAATACTGCGGAAGTCATTACAATACTTTCTTCTATCTAATAATCTTCTGTATAAATACAACTAAAACTTCAGTGGTTTCAAAATAACTACCTTTTTGTATTCTTAAATGAAAATATAGATTATATAAATCCATTTCATTGCTTTTACGGTTTTGTCTGTCTGTCGAGTTAATTTCTTAACGGCTAAACCAATTTTCTCGCGGTTTTCACTGAAAATCAAGTCATTTGTCGGGCAAAACACGGTACTTGAAAAATAAAGTTCATATTCTCTTAATTAGAAGAGGGTTTATTTATTTTGATATCATTTACACAAATAATAGTTTTAATAGTATTTTTTTAAGTTTGTACGCATGATCTCCTAAAAAACAAAGTCACTGTTTGTATGAGATTTTCTCGTATTCTTCCTTTCTTTCTTTGCTACCCCTGAGAGCAAAAATTAAGTGATCACTTTTTTCGTTTTCCGCATATGCCTCAAATGTTCATGAAATAGAATTAATCATTTGCGAAAGCTCCAAGAATGTCTTCCTAAATGCTCTAAATTCATTCCAGTAGCGCAATTAGGCTCAGCGTAACTGAATTTCAAAATTGTTGCTGGGAGGGTGCCGAGAGTACGCAGTGAGGGTGGAAGGGTGAGGCGGCGCAGGGTGTACAAGGCGCAGAGTTGGAACGGGGTAGGGAAGGCCACTGTGGCCTTCAGGCCTGGGCACGGCTGGGCAGGGCAGAACAGGGCAGGTAGTACAGGGCAGAGTAGGACGGTGATACACCATACACAGAATTATTCCTTTCTCAGAATGATAATGCTTGAACCGGGAATTCATTAATTTACAGTTAGAATATATGTCAAAATGTTAAAAGAATAAGTAATTAAATTGTGTTGCACGTGGCGTGAAGACCATTCTGCGCGATACGTACCATTAAGTATAGTAACCATACGCTCGCGCTACCGAGCTTCTGAATAATCAACTAATTTGCACATAATGTTATCTTTTAGCCACTTGTAAGGTAAATAAGTATTGGTCTTGACATGAGTGAGACATATTCACACCAGGTGACGTAGAAATAGTGTTACACGCTCTGTGTGTGCCATTTCGCCCTACTATGCGTGCACAGCCGCGTTCGATCCCCCCCACCCCACCGGCCGCGAAATGAGTGGCTTCGTTGCCGCAGCACAGTCTTCGTCTGAAAGTGACTGGTGGAGTTGAGGAGAGGAAACTTGCTTTGGATACGGGTGGGCCCAGATTTTGTCATCTAAATTGGGACGTCATGCGCTGCGGATTTAAGAACCAGCCAATTAACCATTATGCGTAGGTGTGTGTGTGTGTATCTAATGATGTACATGTGTGGCTGAGGAGTTTCGAAGGAAAATGGCACTCTTCTATGATTAGTATAAAGTGTTGCAGTTTATTTGGATGTCTCCTGCATTCGTCTCTGTAATTACTATAATAAAATAGTAGAGTGATAGCTGAACCCGTGCGATTATTCCGTACTTTTTATCATTCTTTTAAAAGTGAAAACATCTTCACATTGGAACCGAACTCCAAACATCTGACAAAGCAGGCTAAGGGTTGGGTAATCCTCCACAAATGTAGTAGAACTTCGAAATGGGTATCATTTTGTGTATAATACAAGAAACAAGAGTTACTCCTATCCCTAATGGAACTAGAAAGGCATAAACGCATAGTGTCCGCGTTATGCAAAGTGTTTCAGCGTGACGTGTGGTAATTGGTTTCCTCGTACTATTTTTGCCAAAATGAAAAGGGAAAAATAGCTGCATGATCATTCATCCCAGGAGTTGCTTTTTGGAAGAAAATCAATTAAAAGATTGAATTCCACAGAGAGAAACAAGCGAGAGGTCAAAAGAGATCCTCTGTACTACGAAATTAATATTTCAGGACATTTCCGAGTATTTCAACTCCTGATTCCCATTCATCCACATAACTTCATAACTTCATAAAATTAATGAATTTATTTATTATTTATTTATTTACTTATTTGTTTATATGTTTACTGTTTACTGTTTACTGTCTACTGTTTACTGTTTACTGTTTACTGTTGATTGTTGATTGTTGTTTATTATTGTTTATTATTCATTATTCAATATTTATTATTTATTATTTATTATTTATTATTTATTATTTATTATTTATTATTTATTATTTATTATTTATTATTTATTATTTATTATTTATTATTTATTATTTATTATTTATTATTTATTATTTATTATTTATTATTTATTTTTTATTATTTATTATTTATTATTTATTATTTATTATTTATTATTTATTATTTATTATTTATTATTTATTATTTATTATTTATTATTTATTATTTATTATTTATTATTTATTATTTATTATTTATTATTTATTATTTATTATTTATTATTTATTATTTATTATTTATTTTAATTTATTTAATTATTTATTTAATTTCGAAACAGTAGAACACATGGAAACAAATGTTCGGAATCACTCCGCCGATGTATTAAAAGAAACATGCCGGTAATCGAAAAAATAAAATGCAATTGAAGGCTGGCATTCCGCGCTGCGCCGCTTCTGCGTGGGCGGCGACACACTTCTCCGCGAGCTCCATCGGGGCCACACGCATTCGCTCGCCGCCACACACATGAGTCACCGCCGCGCAGCGCAGCACGCACGCACGCACGCACGCCCTCACTCTCTCGGCGGCGCCCCACTCCACTCCACCTCGCCACACCTCCCTGCCTCCCACAGGTGGCGGTCTGCGCGCGCGCCAGCTTTCGCGCTGCGCCGCCGCGCGGCCGCCTGCCGGGCGGCCCCACGCCTTCCTGCCCCCGGGGGGCCAGCGCGCGCGTCTGCGTGTGGAAGGCGGCGCACCGCCACAGCCGACGAGGCAACCAGGCACTGGAGGGACCGTGGCCTGGGAAGCTGGCAGCTAAACTGAAATGAAATAAATGAAGGAAAAAATAAAAATTAGAATGTACATATAATAAATAAATATATTCTGAAAGGATTAATCTATGTAATTTAATATGGAAATACAGTTTAATATTTTTTAATGAAATTTAGTTTTTGGTTTAGAATTCAATTTAATTTATTTTCAAATACAATTTCATTTGAGTTTGAAAATTACAGTTTAATTAATATAATTAGAGTAGTTTAATAGTTAATAGTTAATTAAGTAGATAACATAATTTCGAAAATAATTTAAAAATAATCTCTGCTGTAAATGTAATTTCCCTAATTGAATTTTAGTATTTTCCTACTATATTACTAAAGCTATATTCCGGGTCAACGAAAAGGATGTTAGGTCCTGCTTGACACTTTATAGGGCCTTGGCGAATGCGATATTGTACTCACAATACTACCACGACTTAATATAAAAAGGAAGTCTGCTCTAAGACTTCGATGATTCGTTAATGTTACAATACTTGTCTCAAGTGTTATTTAAAATCATTTTATAAAAGAAAAAAAAAATAAAACCCCAAACAAAGGAATTTAAAATTAAAATTTAACCCGGTGGAAGTTAATTACATAAATAAGATAATAAATGTCATACAAATAATATAATAATGGTAATAAGAATGCTAAAATAATAATAATAACAATAATAATAATAGTAATAATAGTAAATAATAATAATAATAATAATAATAATAATATTGAAGGACGGTGATATCGTCAGGACATTTAAAGACAATAATAATAATAGTGTATTTTTATTACAATACAATATTTATCTTTTCAATAAATGTGTGTATTAATGTAATGTGTGTATTAATACACTCAATTATTGAAAACGGAAATTATGTATTATAATAAAAATGCACTAAAAACACATGTGAATGAGTATATTGATTGTTTTTAAATAACCACAGGATACCACTGCCTTATAACGTAAAAACGTCTGGCGGTTCTAATAAGTTGTAAAGTGTTCCGCAATTGGGATAAAAATCCACGCACACGGGGCAAAGACATGAGTTACTTATAAAAACATTTATTTTATTCACACAATTACACCTTATTATCTGAAGTGGCTAATTCCATTTCTTGAATTTAAACAGTCGTAATTAAATTGGCGAGTCCTTGTGAACAATAATTGAAAATTCTCTTACGTGGAGATGGTTTTCAATTTCAATGGCATTTTTTTCAGAAATCTGTTTTTGGTTGTAGTAGGTTTTATTAGGTTAGTAGTATATTAGTAGATGCATTCCAATCTTTAAAAGGAGCCGGAAGTACTCGAAATTAACATTCTAACATCAATCATTTTTACGTTTAGTTTTTCTGGATTTCATAGGAGGGTATATTTAAATAAGGTGTTAAACGTTTACAAATGAGCTGATTTAGCATAATTAATGGACTTGTGGCCCAGCGTAAAGCACCTAAGCGTATATCATTTTTGAGCCGCGGTGCATGCGCAAAGACTAAAGTGGTGTACGCCAAGGTGCTTCAAGCTGGGCAAAAAGTCCCTAATGAAGCAGGAACTCATTGCTTTGAAAGTAAATGAATTGTTTCTCTGTAATTTGAACTAAGTTTTCCGCGAAAGGCGTAAATAACGTATTTGCAAGGTTGAATGTTCTCAGGGAGAGCATTTGCAGTAGCAGTTTTTGCTCACAAGGAAAATGTAGTTGTCCTGACCACGTTATCGCTTATGTGATTGCTCACTGCTTGCTTTGCCGTCAAATAACTCGCTTCGCTGGACAGCTTGCGGACTAGTCATGAAAACCGAAGTCGGCTTGACGGCTCGTGCGACAGACTTGTTTGCGACCGCAGGGCGTAATAGCTGCGTCTGTTGCTCCCTGGACAAAGCGCCCGTGAGCGTGAACGGTGAAGTGAGTCATTCTTTTGGCGGAAGCGCGCTTCTCGTGGCATCGCGTTACGTCACAGAGCCATGGGCGAGGCTCTGGCAAGTAGGTCTGTCGCACCGGTGCTTGCAACAGTAAACAAGGCACCAGTTACTTGATAAATGCATTGATGGTAGTTGGTGTTGAAAATGAGGGCTCTACCTCCGGGGTGTAACAAACGGTCTATTGCAGTTCCCTGCGAGGGATGGGCGTGAGGAAGGGAACGGGGAATATTAGTGGAGGGGGAGGGGGATGAAAATATAGAGTTCATACGCTTGATGCATTTCGGAAATTATTATTATTATTATTATTATTATTATTATTATTATTATTATTATTATTATTTCGATTTTTCACATTTTCTCTTCATTAGCAGGGAAAACTTTTACCTGTCCAATTGATGTTATAGGTCTAGAGAAGAAATAAAAGAGGTCATCTTCGTCAACATATAATATATAATATTAACATATTATAATATATAATATCATCATATTATAATATGTTGACGAAGATGAGCTCTTTTATTTCTTCTCATGGGAACGTCAACAACACCAAATCAGAATTCTCACAATTTATAGGACTGGGTTCGGACTGCGCAGGAGGGGAATTCACCCTGACCTTCATGAATGTCACGCATTAAAGAATTTTCTGACAATATTACATGTTTGAAGGAGAGTGGCTCTTTGTTGTTGTTTTTTCATAGATATTTTTGATGTCTTAATTCTCCAGATTTCTTTCAAAGTTCCTGGTGACAACTTTTGTAACAGATATGACCATACTGAAATGTGAGACTTCGTGCAACTTCCAAATGTTTTTTATTACATTGCCAAGTTCTCATCTTTTCTCAATTTTCCGCTTCGGTCTTCCAGAAGTTGTGAGTTAAAGGGATTGCGACATCGATTATAGAAGCTGCTTTCTTTTTCTTTGTCTATTATGAGGATGTCAGGGCGATTACGATCAACTGTTTTATCCGCACATAATAGGTCGATCCCAGTATAAGATGTGCGTCTTCGTCTCGATCACAGTATCTCTTTCATACTTGTAGTATGCTGGAGCATTTTTGCCCAAGTTTCATTTCTAGTTTCGGTGAATGAGTTTTGCCACTTTTGTCGATATCACTTGTTTTTAAAATATGTTTTTCATAGTTTTTAGTTCTTATTACTCTAACCTCAATTGCTGCTACAAAACCTTCAGTTTACGGGTACAAACAACCATTGCTCAACCACTTAAAAGATGCAGATTTGTCAATCATAGGATCCAACAGAGAGTTCAGAAATTTACCATGTTATTATTATTGTTGTTATTATTGTTATTATTTTTGCTTTTATTGCTGTTGCCATTATTGGTGTTATTATTCATATTATTGTTTTTAATATTACTAGTGACGTGCATCAGCAAAAATGCTGCTGAACAAAATCCCACAAAACGTATTATCGTATTCATGTATTATCAACACTGCTCAAGAACAACAAATAAAATTCTCTCGTATACCACAGCGGTAAATTGAATATTTTAAAAAATGTCTTCGTACATACTGTAATAACATAGTATATTATATTACAGCACATCAGTTCATTGCGTATCAAGAATAACACAGTGAAATATTTGTATTGTTCATACAAAATCAGCATAGCTTCATTGTTTTTTAGTTCCTCCCGAGTTCCGTCATATCGAAATGAATATCTATAACGGACACCTTTCACAAACCGGAAGATGCATAATTTTCTATGAATTTCTGCGCATATTGTAAATTAGTAATAAAGATTATATTATTATTATTACTATTATTATTATTATTATTATTATTATTGTTTTCTAAGTTTAGATAAGTTGTTATTAATATAAATGAATATGTTGGGTATCACTTCCATATACACTTCATGTTACTACCTGCTTCCTTAAAAGATGATCTAGTGAATGTGGCTGCTTCTATTTATATTTTCGGTATTTCATTATTTGCATGTATATTCTAATAACAATTTTGTGCAATATTTTGTTTTTGTTATGAAAAAATGTTCTCTTTTCTTTTGATTTTGAAAGAGTTTGGATTTAATATTTCAGTAAATTACCTTATTCAAATCTGTGGTGTATGCCATAGAATTCTCGGCCCTAACAAATATTATATGGATATTTTTATTTTCCCCCATTAAATAAGTTTATTAATAGAAAAGTAAAAACCATCTCACAAGTGACTTATGACGATGAGATTAATAGTGTTTTGATTGCATTGAAATCTGCCATTTGCTCTCAGTTACGGTATCCAACTACCTATCATTGATCTTTTCATAAAACAACTGGAGTTTCAATATAAAATTTAAATGCATACCGAAATAACTGAGATTTCTGCTAAACGTTTCTTAAAAAGTATAATATTGCTCCACAGCAAAGATTGACTATCGAATTCCAGGTGTCTGTTTCTCTTGCCCTTGCGTTACAAATGTGAATAACATTGTTTAAGTTTTGTTTCAGGTTTCAGAATTCGAGCAATATCTTCACGTAGTCAGAAACAGTTTCTGGGTAAGCTGTTCTGGGTAAGCTACCATAATTATAATTTACGTTTAACTCAACATGCAATTGAAACGTTTAAAAACGGCTTCGAAAACGACTTTTAGTTCGTGTAAAGATCTTCTTTTATCAGTTTTGATGCACATCTAATGTTCAACGACTTTCCTTTTACTTTCTATTGAAAAACTATTTAGCAAGAACAGACTGCAACCTGCTACCCGCCTGTTTGACTTCCCATTTATGTTCCTTTTCATGATTTGGTTGAAAAATAATAACTTACATTTATTCAAAAGTCCAATTATTTTCCATTAATTACGTTTTGTTCCCTTCTCAAAATACTACATTTTCGCATTAGGACTTACGTAAGTAAGTAATAGTTACTAAGTAACTATTAGTCAGCCTTTTATAATAATGGAGAAACCAACTATTTGTGGGCGACTTGATCAGGAAGCGGGAACATTTCAATATTGAAATATGCAATTAGATGACTAGTCTTTTGATCTGGAATCATAAAATTGGGGAAGGCCAACCAGGCCTCCTAATAGGCTTAAAATTCCCTGAAGTATTAAATGTTACAATTCCGTTATAACTACAATGTATGGAGAAAATAAGTTTTATATTCCGTATACAATTATTTTCTTCCTAATTTCACTACTAATGATCTGCTCAAACAATTTACAAAATGTTTTCCTATTAACGGGAAATAATGAACCAAAGATAAATATATCATTTAAACATATTTTGAAGAAGATGAAAATAAGCTCAACATCGATTCAAATCAAATGCTACACTGTTAACACGTGACTATGACGGTGTCGAGTAAAAACGCCAAGCACAAACTTCGATTTTTGCAACAAATTCGGACTTCACAATATTATTCATTTTGAGTTTTTCAAATTTTTTTTTTTAAAATTTTTTTTTTTTAATGCTAATCGCCATCAATTAAAACGAATGATACCGTGTAGTCTTAGATCTGAGCAACATTAACATATGGGATCTCGAATTGCGAAAGAAGATGACCATGACAAAGCCCACAACCGGTCCTGCAAAAGCGGGGAAAGAAAAAGAAAAAGAAAAAAGAACTATACTGATCGTAAGGAAACTCCACCGACCGGCTGGTCCAGAGAGGCATGGAACCTCGGACTTCCCCAATACGGGTCATACACGCGACCACCGCTCTCGCAACCCTCGACGCCAGTCACGTGACGGTGAATAATCGGCAAACCGTGAGAAACCAAGATCACAAATTCACGAATGAGAATATTCATCATTTAATACATTTTCAAATCGGTAAACCCTGAAACAATTTCACTGTCCGAAACGGAAATAAAGGAAAGAAAATAAATTCTCGAAAGGAAAGAAGTTTCTAGGATCAGTTATGAAAAATTAAAGTTTAAAAATGTTTTATTTTATGCGTAAACTACAAAACTCATGAGCGTCTACTAATACATTAATTAAATTCAATCACAAATCTGTGAAAATATCAATGCTTTTATAAAATGTTAACACTTCTTCTTGATAATAGGTGATAAAATGTCGTTGATTTTTTTGTTTTCTAGGTATTTTGACTCTTGTTTGTGAATGGGGCATTTTAAAAGGTTGATTGTATTGTAATTGAGTAACTTTCCCAAATAGAAATTTATGAGAGAAGTTTCAGTGATTTGTTAATTTTTGACAGAGCAATTTGTTCTTGTCGAATAATTGAGGGATTTATTACAGTCCAAAGAAGTTAGATATATAAAAAATTAAAGTTGTAACAATCAATTGATCCAATAAAATTGTAAAATTAAAACTCGTTTTGTATTTTTAAATTCTAAAGGAGATTAAATTGTCTAATGAAATTGAACGAAGTAGAGGAGGGAGGAGTCAAAAATAACTGTTTTGAGTACACGTTCTTTTTTGTTATTGTTTGACTCCACGTAATGTTTATAAATTTTTTACCGTTCATGCTTTTCGTTCGTAGTACTCCGTTGTTAATTGAGCATATACTTTGCTACGTATTTTAGTTTGCAAGAAATCATTAGCAGTCAATTGTATTGACGGACTAGGAGATGCAATTTTAAAGAAACAAGTAGTGTTCCAACACCACTAGCTTTCATGCGTTATTTTTAACATTTGTAATTTTCAAAACGTTTTAGAATTCCACGAAAATTATAACAACGCTATTTTAATTATGTACTTTGATTTATACGGGAAAAATATTCAATAAAAATGCTGGCGCTGTTTCTGAGAATTTTTTTAAGATGGCCTTTGGTTCAAGGCAAAATTATGGGAAAACGTTTCATATTTTCAAAGAATTTAATATGAACGTATTTGAAGATCCAATTTTTTAGAACTTATTACTAGGGCTTAAGTTTGGCAAAATGTTGTTTTTATTATTAATATTATTATTATATTATGTTATATTATATTATGTTATATTATTATTATTATTATTATTATTATTATTATTATTATTATTATTGACTTTTAACAATAGGAACCACTTATTTCTATTTCTGGAGTTGTTTTGCTTTTTGTGCATTTTTTGTGCTTTATTTGTGCCTTTTTGTCTTTTTTGACATTATTTTCCCTTTTCCCTTCCTGGCACCGCTCTCTTTCAAACTGGAACCTGCAAGCCTGGGCAACGTGAATTCACGGTCATGTATTGTCTTTCTGGGGACGCGGAGGCTCCAGTGTCAGGTTGTGTTAAAAATGTGAAAGGGAAAGGAAGATGTTTGATATTTTTCGTTGATGTTCACAGGCTTGTTCGCTCACGAGAAATCTTATCCTATGTTTGTGTATCTCTTTTGAGGACAGAGCTGTCTGTACGTGATATACCCTTCTCAGTACCTTCTTGTTCTCTCTTCCCTTCTGGCAATTACACAACAGCGAAGAACGAAATCTATCATTCCGTTTTCACTGATACCATTTCAAGATTCAAATGGGAGTCCACTATAGCATTTCGTCGCAACAGGAACGCGAGTAAAATAAATTTGTAGTCGTCTTCCCGGATGGTCCTGTGCAATTAAGATTACGAAGAAAGCAAGTTCTGTGTGAGTGCTAATGTAATTTTTGGTGTTAAAAAAAATAGAATAAAATGGGAAACATTTTAATTATTAATATCTTTACAATAATTACTTTTAAATGGTAATTTTTTAATGTGTCCTGTCATTTTACCCTCTACTTTAACCAGAATAAATGCCTTTTTTGTAAAATTAAATGCCTTTTTGCCTGCCTATTTTGGGTAAAATAAATACTTGAACGTCCGAGAATTTACATTTAAAAATTACTCTATCATTACTGTAATGATCTATCATTTCGAGACAAAACCCCCATATGCAACTTTACAAAATGTGACAAGGAATAAGCTTGTGTATCGATTATAACGGTGCCGACAGAAAACATTTTACAAGTCAAAATTAAAATAAAGAATTATAGGGCGTGAAATTTGTGAAAATTGAACATAATCGCCCGGTAGAACAGAAATTATGAAATTAAATAAAACAAACTGCATCAAATTCGGTCAACGCATTCGGAAGATATAAATTGAAATAAAATTGGAATTTTTAATGTAACATGAACAGAATATGGCCATTGTTGAGCTAGTAAAGAGAGATTGCAAACATGGTTTTTTAAGAATTGTAACAAAACGCACAAACCGATTTGGCTGAAACATTGAGAAACAATATATTAAAACACGGTGAAGACGATAAAATTAGTGCCAACCTTGTCGCATGTTCGGAAGCAAAATTATAACATAATATTTAGAAATTTGCAATGAACCAGAGGTATAAACAAATGACGCCATGTTACGGAGAGAAGAAGGGCATTGGAATTAACCACAGATTAAAAGCAAGCGAGTGGCAACTATTTTGTTCCAGAAGCTTTTTGTAACATTGCAAGTTGCTGAAAAAAAATTGATGTGAGTACAGATGTGTCAGTTCCGACTTATAAGATACAAAAGAATAGATGCTGAGATCGGAACAATTGGACGTTCATTTTTGAATGTAAATTGATGTAAACAATATTAATTTCGAGAAATGACGTGTTTGATGAAACGCGAAAAAAATAGTTTTTTTTGTTTTGTTTTGTTTTGCCGAACAGTACGAACGAGTACATGCAATTTTATCAAACGGCGACGGACTAGCAACTGAGTAATATAATTTATGCGGACAATAGCGGTTCGCGATAATTGGTTTCCGAAGGCGACAGCGAGCAAGAGTGGACGGCGACCGCGCATCGGAAGGCACGGGACGGCGGCCACCGGACGTCACTGCCACGAGAGCTGAGCCGCAAAACAGGGAAGTGACACGTGTGTGTGTGTGTGTGTGTGTGATTTTCTTTGCAGACACTTCATCTGAAGACGCATTCCGTAGCTGAAAAGAGTTTGTTGAAGACCAGAAGAAAAGAGTTTGTTGAATAAAATTAAATTATGAAATGGTAAAAAAAATCAGGGAATGCGCATTCGATGTGTGAATGAGGTTTCATATTGTTTTGTTATTATTATGCGTGAATGAGTTTCTTTGTTGTATTTTGTTTCTTTGTATGTTTATGTCATAGGATTATTGTGTACCAGTGTGGAGGGAGAGATGGTGAGTTATTATCGTATATGATGAAAGGAGGAAAAAGCCCGAAAGCAGTAATAAATGAATGAACAAAAATATTGTTCATTTTTACCAATTGAGAGCATGCGTCGTCATTTACTATAATACCCTAGCACGCACAATCCAGTCACCTCGCTTGGATTCCTGTATAGGACCACCACGTTATCCACGGCTGCAGGTTATGAGAAATTTTATAAAAACTAGCTAGCTAAAAGGGGCAAACGATAGGTTCGATTAAGTACGAGTACAAAATATGGCACCCAACAGTCTGTAATACTATAATATAAGAGGAGATTAGCCAGGCAATAGTAGCAGAAAGAGAGAGAGAGAGAGAGAGAGAGAGAGAGAGAGAGGAACTATTACATTTTGGCCGCCTAACGCGAGGGCAGGATAGCCGGGAACTATTACATTTTGGCTGCCCAACGTGTGGCCAGGATAGCCGGGAACTATTTCAGAAATACTCTGTATCATCAATATTATATTTTTGTGATGTTAAGTTTTTGCAATTTTCGAAAATATAATTATAGAGTTCACCTAAAATGAGACCTATCTAGACTCTTTTTTTTATACGCCTACTTTGCTGTATTTAAGAAGAAAATAAAAGACAAAAATAGGTCTCACTTTTTGAGAAAATAATTGTTTAGAAATCACAGATGTTCAACGCAATATTATACTAAAACTCCTCAAATTTTGAAAAATTGCCCCTGACTTTATTTAAGGCAGCTGTGTACCTGAGAAAGAAAATCTAGAATTTTAGGTTTATTTTTTTTCCTTGAACATTTGAGTTCTTTATGCTTTTAGAGATCAAATAACTTTTCAAAAATTGTTTTTCTTCTATTTATTTACAATTGCAAAATGTATGTTTTCACGTAAAAAATCATAACTCTACAACAAATTGATATATTTTGATAATAATTTTTTTTAATTAATCAAAATTAAATAGTCTAGTGAATAAACTAGAATGGTAAAGATACTATGAAAACTAAAAGTCAGGATTTGATTAATTCAGAAAAAATAATTATTTATAAATTTATTCTCACATTTCATTTAATAAAACTGAACCATTTAGTGACATATTAACTATACTAGTTAATTCACTAGATAAAATCATGGGTTACATGCAGTAAAATAATTGTAATATTATCTTTTATAGTTTTTAATTTATGATGTTTGACATGTATGAGTGTGCTGAAAATTCCCAATTCGGGAAAATCCATGTGTAGTTCACTCACTAAGAGGTTGACAGTTGACATTCCCTTCGAATTTTTTTCCAAAAACTAAGAAACGTAGTAAGAAACGGTTTGGAGCATTTAAAAGAGAATAAAACGGAGTATACGACCCAACAAAAATTGATTTTTCATCATTCCCAGGTAGACAGTAACTTCAAGATGGATCAATTTGGAGAATAGGTTTTGTTCATGGAAAAGATCCCTATTTCCATCATTGTAGTTTAGGAAAACGATGGAAATATTTTGAAATTTTGCAATTTTCAAAAAGTTAAAGATTTCAACGAAAATAACATCTGCGTCATTTTTAAGCGTTCTTTACTCTATCCATTTTTGAGTAAATATTGAAAATATTGACAAGGCTTCATGCAAAATACCCCAAAAATTAAAATCTCCATTTAAAATTTGCAAGGTCTCAAGTTCGGCGAGATCGGTCAGGAAAAGTCTATTTTGGAGAAAATCATCTGAACGGGTTAGGCGCTAGCAGCATGGGCTGACGGGCAAGCATTTTACCGTAAACCAATTTTTCAGTATCAAGAACCTATAAAACGAGCTTTACGATTACATAAAGTGTTAGAGGAAGAAGTTTACTACAAACAGGAACAAGATTTTTGAACGTTTTCGATACCATGGTCCCAGAATACAGGCCTCTACGGTATCAAGCCTCAGAGGTTATCTGAAGAAAAAACGCCACTTTCCGCTTCAGCATTACAATACTTTCCCTTTACTACACAGGACGTAGTGAGTAAAACGTAGTTGTGCTATGTTAAGGAAATAAAAAACAACCGTTTCTTAGATTTCACTGAGAAAAAAGAAAATCTGCAAAGACCTCCTCTATACCGAACATTCTTCATTGCAACTACTCGTTTATATTAATATGAGAGCACTGCTTCTGGTGCTGTCTTGGAGTCTTTTAGATTACGGTTGTGAAGCGCATTGACTAATTACGACAGGAAAGAATGCTTTATAAGAATGGATAAACACAAACATACATGACAACCGTGGATTATGAATCCAAGACTCTTAGAACCGACGCGTCTCGGTAAAAGCTGTGCAGCGATGCTCGCGGCCTCTAGGGTTGAATCTTCCTCGTTTTATTGAAGTACAATCTTGCTTAAAAAGTAAACTTCGAACAGGTAAAATTTAGTTCTACTTTAAACATTGTTTCCAAAAGAAAATTCCTATGTGTGAATAATATTGTTTAACGCAAATAAAATATGAGTTGTGAGTGAATAGGTTATTAGATTTTTGTGTTTCAAGAACACTGAGTATACTAAATGATGTATTTTTCTCGGTGGACTTTTCTATTGCGACCCATGATTCTCTGTTTTTCCAATTGCAATACATGTTTTCTTTAATCTTTGAAAAAATATCTTTTAGGTAATGTATTGGTCTACATTCGCTACCGCCTCACCACTGTTTCTGATATAATGAAATTAAAGTTTTTAATGTATATTTAAAGCGCGAATATCGTATAGCGTTGGAAAGTTCCCGAAAGCTTAATTAAATTGATCGTGTCGAATCGTGTCGCAGCTGTCCTTTTGAATGCATAGTTTCCGAATGTAGCGACCTCGAGGTACAACTTTTGCATTGACGAGAGAGAGAATGTACTTTTACATCCAGACATTTCATGGCTCATTCCAGTTAAACGCTAGTACCGTTCTAGCTCCAGGCTTCTTTTCCTCCTGAATCCTTGCACTCATAGAGCTCTGTCTCCTGACTGCCGTTTTCCTCGGCAACTAGTAATTAATAAATAGTGGAAATAAATAGTCCACCATGCACCTGCACTCGATCTAAGAGATTGGCATCAGCAGTTGCTTGTCTGATCAGGGGTATACTTTGTTCCATCGACTTTTGATCAAAATAAAGAATTTTGTAATGTTACAGTAATCTGAAAAGACATAAATTAAATAACGAATAGATATTTCTTAATTAAGTTCATTAAAATATATTGAAGAGCCAAAAACTTTCCAAATAGTTTTGGCATTGTCATAAAAAAAAAAGATAATTCATTGACGATCATAGAATAAAAATATATCTTTTAGAAAAAGGCTAAACAATGAAAGAAAAAAATGAGGTGAACCAAATTGAGAAGAAAAATAAAATATAAAATATATTAGGAATTCAATAGACAGAAAAAAGTGTAAAAGAAGAAGGAAATAGCAAATGCTTATGTTGCAAATATTATGCTATTTTGCGTGAAACCAAACAATAAAATTAGTATTTCTCCACAATATAATCGTAAACACTTCCACAACTCGTCTACAAGGATCTGATTACACGTGTAAAGCTGTGACCACTGACGGAGAAATTACACGTTTTACCGCGGCGTATGATTTATGACGGGGCATTCGCAGGCAGAACTGCCACCGCCAACTCCAGCGTCGTCGCACCGTCACCACTGCCACAATATTTTAGCGCACATAAGACTACCAGAGTAGTAATTGCAAGGAGAGATATCACAGGGAATATTTCTACAAGCGAGGCCGATTCTAAGCGGTGTTAGAAGGACATCCATTGTTTCTTGCGTATTGAAATAATAATAATAATAATAATAATAATAATAATAATAATAACAACAACAATAATAATAATAATAATAATAATAATAATAATAATAATAATAATAATAATAATAATAATAATAATAATAATAATAATAATAATAATAATAATGCCAGTCCGGATAGCCGAGACCGCTAAGGCAGTAGTGCCGTGGCGATCACGGACGGAATGATCGCGGGTTCGAGTCCCGTCTCGGGCATGGGTGTGTTTGTGTACGTCTGTTTGTGTGCGCCGTCTATTCATCCTTCATTATCATCATCCTTTCATCTTCCATCCCCCAGGACTAACAACGCTGGGGGTATAAAAATCGGATTCAGCCTAATGCTGATTCCCCCTAATTAGTGACATGCAAGACTTGCAACGTGATAAAATGATACTGAGCCCATGTAAGTGCATGTCCTGCGTGGTCCAAGATGGCCTATTCGCGAGCAAAAAAATAAAATAATAATAGTAATAATTAGCTATGAAGATGCAGGAGACTATTGTTATTTATTATTATTATTATTATTATTATTATTATTATTATTATTATTATTATTATTACTCTAATTCACGAGTAACGATGTGGATCGGTTGATTAGAAAGTTACGCCAGGTTGCAACCAGCGTTTTAAGGAGCAGATCTAGGGACTATCGGTGCCTCTACAACACGGCTCAAAATGTGGGTTGTTCGCAATAAAGCAATGTCTTACCCTTTTCAGTTGTTTGAAAGACCTGGGAATCCAGGTAAGTACTTACTCCAATTTTGCTGAATAAACCCGAGCTCCGATAGCAATCGGGACGACCTGTGCTTTTTCGTGCCACATTCAGCTGATCTCGATTTCCAAACTCTTGAATTTAAGACGTTTCTCTGCCTCCTTGGTTACGACATTTTGATCGCATGGCACAGCAGCATCTACAAGTAGTCAGTATTTTTTCTCCAAATTCCAGATAACAATATCCGGTTTGTTAGCCGCTATCGCGCCTTCAGTTTGAATTTGTTGGTCGTGCAATATTGTACACAGTCCAACAAACGTCACCGATTTTGGTGAGTGTTCCTACCACTTGGAACATGTTTGGAACTTCGAGGGCGGTGCAGATTTTCCAGACCCAAACTTGTCTTTTTTCAAGTATTCGGTCTTTGCTAGAATTGGACAAGCTGAGGTGATAAGGTCAACGGTTTCTACTTGTTCGTGGCAAATGCGGCATTTATCATCGTGGGAAATTTTGAGAACCGCTTTATCATGTGTTCTCAGTTCCTGATCTTGGCAGCTGCTTCCGATTCTGGCTTCATTCTTCCCCTTTTAGTGATGATTGACATTTATTGATCAGCACCTTGTCCATTCTTTGCCAATATTGTCTAAGGAGTGGTTTGTCACTCCACGATTTCTTTAACATTATTTGTGTTTTACATTTCATGTTAAGTCGCATCAAAAGTTCAGTGTTTCTGTTATTCTGCGTGTTTTGCATAATCTTGTTCACAATGCTTTTTACTACACTTACAATGCTTCTGTTTCTCATTCTTCGGTCAGATTTCGTGACTGCCTCATTAGTGGGTCATCTTGATGGCTTACTACATACTTTCCCATCCCGACTATTGCGTTGACATTATCATTATTGTTATTATTGTTATTCTTATTATTGTTATTATTGTTATTATTGTTATTATTGTTATTATTGTTATTATTGTTATTATTGTTATTATTGTTATTATTGTTATTATTGTTATTATTGTTATTATTGTTATTATTGTTATTATTGTTATTATTGTTATTATTGTTATTATTGTTATTATTGTTATTATTGTTATTATTGTTATTATTGTTATTATTGTTATTATTGTTATTATTGTTATTATTGTTATTATTGTTATTATTGTTATTATTATTGTTAGTATTATTGTTATTTATGCTATTATTATTGTTATTATTACTATGACGATAGGGTGGCCAATAAGCAGCTTTCTAGCATCCCGTGGTGCGGTCCCGGGTTCGATTCCCGGTCGGGGCACAAATGGAGTTGTAGCTTTCCTGTAAAATCGTCTCCGTTTCTATAGAAGTGTGATTAAGAAAAGCACAGGCAGACGGAGTTTGCTAGTTACGGTAAAATGAATACATGTTCGCCACATGTCACTCCCCCCCCCCCAGCGTAGAAATTAATCAAGTTCTAGCCGGCATAGACGGAGAATCGACCCAAAATATACATTATTATATACATGATGATGATGATGATGATGATGATGATGGTAAAGACTGAGTCATCTAAGCTGCTCTTACAATAAAAATCTAAAAAGCTGCTCTTGCAATAAATAAGACTAATGTTGACTAACACGACGGCTCTAATTCTTTCTTTGGAAATGCCGCCAACAACACAACCCCAACTAACCAAAATATAAATTTTCCACCGGTTTCCCTGCGAGGAGCGCCAGTGTCCGGCGGGCGGTCGATGCGGGGGCGGCCGGTGCGGGCGAAGCGGCGGTGTGGCGCCCGCGGGCGCTGGGGCGGCACGGCGCGGCGCGAGTATAAATAGCCGGCCCACCGTCCTTAACATTCTTCCCAGCGCACGGGTTGCGATCCGAGAGCTGCAGCGGCGGCGGGGTGGGGCGGGGCGGGGCGGTGAGTGGGTGGGTGGGTGGGGCGAAGGGGGCTGGGTGCAGCGCGGGCGGCGCGCCCGCCTGGGGCAAGGCCGCCCGTGGGCGAGCGGCCGCTGCCTGTTGAGATTCGACTGCTCCGCACCGCGATACCTCACAACCAGTGCTCCATTGAAATACCTATCTCCGGCACGTAAAATGTTTGTGAGTGCAAGTGTGCGTAAGTGCATTGCGTGTGTGCGTAAGTGCATTGCGTCGTGCGTACGTGCATTGCGTGTGTGCGATGTGCGTGTGATGTGCGTGTGCGTATGTGCGTGTGTGCGTATGTGCATGTGTGCGTATGTGCGTGTGTGCGTATTCATGTGTGCGTATGTGCATGTGTTGGTTTGTGTGCGTTCTTTGTGTGTGTGTGTGTGTGTGTGTATGTGTGTGTAGTGTACGCGCACGCTTGAAGGGAGGAAGTGGCTTCAAAAGATACCGCCAGCTGAGTTGGTCCAGGGAAACAAATGTTGCAACTGAACCGAATCAGAGCGAGTCTCTCTACGTCGGGCTATTTTCGACACAATATAGATAGCTAGGACGAATTCAGCCGCTCCTGGACGAGAATTCTAGCGGTCGGCGACTTTGATGAGAAGTTTTTGTGGCTTCTTCGATAATATTAGCCAAATACCGAAGCAATACCCTAAGAAACGGGGAATGAACCGAGTTCGATTTTTACATCGTTCTTCCCTCTCTCCTTCCCACCCTTACATGCACCATATTCCCCATATACCGAGAGAACAGTGGATTGAGCTTCGAGCTTGTCCCGCTTGCAGAGGAGCCTCGCTTGCGGAGGATTGGAAAACCTTGCAAATCGACGTGTGAGTCGGTGCCTGATATCAGTTTCAGCGGAAGATGCCCCGGAACCTCCCGAGAGAAATATACTAGACTTACGAGACCATGACGTCGGTTGATGTGACCGAAAATAATAAGTACACTTACGCTCTTAGGCAATGAATAAGTGATAAGCGTAATTACTTAATCTTAAGAGAGCAAGTTTGATTTCGGCTGAGGTGCGTAGATTTTCGAAGAGTGAGATCGAGTGGTCAGTCGTACTTGTTATGTAGAAAAATCCTTACTAAATACCCGGTAAAATTCAGTAAATGAGAATTGATGTCCTAATGAAATTTCATACTCGCTTATTCGGGGAAAGACTCGAGTAACAGATGATTAGTTTTGTAAGGGTTATTATGATGCTTCCGGGCAGTTCGTACGGAAATGAAAATGTACTGGCACTGTGACCGTAGACGATGCCAACTAGGAAATTCCCGCCGATTGCTCTGTTGGTAGTTTTCCGTGGGTTCTCTGGTCAATACCAGGCAACTCCCGGAGCAGTACCCGAGTAAACGGAGCCACGAATCTTTCCTTCCCCCTCCTTCACCCATCCTCACTCCTCACTTACTAACACACTTGCACTACACTACCACACATGCCGGGAGGCCGGTAGGGACTTAGAACTTGTCGCGGTTGGGGCAGTGCCGTGGTTGAGGAAACTCCCGCTGACTGACAGGTAGGTCGGCGTCGGATCTCACCGTCCTGCTGGGGAAGATCACCGCCACCTCGCGAGGAAAAAAAATATTCCCTACATTTACGAGCCTATTGAGCTTACCAGTTGACCCGCCCGGAATCACTAACCAAACCATCAATAATAAATGACGCCATGAAAAACCAGTATAATAGTTATGTCCAATTCGCATTTCTCTCTCGCTGAGAATCTTTCAACGGGTGCACGATGCATTTCAGCTATGCACGAGGCGTGCGTCGTTCCGACGCACATGTTAAAAATATTTCTTCCCTATTATACAATATTGTAGCCGACTTGGATGGCCGACGTGGCTAGAGCGTGTGCCAAACCCGCGCCTCTGTCCGGAGGGTCACGGGTTCGAGTCCCACCGTGTGCATGTGAAGTCGAAGGCTTCCGCGGCCAGAGACATGTAAATGATCTTGGCTGTCCGGGAAGACCACGAAAAGATGGTTAAAACGTCGGCAACACAGCCTTCGACACGGCGTCACCCGGACAACCTAATCATTTACACCGTGTGCATGGTTGTTTGTCTTTTGTCTTTCGTGTATGTGTATTGTCGCGGAAGGCCTTGTGAATCTGCTGACCACAAACCGAGAAGCCTCCAAGCGTCTCTAGTGTAAGCGTTTAGATGTGTCCCCATGAGCGACATGTGGGTACCCGGCGGCGATAGCCGTAACTGACATTCCCTGAAAGCTAGAAAAAGACCCAGGAAAAAATTAAAAAAAACTATGATAAAATATTATGTTTCAATATTGTAGTCACCATGTTAAAATGTTGCCAACAGCGCTCATTGCTACCTTTATTCGTAACGAAATTATGATGAGAGTACAGTATGATACAGGAATGTCCTTTCTAGTGACCATGAAAGGTCCTTAACGCGATTGTCGCCTGCATTCTACTTTCCTGCCTCACCGCATGTGTCTCTCTTCCCGCAAAAACTGCCCACTCAGCTCGCGGGCCAAGCCCCAGCCATTTCGATAGATCGCGCTCTTTAGAGGTCGGTTGGGCAGGCCTGACCTAAAACACGTCCCTCGAAATAGCCTCCGAAGTTAACACTCTAGGACTCCCGATCAGCTCACATTGTGAATGACAGTGGAAAGTGAAAATTGATCCTCCGACCACAAATATCGAAATGCTACTCCGATCACTATTCTCCAAATTGTCTGGAATATCTCATTTTCAACTTTTATATAATTATTATATAACAATTATTATAATTATTATAATCTTGTGGATGCATATGTAGTAATGGAGAATTCCTAAAATTCGAAAGCGGTACCATGAGTAAGAAAATATTTTTAAATCGAATTGAATGAACATTAAGGGAGCAAGGATTCAATTTCGTAAATATGATTGCGTAGGCTGCCGCGGCCGGAATTTGTATAATCTAGGCTGTTCGGGATAAGTCGCGGCTCTATAGTGGTGACTGAGTCTAGATAATTTCAATTTCGTAAAGACAACTAGCCCTCTAAACTTCCCCAACTTTTGTAATAGAAAACTAAAAGTAATAGTCCATTAGATACCAGAGAAAAGGGTCATTGATGTTGTAACCAAACTGCACATACTAACTAAATTATAAGTTATCTTACATGCTCCTTGAATGAAGAGAGTGATCCATTGAAAATCTTCGGACTTTCAAGTGCTTATCTGAGTAACATAGTTAAAGCTTTGTAACACGTCACTTTATTTGCTCTCGCATCTCCTTTCACCTCCTTTAAAAAACGTGTTTTGAAATAGACGTTATTTTAACACTCTTTCGTTATGTGCCTACGTTTACTTTAGCTTCGTATAAGTGATTAAGTTGTTACTAAAAGGAGTGTTGAAAATTCCAATATAAGACAGACATGTTTTCGTAATATATTACAAAACCTCGGTGAGAAACAGCTGTAAGCAAGTAGAAGAAGGCTGAAAGCAAACATTTGGCACAGAGAAGCTTTACTCAGTCCCCTGTTAAAGGTGGATGCAAAGGCTTGCCATTTACGTCAGGATAGGTAATGAAAATGGAATTCTACATGATTTTGCATTTGAGAATTCCAGTGTTATGCTCCTCTGATATTTGTTCACTAAGAGAAGACGTTTATTGGGGATCCAACTTTTCCGCAGTAATGTAAATTTACAGTTCAAATCGCACAATACGAACAATGAATAAATCTATTGATGAATGTACTTAAATACACATTAACACCACGATGACACGTTATACGAAAAACATGACGGTATTCATGTATGATGTATGTATTTTGTTATACTCGATTAAGCAACACGATTAAACATTACACGATGGGTTTAAGAATGCAAAATACAACCAAACGAATGTGTATTTCAGTCGCAGTCCCATCGAAGATAACAAGACGACCGATTCTCCATATTATTTTCATTTATTTATACGACGTCTTTCAAATCTTTAAGTACTTAATAATTCGTAATTTATGTTGAGACAATCGTTTCTCTTCAAAGTTTTTATTGAACAGTAAATTTATGTGCGGTTAATTATTCAAATCAAATATTTATTTAGATTAAAATCTTGATTCTTCCTGAAAGAACAAATTATCTCCAAGGCAACACATTTTCCTATTTAACATCATTAAGAAACGTATTCTTATAAAACAAGAAATTCATAAGATCTTTTCACATTCATCTTCTCTCAGAAAATTGTCAATTTCGTGTATATTTTAATTGTTGTATCTAATAAATTTTCAAAAGTAATCCCCAATACGGAGACTATAAATACAGTAGTTTTGAAAAAAATTCTTAAACGTATTTGGTTGCATCAATCATTTTTATTTGCTCCACAATCTACATCCCTTTTCCCAATTACAGTATCACAAGTTATCATGTAATAAATACAATTATTATATAAGTAAAAGAGCATTTTTAGTTTCATAGCAATTCTGTTATATTTTAGATTCCTGCTGCATCTTCGTAAAATATACTTTAATTTATACATATTATGATGAGTTCCAGTATGTTACATTGCATATTTCGTAATTTTTGTTGGTGTCAGAGCGAATGATATGTGAGATGGGGCAAGAGAGTGTTGATGGCAAGGAGACAGGTAAACAAACATGAGAATGATTCACGTTCCTAAAAGTAGAAAGGAAGTGTCTGAAATAAGACATAGTGATCCCAGATAAAGAAGTATGAATGGCGGTGGGGGTGATTCCATGACGACGTTATATTGGTGGAACAGAAAAAGCATCAAACAATTTTACTTTTTACTGATACGTAATTGGTTGTTATCGCCTTCAATACGGATTTCGATATACATAGCGTAACTTACTTGGATCGAGAGAATCGAGGTTAGGAGGGAAATATAAAAACAGCCGAAAGGTGCTTTATGTTCTCTTTTGAAGGGAATCGTGGAGCTAGGAATACAGGGAGATGGCATTACGTTACAAACTTGGAGCCAACTGATGTATCGATCCGTAAATTGCGCCCAAAACGCTTGAAGGCGTCCTCGTGTTGAGATGTGTAATTTGTCATAGTTTTTAATATTTATAATTGTCACCTTGCCCGTCACCTTGTTCGATGCACTTACGCTCGGGGAATGTGTTCCGCAGACGTACCGCTATCCATTGGTCGCTCCGACCGGGATTCGAACCCGGGCCTTCTGGTTTACGCCCAGCTGCTCTAACCCTTAAGCTACCGAGACAAACCAACCCTCTGAATAGTTTTCACGAGCGCGATTATCGCTCCTTGTATGTATATAATTGTCACCTTGCCCGTCACCTTGTTCGATGCACTTACGCTCGGAGAATGTGTTCCGCAGACGTACAGCTATCCAAATTGACAACTCGTGAAAAGTGCTTATAGGGTTGGTTGTCGCGATAGCTTAGGGGTTAGAGCAGCTGGGCGTAAACCAGAAGGCCCGGGTTCGAATTCCGGTCGGGGCGACCAATTCTTTGAACTAATTTAGTTTTTAATATTTAAAAGCGTTGATCAGATTAACAAGCTTTCGCAACAGTTCATCATAATTACTTGTATGGTTTACTGCTGTACAAATCGTTCGGGGAAGGAGTGAATTACTTTCCTCGTGTAACTAGTTTCTTTATATTGTTTGAAGAACGTAGTAAAATTTGAAGATATGGGTTAATATTCGTGATTTTCCTTTTCATACCAAAGAGGAGTGCACTGTGAGTTAGAGTTGGGCAAAAAGACAACTAGCATACATACAGTACATACAGAAAGTTATGCTAAGTTTATTTTCAAGAGATGATTTTGATAGAACTTTATGATACGTACGTGTGTGGAAATTCGTAGTACCAACAATTTCGGAAGCTTTTCTGATAGATACCTAAACAAAAAAGGTTTTAGGATTTATTACTTCCTGAAGATGTCTTTAAAAGGATAATTAACATTATTATTTTTGAAGTCTTCTACAATGAAACCCAAAAGGTTTGCATAAAGTTGACATCATTTGTATCACTCGCCCAACTACAAACTACAAACTTCAAGATCCTACTCTTTTGACTTCAGATGACAGTACTTAATGTTTATGTAAGGAAATGGTGAAATAAAAAAGTAAAAGTACTGTAAGATAATATGCTTTTTTAATAAAATATTTGTTGTAGTGGCCAGACTTCGAATATTGTGACAACATTAATTCCAAAAATATTTCGTAATGGTTTGTGTATCACATGCTCCTTCAAAATGTTCAGTGTTAACTTTTTATTTATTAGCGTACTTTTTGTTAGGTATCGTATGTGAAATCTCAAAGGCAGAAGATGTAATATCAGTAATGTAGTATCTTCACGTTTGAAGTTTGAGGTTAGTTTAGTTTTCACGCACTGAAAATACTTTACAGTGACCCCACAATTTGTAATGAAACATCTCCCTTTTAGTTGTTATACGCTTCAATATTTGGAAGATTATTAAATTCCATTAAAAATATGGGCACTACCCAGCCCATTTATATTTGAGACGTGTTTGGACTACAACAAAATGGCTTCATTATCGGAACATGGCAGAGATTGGTAATGCCACCTCCAAGCTCCGTGTATTCACAGCCCCGTGAAGGGAATTTTGGGAGGGAAAAATTAAAAGACAAACTGAGTCAAGTTAACAACTACTTAATTAGTAAGTCAATCTGAATCATTAAAATTACGTACAAAACTAAAACCATGTTTGTATCACGGGCGTTAACTGGTTCTAATGATCTCGAGCGACAAATTTGTCGCCATTCGATTAATAAAACTCTTATAACAACCTTGGTGCATAAATAACTATTTGACAATCCAGCATGCAATTCGGAAGTGACAATAGTAAAACTTGTGGAGTTGAAAACTAGAAACATAATCGATAAGTGAAGTCGAATCATAAAGGATGAGTGAAGTATAATAAATTCAACTAGTGGCCTACAGCAGCAAAAATGCTATTGAAAAGTGTATGGAAAATGGGGTCGGGGAAAAGCAAGAATTTGGTCATTTTGAAATAGCACGTGAGTATTGAATTTTCTTTCTTTCTTGTCGCATGACGTCAGTTGAATGTGCTCTGACGATCTGAGATTGAGGGTACAGTAAGGTGTGAGAAATTGCGGGTTAACAGAATCAAATATTTGGATATTTCATTCGAATACAAAACTAATTTCTTAATTATATTTTTCCCCTGTTCCTAGGTACGTAACGAAACCACATACTTGTCTCTCATGGCTTCGTTTTCAGTCAGTTTATGCACATTTTCAAAATTAGTAATGCAGATAGTGCATTTAATGATGGTGGGCATACGTTTGGCGGAAAGACTTTCAGTTCTGAATAACGCCACTAGCGTTGACCGTCGTAGAATTACTACCATTCAATTTTAATAAGCTTAGGTTTCCTTTTAATTGGCTGATCTAGAATTAGAAAATTAAATATGGTTTTCAAAATAAATATCTTTAATTTATAAAAGAATCTGTTTATGTGTGAGAAAAATAAATGATATACACATGTAGAACAGGCCATTACTCTTTGAAATATCTATTAAAACTTTCATCGTTTGCGCTATTCGCCTGCCTTCTTGGGACCACCTTCAATTTGTTTTCGTTGCCCGAGGTCTTCGAGGTGATGACGTAGACAAATGCGCAAATTTGTAACGTGGTTCGGGGCGCGACCTAAGTTAAGGTGCTGATGGCGATGAATAGTGGAGTCTCTTGTAAACAGCCAAACCGTTTCCAAATCGCTCGGTCCCGCTCTGATCAGACCAAGTCAGTGGTCGCCATACATGTTTTGTTGTTGTTTTTTGTTTTTGTTTTTTGTTGTTGTTTTCTTTGGCGAACCAAGATCTCCAAGGTCGGAAATGGAAAAATATCTATGCAATGTTCGATAAGGTAACACGATTTCCCGCGGGGTAGAATGTATGGTAGTTTCAATTTGGCGAGGGCATATAGTTCAAGTCTCGCCAGGGAAGTTTTGACACTGAGTAAATAGCTATGTCAAGTTCAGTCGCGTCTGATTGAGGATTCTAACGGCGGTTGTTCTAAATGGTAGTTTTCCATGTTTTTTTATCAATGCCAGCGACTGTTGGAGAAGAACCCCTAACAAAGAGATCACGGGCCACGCGCGGTTTTTCTTATCCTTTCCCGTCCTTTGTCATACACACTTGTATTAATATGTACTACACTACCACACATGTTGAGTTGCCTGTAGTAAGAGCCGGCGTCCCTGTCGACAATTCGTACCCGTGTGTAGCGTCGCAAGCTTTAGCGCTGCCAATGTCAGTCATGTGCCAGCTGACCACCAGTCAACTCTTTCTCAGATACGAAATATCTTTCTGAACAACACTTTATTATATGTGCTTCAGCACGTAATTCATAAACTATCTGCAACCACAGTCTCATGGATCTGCCAAGCAGGTCTGCTTACCTCGACCTCCCAATGAATTCTCGTTATTTATTTTATGTTCCTCAACAACGTGTCATGTTGCTAGGCAGGAACAAACCACTACGTTACACTTGTCTTGCTGACCGTACGCATGTGGCGAGGAGCTGTTGATCGAAGAATCGACAAATACAAGTCAACCAGGTGGACGGCCTGCAAAAGATATATTACAGACTTAATACTTTCACTCTAGAAAGAGTGAAAATCGAACTCTCTCTAGATGAACAGTGTCGGAAAGAAACGTGAGAATTACGGCTGTGAATGAAAGGAAGGAGAATTCTCAAGGATGATAACCTTTCAGTACGACTGGTTAACAATCTGGACCTTACAATTAGAAAACCATGGTATATTCAACTAAATACTTAAACGGACAAACATTTCGTGTTTATCGCAAGCGTGAGTTTACTATTATTTTCCATTACGATTTGTTTTGTATCTTTCCAGTTACCCATTTAAATTAGTCGCTTTCCTTTGTTTTTGAGTACTTGAGGATTTTTACCAGTCACTAATGATTTTACCGTTGTATGTGTATTTCTTATTTTCTTGTTTCTTTCTTTGGATTTCCCGCTGACATACATAACCTTTTGGCCTATACCATTTAAACCTATAAAAGCATAATTTACATGCACAATGAAAGATTTTCAATTTTATTACATTTAACGATTTTCTAGCATAATAATAGGCGCAAAATATTGCATAAAAGCGTTGATATCGTGCAGAGTTGATGAAAGTATGTAGGTCATACTTAGACATCGTTAGATATTTAATATGTATTAGGGATGAAGCTAGAGGTTACCTAGACACGCAGTAAACAATAACGAAAATACTAGAAACTAGCGTACCGGTGCGAGAACTCTCAAATGTTAATCCTCACCCTCTTCCGTATTTTTCCACTTCCGTATTAAGTCTGTAATATATCTTTTTCTTCAAGACCTGTTATCCTCCGTCACTGGTTCTGTCTCCTTGTAATTGACGACAATACAATACATCCGTGTCAATACAAATTATTATTTCACGTTATTACCGAGCAGAGAGGTACACCCGTGTAATTCATTCGCGTAGAATATCAAGTAATTAGTTTCATTTCACATACAGTTGCAGATTGTACGAGTTCTGAACAAATGGGATAAAATCGAGATGCGTCAAACCAGCAAAAAATGTAATAGAATGTTCAAGATCACATCCTGTAGAATAAGGTGTAAGAAACGTATCTTTGAGGCCAGTGACCTCAAAGATACCTTTTTTTAGACCTTTTTAAGGCCCTAAAACGCTTTATTTAGTAGTTATTTAATGATATAGATTAAAAATCTTCCCGGGTGTTGCAGGTTGCATTTGACATGAATATTTAGATGCGTTTTTTAAATAAATCGTTCATATTTTCAAAGTCAAAGCGAAATTCGTCACGTCTTCGTAAAATTATCTTTCTTTAGAGTCCTCTTTCATAAAGATAGGTTATGTATGAGAGCCACAAAAGGTATGTATACTACTGAAATAATGTAGGAAGCGATGATAATAATTAACAAAACTGTCTGATGCTAGTTGTTAAATACTACAAGAAGAGATAGCAATCGTGACAATGTAGATCATCATAGTGATTCTTTTTTAAAGAGAATGTCGAGTTATATTAGTTTTATTGCAACATAATATACCACACACGTCAACACCCCTAATCATCGCCCCCATGAAATTAACAATTTCACTCCTTTTCAATTTTCGCACATAGTACTACTTACGTAGTATAGACACAGTTATGTAATAATGCGACGAAAAACGGTAATTTTGGCAGAAAAACTTGTATTGTAGGTCCTTGGTATCGAAGAAATGGATAACTATTGTTTCTGTATGAAGTTAATTACTTCCTCTAACACGATGTGTAGTCAGCATCCACACTTTAATGGGTACTGCCGATAAAAGGGTTGACGGCAAAACGTCTGTCTGTCTGTCCGCCGGTCTGTCTGTCCCCGTCTGTCTGTCTGCCGCTGTCGTCCGCCGGTCTGTCTGTCCGCTGTCTGTCTGTCTGCCTGTCTGTCCGTCCGCCGGTCTGTCTGTCCGCCGGTCTGTCTGTCTGCCGTCTGTCTGTCTGTCGGTCTGTCTGTCCGCCGGTCTGTCTGTCCGTCCGTCCGTCTGTCTGTCTGCCTGTCCGCCCGTCTGTCGGTCTGTCCGCCCGTCTGTCTGTGTCTGTCTGTATGTCCGCCCGTCTGTCTGTCTGTCAGTCTGTCCGCCCGTCTGTCTGTCTGTCTTTCTGTACGCCCGCCCGTCTGTCTGTCCGCCCTCTGTCGGTCCGCCCGTCTGTCTGTCCGTCCGTCCGTCTGTCTATCTCGTCTGTCCTCAGATAGGATAATGGACACTTAAGAGAGTGGTGCAGGTCTCATATTCGTTGAAATCCGATTTTTCGAAAATCAAAAAATTCAAAATTTTTCGGCGTCTTCCTACTATTATAATATTGAAGAGCGAGATTTTTCCTCAATGAAATCTGTTTCTTCTCCAGAGTGGAAACTACAAAATTGAAAATAGAGATTTCTCTGTTAAACAAAATCTGTTTTAAAAAATCAACTCACTAAAAAAGGTCATGTGTATTTGCTTGAATAATCTAGTAATTTTTGCAAAATTTCTGCTTGAAATTAATGAAATATATACAGGTGTCTCACCAACTACAGACCACGAGAAAATTTTTGAAGAACAGAAATGAATCCAAAAGATATGAAAAGTAATTAATTAATTTTAATTATAATTTACTATTGAAAACGCCAATATTGATTCTATTTGGACACACACATACACACACACACACACACACACACAAAGTTCTAAGATCCAAAGGCTCGACACGTGTTTCTCTATGTATGTCGACGCTCTGAATCTGAAGCCAGAATTCCACAACCAACCGCCAGTTTTTGAAATCGCGAAAACCACCTTGAAATAGACCTTTTTGTTTTCGGGGGTTGTTGTCAGACCCAAAGGCTTGGTTTTTCGCAATTCAAAAAACTGAAAGGTGGATGTGAAATTTTGGAGACAGATTAGGATTCCCAGCGTCGACATACATAGAGAAGCATGTTTGAAATGTTTGGGTCTGTGTCTTTCATTTTGTGTGTGCCTATGTTGAAAGTAAACATCAATTAATAGTTTATTTGCATATTTATTGTATTTATTAAAGTGCATTTCATTTGCTGTTTATGCAGCAGTTGGGAAGAGGATGAGGAAACTATAAGACTAGTCTCGATTCAAGAGAATTGGAAATTATCTAATACGAGAATGTGCCATTTTGTAGCATTACTCATTTCTTCATTCATTTGGATTTAAATTTCCATTTTCTTAATTTGATTTTTGAAGCCCTTAATGGTTTTCTGATATTTTATTGTACATTTTTAACATAAACATAATCTGATCCCATTTTTCTCTTATTTTGATATCGATGATCTTCAAAATAATTGTTCACTTGCAAAGCTTCTAACATATTACAAAATTGCATTGTAACATTGCTAACTAGTCAGCGACATTAATTTGAATAAAGGCATGGAAGGGAGAACTCGAGCCACAAGCAAGGCTCATCGGAAATTTGTCATATTATAATTTTTACTTAAAACAGGTACCCTAAACAATTTTTTGTCTTTAAAATAAAAGATCAAATGAAGTCTGACAAATTTGAAAAATCTATAGACAGAAATGTGAATAATAATTAAACGGAAATTTCTTGTAATCTGACACTGAAATTAACATTTATTTTACTGCTGATAAATGGCTTATTCAAATTACCAATTACAGCAAGTGTTGTTTTCACCAATACGCCTCTCTCTAATCCAATTTAATAAAACATTTTTCTACTTTGTCGACAAGCAAAGTCATTAATGGTGGGAATTTCATTTTTGCGATGTAGTGTATGCTGTGCCCCTGCAACAGCAGGAGCCAACCGCATTGTGGAGATGGCGATGTCGGTGGCGATGTCGGTGGCGGTGGCAGCGGTGGCGGCGACGGCGGCGGCGGCGGCGTTGGCGGCGGCGGTGGCGGCGGCGGCGGTGGCGGCGGGCGGCGGCGGCGGCGGTGGCGGCGGCGGTGGCGAGGGAGGAGAGGAGTGGAGTGGCAGTATCGCGCGATCCCAGACTCGGCCGTGACATTTCCGTTGGGTTTTTGTTTTTCCTGGAGTCGCTCTGTCCCACTCGCTCCTGCAGCAGGGCGCGGCTGCCGGTGCGCGAGTATCACCATCGCCGCCACTGCCATCACCATTTCCCTCCCACGTATCTTCACAAGGGAAAGTATTCTCTTTCGTTGCTTTTCATAGAATTGCTTCGTGCACGAAATGGACATGTCCTCCCGGCACGTTCCATCATATCTGGAAGCGCGACGGCTTCTCTGTTGTTTACCGCATCACCGCAAATGTAATATCGCAGTTTCTGATTGCCACCTTTGGCATCTTCGTTTTTCTTTCGCATCCCTTGAAAGTTTTTTGAATCCATGTTATTCTCAAAATTGTGTGCTTTGACTGCTATTGCTGCATTCGACGGTGCTCTTTATTTAAACCCACTGTTCCCGGTTTTGCTGCTTTCACTATCGCTGTTCCTTCTTCGATCACTTTCCTTACCCTTTCACAATCAGTATAATATGCAAATATTGATCATCACACTTACTGTCTCAACGTTCTCCCCCTCTCCTTCCCCTCTTTCCCCCTCCCCTCTCTGCCTCTTCCCATTTCCCCCCTCTCCCTCTCCCCTCCCCTCCCTCAATTCCCCTATCCCCTTTCCTCTCCCACTCGCTATCTCTCTCCCTGTCTCTGTTCTATCCAGCCTCATTTCGCTGGCAGAGGTGCTCGTCGCTTGTGCGGATGTTGTCGCCCAGATCACCACAACCGACACCTTCTGTCATCACCGGCACTCGTGTCGCCGTCACTGCGCCTTTGCCAATTGTTACTGGAACGCTTGGGTCCTGTCCCCTGAACTTGACCCTATCTTTCGAGTTCATGTTGTTCTCCGGCAGCCTCGTTTCAGAGCAGGTTTCCCGGGCGCGGACGCCTTGTCTCGGGCGTGTTCCTTGAGCAAGGAAACAAAGTAGCACGGCGCTCTAGCCGC